>CM021735.1:7321855-7453578 GCA_011075105.1 Heteronetta atricapilla
TAAATAAAGAAAGTCTTTTGATTTGAAAGGAGAATAGTACTTCTTGAGTACAGACCAGTCACTTGTTAATTCAAGTTCACTGATTGTCTTTAAGTCATTTCTTCCATTTCTGCTTCATATCTTTAGTCTTCTTAAATTTCTTCTGTTGCTTGGGTCCCCTTGCTGCTTCTAGTTTTCTTTTCTTCTCACTGGGAAACAGGAACAAAATATCTGTTTAAAATACGCTGGGAAGCCCATGCAGCTTCAAAATTCTTGTAAAAAGCAGAAAGGGCCTATGTAGAAATGTTTGCTTCAAGGCCTCCCAGAGAAAGTGATTGAGAGAAAATATTTCCAATTTCTTGGGTCATTTAGAATGCTACAGAAAGCATGAATAAGAGTATGACCTAGATTTCCTAATGTCTTGAGATTCTTTAACCCAATTTGAATCCCATAAGAAATCTTGATTTTTAGCTGCATTTTGTTGTTGCCTTTTAAGACTGTAAGTTATGTTTCCTAAAGGCAATTCATATAAGGCATCTGGAAGTTAGAGTAACTAGAAAAAATACTATCACTGACAGTTGTAAATTTAAGTACACAATCTTTTTCCTGCATTAGATTCTGACTACAGCAAACAGACAATGTCTATAAGCACTGATGAGACATTCTCATTTCTGTAAGCCTTTTAGAAACTCTCAGCTTCCAGGGTTCATGAAAAGAACACGAATACACAAAAGGTGGAAAAGAGATGCAAAAAACACCACATAATTACTTCAGTTTTCAGACTCCAAGGGAATGGGCAATAAACCAGCAGACCAAGTCCCAACTATAAATCCCCAAGGAAAAGGTGAGGAAACACTCCATGCTGGGCAAGGTAAAAGAAATAAGATGGATGAAAAGGAAGGAACTGCAGAAAGATACACTCAACATTTTGCAGACTTAAACTCAAATTTGAAAGAATTCTCCTTAATTGAATTTACACTTTCTCCAATTGGAATATCCTAGGCTTCCACCCAGCGCTAGCCCCCAAGGCAACAGGACAGTAATGTGGAATTAGTTTGTTCTTTAAAAGTTACCTGAGGGAGAAATAGCACCAATTTGTGTGGCCAGGATCAAGACTTAACCATCTCAATAGAAAGAGTTGCTATAAGCAATTGAGTATTATGCAGACAGGACTATAATCTAGAGCAGCACACAAGCCACAGAAGTGCTCTCCATTAAAGGAATGCTCACACCCTGATTTCTCCACGAAAACTGGGAATCTCTCAAGGACATTACATTCATTTTATCTGAATTAGCTCTTCAGCCTCACCCTTTTGGGGGGGGGGAAATGCAGTAAAGCTAGCAGGAAAAGAGACTAGAGAGACCACTGCAGAGTATTTCAACTTCCCTAACCTTTTCACACTGACGATAGAAGCGTTTTGTCCTGCTTTACTCAGCACCTCATTCCATTCTTCATCATCACCCCGGATAATATATCTAAGTGAAAAAGGTAAAGGAAAATTCAAGTAAAATTGCCAGCTCACAGCAGGGAAAAAAAAGTGATTATACTGTCATATATATACACAGTACACTTCAAACAAAGCTACTGCATTAGCACCCAACAAAACCAGTATTTGGAAATGCATACAAAACTAGACTGGCAAAGAGATACAACAGCTCGTCACGACTTTGTCAGCAGACTCAATCTGAACAGGTCAATAGCAACCAACAATTGTCTTCGTACAAAGCTGGTCAATGGCAGATGAAGCTCTCTCAGGAGCCAGTATTGTAAACATCACAAAACTATTCTATGAAGGACTCTCATCAGAAAAGCAGAATGTTTAACAGAATAATCTTTTATGAATGCAAAAAATAAGGCCACAAAGGTGTTAGTTTCCTTAGCAGTGGTGTATACTACTCATCTGTCCACTAGATTTCTTAAAACATAAGCTTACAAACATTACAGCTATAAAACCGACAAACACAATCAGAACTATATTCACTATTATAGACTTTGTTTTTAAAAGGTTGATTGCTTTCTTGTTTGTTTTTTTTTTTCCCTTTCCCCCCCAAAGAAAAAGGATGATTGTGGTAGTAAAGGAAGAAGCTGCAAAAAGCAATGGCTTATAACAGAAAGGTAAATTAGCAGCTGCTCTTAGCCAGCAGTAAGCTTGAATGGTAGTTTTTCTGCATCCATCCAGGAAAAAACTGAAGACCTGCAGGTTTCTTTTGGGAAGAGAAACTAAAAGAGCAATTGCTATTCAACTAAACTCATGTGCTGTGCTTCTTGTCATTATGTTCAAGTACCTTGAAAATAACACAAATTTAACTAGGCAAGGCAGTCATGTAGCAAAACTAAGTGACTGTTCTCTATCTCAAGTTCTTAGAGATTCAGAATAGATTAGCCTTCCTTCATATAAAGCGAAAAAACACTGGACGAAGACGTATCAAACAGCTCTGTCTGTTCTATTAGCTTTCTATAACCTGTATTAAAAAGTGTTCAAAATAGATTTTTGGCCCTCTGTCCTGGTTTCAGTTAGGACAGTTATTTTTCCTCCTAGTAGCTGGTAGGGTGCTATGTTTTGGATTAGGATGAGAAGAGTGCTGATAACATGCTGATGTTTTAATTGCTGCAGAGCAATGCTTACACTAAGCCAAGGACTTTTCAGCTCCTCGCTCTGTCCTGCCAGCGGGCAGGCTGGGGGTGCAGCAAGAGCTGGGAGGGGACAGACCCAGGACAGCTGACCCAAACTGGCCAAAGGGGTATTCCATACCATCTGACGGCATGCTGAACAATATATAGGGGTGGCTAGCCAGGGTGGGGGAGCTGCCTGCTTGGGGATAGGCTGGGCATCGGTCAGCAGGTGGTGAGCAATTGTACATCACTTGTTTCATACACGTTGTTATTAGTAGTACTATTATCATTATTGTTGTTGTTGTTATTTTCCTGTCTTAATAAACTGTCTTTATCTCAACCCACAGGCTTCACTTTCCCATTTCTCTCCCCCATCCCAGAGAGGGAGGGGGGGAAGGTGAGCGAACAGCTGTGTGGTGCTTAGCTGTCTGGGTTAAAACACACCACTCTCTTTCCTTATAGAGAAGAACCAGAATCCATTTCTGGATGAAGAAAAGGAGCATGGTCCAAAATGACACACAGGTATGTCATACTATCAAATCTAGTAATTAGAATTACAATTCTTTAAAAGTTCTGCTTATCTTGTTTTCCTAGTGTGACTGACTTACAAGTCACTTCAAATCACATCCATTTTTGTCCTATCCTCAAATGAGAGGACCAAGGATTCATTTTCTGAGATCTAACAGATGAGAGAGAAAAGGGAGAGAATCAGAGTGGCATGTGCAACTCCCGTTAGCCCAGAAAGAGAGACATCTGCTGACATTTCAAGGAAGTTGCTGGTTTGGCAATTCAGTATCCTACAAACTGTCCAGCTCTACAGCAGCTAAAAGCATCTGTGCACACTGCAGTTAGCAAAGGAAGCTCTCGTTTGTTCTTTTGTGTTGGTCTGGGGGGATTTTGAGTGTGTGGTTTCTTTTTCTTATTAAGGAAGAGAATACTAATATTAGCCAGGTACTAATTTTTACTTGAGTTGAAGACAGTTGAATACAGAAAAGCTGGACAGCAGACAACAGAACCTGTGTATCCTGGTTTGAGGAAACTAATGACCATTCCTAGAAGCACAACAAACTGTCAAATTATAAACAGTCCAAAGCCAGGCAGATTTTTTTCATTACTCCAAATTACAGAACTGTAGAAGCTACATGTGTAACATACATACCATACACAGCCAAGATCAAGACTGCCCTATAGATACATAGTAAGAGTTTTTGCCTCAGTAAGAGTAACTTACCCTTTAAATAAAAGACAAAGGAAAACAGAAGTAAAATAAAGTGCTCAAGACTATGCCAGAGGTACTGAGAACAGACTTGGCATTTCCACATCTGTGTGCAGTACTACAATGATGAACCAGCCCCAACTTTAATAATTCAGTTCTACAGTTCCACAGACAGATCTCACTGTTGATCAGGTGTGGTCTGCTACTTCACTACCTTTTGCTTTTTGTTCAAAATATCAGTAGAAAAAGGGACGTCAATAACCTCATGCTTTGCAAAAAGTAGAATTCATGCCTATGACACATTTTTCAGGAAAATAGTTCATGTATTGAGTTGAGCAGGTGAATGACACTGAACAGCTAAGTTCTGTTACTGAATTTAACTACTCCTGGAAAGAATGTTGTAAGTATGAAACAAAGGAACTGCTAACAGAGCAGATCAAGACAATTACTGGCTACATGGCACATAATATCTGAAGTTTCCATTAGGGTAGCAGCATATGCTTATCCCGCCACCATTGAAGATACACACTGCTATTTCTCACTTATTGATGGTGTGAGATCATATTGTGACTACAGCCTTTTGCACAAGACTCAGCAAGATGTACTAGTGCTGGTGACCCAGCATTCAAATAGATACCAGATGAAAATTGGATTTGAGACTCATACAGATGAATTCTTACTGTGTAAGGTCCATTTCTTTTAGCTTCCCCACTTCCCGCTCGTGCTTTTCTTGAAATTCCTTTGCGGCTTCTGCCTACAAAAAGGACAGCACAACAGATGCATTACGTTCTGAGTGCAACAATAATGTAATACAAGCAAAACTTGTTTCCCCACTAAAGAGGAAAAAAAATACTACATGATACTATAAAGCTTTTATCTTTTCTCTAACTGCATTTTTATGTAATCGATACACATATAGCTGTGTATCTTTGCGGTTTCTGTGACAATCCGTATGGCAGATGAACAAAGCATGACTAAGAATGTAATGGCAAATGCTGGTTTTATAACTACCACATAGGGTCAGAGGTGACACAGAACTCTAATCCAAGAAAGTTTAGATTACAAGGCTTCTACACTCAAGGGAGTTCCATGAAGAGTGCTTATATATGTATTAAGAAGAAAGTTCATAATTACCAAATCATCATTTAAAGATTTAATTGTTGGCTCCATTACAATATCCTTTGTTGCTACCATCTGTTCCTCCACAGCCTTTTCCTGGACAGTGTTGAACAACTGAAAATGAAATAAGCCAACACATGTAAGACTCAGTATTTCTTCTACAATTGTACTTAAAAAAATAAGTAACAAATGCTCATTGTCCCCATGAAACTCTTGTAACCTTGCAACCTTAGACAGTTTATTTCTGATGCATACATTCCATCATACTAAAATTAAAAGCTCAAAGCTTTTTCCTGAAGGCAGAATTACACGGAGCTTTCATTAAAAGTATAAAAAGAGCACAGAAGGTCACTTGCATAAATGGAGAAAATTCACAGTTAGCAACATTCTATATCAATACACTGATTTGATGAACATTTGTAGCTAAAAGCTGCGTATTTATTTTCTTGTATATAACTATCTTCAAGATAATTAGATGAGTGTTATGCAGAGCATAGCATCTCTCCAATGAACATCTTGTGCCACACCACAGAACCTTTGCTAACATACTCTGTTCCTTGAGAACTAGAGGCACTAGGCTGCACAAGCAAGCAGCTGGCAACTTTTATGTCTGTCTTTCTCCTTAATAACTCATCACACTACTCACTTTACTGCAGACACCAGGGGAAAAAATAGATCCAAAGCTTTCCAGTAATTTCACTGGACTTAGGTCCACTTCTATATGACATCAGAGAAAGTTTTTTGTTTGGTTGATTTTAAAAAAAAAAAACAACAAGAAACAAGCAAACCATCATAAACAAATGTCTCAAGTTCAGCTGGCATCGCTGGCTATATGTTCAGCATTTTGGTTTGGGACATTTCAACATTTAGAAATGTAACATAAGCACTCTTATTTGGGAAAACACAATATAAATCAGTGCCATAAATTCCTGCTTTTTCCACTAGGATTTTCTCTTCTTACAAACTAAGTTTACAGTCTTTTTTTGTGGACATGTTAAAGATACATAATTCCAATTCAGCTTTCTACTAGCACCAGGCTCAGTACTGGAATTACACTTTGGTCTGATACAACCAAGACAAAGCTTATCATGATGCAATTACCTGGACTACTTTGCGGATGATTCTGTTGAAGAGGCCCATCAACTGACTGCTGGGCAGTTCTACCTCTTTTTCCAGTTGGTCCAGAGATTTATGCTGTAGACCAATCCCTAAAAGAAGGGCCTGAGGAAATGACATATTTCAGTTAGAGAGGCTTTTAGAGCAAACACTTATATAAATAGTATCCTCTATGCCCCTGACATTTTACCCACTCCTTGCTCTACTCAGCTAATACAAGGCTCCTCTGGTACGAGCTCAAGCTTTGCTCAGATGCACTGAACACCCCCAAGTTATTCTGTTGTCATCTGGTAGCATTCCATACTTAGTACAAATGAATACCTCTCTCCTGAGGTACAACGCAAGAACCAAAGGATTTTGAGGTGCTTTTAAGCCATAGTTCACACAATATTATAAACACACGGAGTACTTCACTGAACAGCAAACACCAAAGTTAGAACACAAGCAGGAGAAATCATGAAGAGGACCACAGAAGAATAAATCATCTGAAGCAAAGGCTTCTTTATAAAGATGACAAGAAATGGGAAACTAGTCCAAAATTAGCAGACAGTAGAAAAGTACAAAGAGAGATGAAGCATGGCTTGCTCTCACAGTGATACATACCGACTGTGCAGCTGAGAGAGAGATATCACCCAACTGGTTGAGAAAAAACATCCTGGCAATGGTAGGTACCATGTCCATGATGAGATGATAGTCCACCATGTTGCGAGAATACATCTCTAATCTCTTCAAGTCATACGGGATGAAAACAGATTCTAATTCAGCACGGCTAATGGCTGAATGATAAAGAGACATCACTGTCAAGACTCTTCGTCACAGCTCTCCAGGATCTCATTATTTAACAAACTCCTTTTTCACATCATTGACTGAAGGCCAACTGCTATCCCTTGAGTTCACTTTCCAACACACTTCAGAATTCAGCTCACTAGGTATAACAACCTATACCTAACTAGGTATAAAAACAGTGAGGGCTGAGAATCAGTTTGCTTGGACTTTCAAAGTATTACACTGGTTTTGCTGATAAAAACTTTCTTTGTAGCAGCAACCAAACCTCTTTCACCAAGGCAGATACTAAACACCCACAAAATGCAGATTACCAAGTTCTCTCAAAAGGACTACCCTCTGTTAGGCTTACTGAGAAAACATCAATTGGCTTTTAAAGAGGTCTTTTAAGCCATGAGGGACTATGAGAGTTGCCTTATCTGGTCCTTTTCGTTGTACTACCTGTGTGTTCACCCTAGCGAGTGCTTCACTAAGCCCAAAGAACGCACAGTTAACTAAAGCTTCTCTCTTAGAAAGACATCTAATTCAAATTTCCAAATTTCTGATGACAACATTCTCCTTAAGATCCTAAATTAGCTGCTTTGTCTATTGACCTTTGATTCTCCATGCTTCCCTTCTAACTCCATACTGGATTTAGTAGACTTCTTTATTAATTCACTGGATTTTGTTTTGTCATGCCATTAGCTGCTACAGTCAGGAGCCCTCTAATTTTGGAGTATTTAAATCTCTGACTGAAATAAAAAAGCACAGAAAAAAAAAATCACCACCACCCCAAACCACTACCTGTTTTTTGCTGGCAGAAAATGTCCTGTTAGTTTTTACTCAAAAATACAAGCATTTGTTTTTGGATGATGGAAACAAAACACCAAGAACAATTCATGGCACCTCACAAGAGACATCACACCATGCGTGTGCTTGAGAACTCTGATAAACCTACACAAAGACTTTAATTTGAATTCTAAATAAATATGTGAGCCAGGGTACTCACGGGGTTGTGACTGCTGTTTGATATTTTTGTTCTGTAGAATATTCAATGCCAACGAAGGAGAGAATGTGCTGAACTGGTAGGAAAGCAGAGATAGGAACCGTCTCCTAAAATCTGTAGGACAAGATGAGAAAACAAATGACTCCTGTGGACCTCTAGAATAAATATTCCAGAACATTTTTCTAGCATTAGCTCAGTTACCTTTCCAGAAGGCTGTAAGCCAAGGCTCCTGTTCAGAGTCCTCTTCATTCAGCATCTTCAGCATGATGCATGAATGCTCACCAGTCAGGTCATTCTAATAACAAAGATACATTTCCCATCATCTCCATGAACTGTGTATACTCTATGCTAAACTGAAGAAGACAAGGGTCTTCTAAATGAACAACTCATATATGAACTGCTACTGATCACCACCACCAAATATTGAGCTGATCAACTTCTATAAGTTGGTAAATCCCAGGTGCGGAGAGATTTTGGCTTCTTGAGATAACCACTATTCACCTGTGTCGCAAATCACAGTTATAGCTCAAGAGCCAGAAAAACAAAAGGAAAGTGGGATGACAGGGGACAAATTGTTCTCTCCAACAGTACTGTAACAGCTAGTGCTTTTTTGGTAAACACCTAGGGAAAGCAATGGCAGACAGTTCAAGGGCCAATTGCATATTTTACCAATAACCACAATAACAACACTGAACAGCTGCACCTTTGTTATAATTTTTTAAGTGCAAACTACTTAGAAGACCATATTCACAACCCTAAAATTTGAAACCCTTAGTTAACTATTAGACCAAAGAACAAAAACAAATACAAAACAAACCCCAAATGTAATCTCAGGAAACTTTTTTGCCCAAATCACATCTCAAGGAAGCTAATGGAAAGATGCCCACTGATTTCAATAGGGCTGGATTTCATTCAGAAACAGTATGCTACTTACTGGTGTCTGCCTTAGATAAACTGGCACAAATCCAGCACGCTTCCAAAACCTAGGGAAAAGGATAAGAGAAAGTATACTGAGAATTACAGAGCTGTTGATTTTGTAGTAATACTTGTGGTTAAATAAAACCTATCTACTCTACAAGAACAACTGATGAAAGGTAGGCACTACCACAGTAGCTAATAAAATTGAACACCGACAGAAAGTTTCAAGAGCAATCAAACTGACTCAGATTCTAACTTTGAGGAGTGAAAATATGATGACTGTGACAACAGAAAATTAATGAACTTTCAAAGACTAACAGATAAGACACAAGCACTCTTGAATTCAGCATGTTTCCAGAAACTCCTTTAAAAAAAATGCAAACTGGTTTTGATCACAAATACCACAGACTCCTAAAGAATACCCTGGGGAAGGTCTGAAGGATTTACAGTTTCCTTCAGACTTCAATGAATGCTGACTTTCCCTGGCAAATTGCAGGTTTCACACAATCACCGGTGGACCAGAGAGAATCCCAATCTGACCTGCAAAATCCTACTAACATCCCTTTCCATCCTCCTTCTCCTTCTTTCATCTTAGTTGTGAACTGATACTACAGTTCATTTTGCCCAGGAAAAGGAGGACTAGTAATAAAAAGACCTGCTGAGACAAAACATATGGCATCCCAGACAAAAGAAAGAAGCCAAGCTTCCCAGCAACTGTCCCTGGCAACCCACCTCCGCAGGCCACGGGATGACTACCCATCAGCTGTGCAGGACGATGCAGATTTATCAGGAAGCCCTATATGTGCATCCCAGCCTCTCCTTACCCCACTGTTCTTCCTTATCTATCCCACCAAACCCTAACAGTCAAATAATTTTAAAAACATGGTAGTCAAACACTTTATTCTCATCCTCTGCCCTGAGACAGATTGTTCAATAAAGACGTCTGAACCATTTGCTTTATAATTTGCAGGGATTTGCAGGAAGTCTTTTTCCACAATTCACCATCACGTTTTGGCATGAATGTTGCAGCATGCTTGCCATGGAACAAAACAGGCTACATTCTCTGTGTCTGAAATGCCAAATTGCACACAGCTGTCTAACAGCTCTGATGGGATCAGTCACAAACTGGCCGCCTTGGGTCTTACTTCCGTTGGACTCAATCTTAGCTTCTGTGAGATGGTCCCCTGCAAATAAGGATAGGCTAGCAAGGGAGCAAAGTTTTAGGTGCTAAATGACTGCTTTGCTGTTAGGCTAGCAACAGAAACAATTCTGCATTATTTTGAAACTGTCTCCCAAACTTACCACACTGAGGAAGTCTGAAATTTTACAGATTCTCATAATATTTAAAAACAATTACCATTTATTATAAAATTTTAAGTTCTAATATAAAACTATAATTTGAAATGGAGAGAAAAAATTTTAAAAATGATTATTTGCTGTAGTAATTCACTTGGTGAGTTGCTGCTGACAAGTGTTTACATCAGGCAGGAAAAAAACAACTAACTTTGAAGCTAGCAGCAGTTCAAGTTTCTACAGATCACAAGAAGGAATATTTAACTTCTTCAAGAAGGAATATTTAACTTCTTCCTACTTATTAGAGTTTGTTCTTCTCTAGCCTAGAAAAACTGATCAGTTAAAGCTAATTAACTCTTCAGAAGAGTCACAGAGACAATCAAGAAGGGAATGGGTTTTCCCTCAGAAGGATTTTGAGGAAACTTTACCCTGAAGGATATATTAAGTGCTTAGGTTCAACTCTACTGCACAAGACAAGGTCTTGCAGGAGTAGAGGGCTTGGAGCTGCCCAGATTTAGAAACCAAGTGAAGCATGCAGAGAGGAGAAAGTCTACGGGGTAAAATATCTGCATCTATACCTATGTATCATTTACAAATTACAGATATTCTATTATTTATATAGTTATATTTTTGCACTGGGTGTAAACAGAACAAGGTCTTACTTGAGTAATCTTGGTGTTAGGCCGTATGATACCCCTAGATAGTCTAGACTCTCAGCTTGTCTCTCGCTTAGTTTGAGAAGTAAAGGTGGCAAGTCCTTCCGAGGCATCACAACCTCTTCCAATAAACTAACAGACTGAAAGAGAAAGTGGAAGTGGGTTAGTAGCATTCCTCGTGGCAATCTGCAAATTAAATCTCATATTTTGTATAAAGAATAAATACAAATATTTCATCCTTACACAGAGAAATCAATACTGAGATTTACAGTGAGAAGGCAGACAACTTAGCACAACAGGAAATACAAGAAATGTACTGAGTTCCATACCTCACTGCTTACAGTTGCAATTTCTTTTGGCTTCTGAATTGTTTTTTCTTCCAAACAAGGGAATTGGCCTTCATAATACATCTGCAGTAAATTCAAAGCTCTGCTGCCATAGCCCATCTGTGAATTATGAACAATGCACTATAAGCAAAAAGATATATCTATTTTTTAAAGCAGGACAACACATTTTCCCCTTAAAATCCATTAGTAAACATCAGTTTAGAAATTACTCAGCCACTGCAAAAATATATTTTGTTTACTACACAGGAACTCCATGGGAAGAAAACTATAGACCCTGCTGGGTGACCAAAAGCACAAGAGCTCAGTCAGTAGCTCAGGACAGTATAATAATTCTCATTGCTAATCTCTGAGACTCTGAAGATACCAAACACCAGTGTGAACATTTGGTAATCTCACAGTAAGTGTCACTGGATCTTGATTGCTCTGCCTGTACAGCCATCCTTGTGGTACTACTGCTGACTACTTACAATAGATTTCAAAATACTTTACCCCCTGATAATCCGGATGAACTGCAATACGAACAACACGCGCACCAGAGAGGCCACCAAAGTCCGGGTCTTGGAACTGCGTAAGAGACAAGAGTCAATGTAAAGTACACAGAAGGGTGCCCTGCAAGTAAGCAGTAGTGCTGAAAGACATCTTGGGTGTGAGTACACAGCCGAATTATTCACCTGTTCTGAAACGGTCCAGGGAATAAGATCACCAGAAGCCTTCTTTCCTCTAGAAAGGCTGTTCATGATAAACTGGCGAGAAATCTCTCCTTCCATGCATACCTGACAGAAAAGGCAGAAGACCATGAATGAAGACAAAGTGCTTTATCCCACAGTCATTCCACTACAGCATAATCAAAATTTATCCTCAGTTGCTGAGACCACTATGCATTGTTGATATGTCACCTGACCCCTATTTTGCAACGCGATAAACAAATGTGTATGCGCCAATATGGAGACACAGAAAAAGCAGAATGAACCAGTGAATCAACTCTCCTTAGCAGGAAGCTGAAATTAGAGGAGAAAGTCATTTATTGAACCAGTAATTCAGCTCCTCAGAAGGCTTCTGGACACAAACTTATTTTAGAGATTGGAAGGTCTATATGAAGGGATTAGCTTCACAATATACTTATAGAGTAATTAGTTTTAACACAAGAAAGTCAAAAAAAAAAGCCCTAATACACTGCTATGGCACATAAAAACACAACCTAAAGATACCAGCTACTCCTAGACAGTACACTGCTGTCTCAGTGTATCACTGCTTCATTACTGAACAGTTCACTTCATAGTTATATGATGCTCTCTCACCTGAACAACAGCGAGTACTTCTGGTAATGAGTTCTGGGTAGGTGGAACAGGAGGCAAAAGGCAAAAAAGATGATGGGCAGGTGCATCAGATAGCATCTGGAGGTCATTGGGAGAGTTCTGGAGGGTAAATACACATCAGAAAGCTCAAGTATTATTCCATGAGAAGAGTTTCAAAGTCCTGTATAGCGTTAGTAGCTGACTTCTAAACATTCCTCCATTTTTCTCAAGTTGGGGATATTAAGGGACTTAGAACTACTACAATACTTATGGATGAAGCTCCTCACAGGACAGCTCATGGCTATTGTACTGCCAGTCAACATCTATTTTGTTCAGGTGAAATCTTTTGCTCTTGTATGTGTAGAACTGAAATTTCTATTTTAATATAGCTACTTATCTCTTAGACTACCAGATCTAAAATATTTTTTGAAGTGTCATACTTTTAGTACTCGTTACTTCACCATTTAATGACTTCACCAGCCAAACTTACTAGTCACCCATGGTCTTGAAACTCTGAGATGAATTATTACTTTTATTAATAAGTACAATGATGCTACTCTTTTGGTTAATTTGAGGCTACTGAAATATTGTAAAGAGGAGAACAGTAGAGGGTTCATCACTGATACCATTCCCAACAAACTTGCAGGCTCATCCAGAATTTAGTCTCCGGGATTTCCCAAGACAAAAATATTCTAGATATCTGTAAATCCAGTGTACTCAGCTAAGGCTAAGGTAGAAATCTTCTCAGGACAATACAGATCTCTATACAACAAAAAACACCTGAAGCTGACAAGAAAATCTTAATTGGCCAATTCAATTAGACTGCCCTCAACAAGCAGTGCTCCCTCCACAAAATTCCAAGCTGGACTTTTGATAGAAGTAGTATAAGCTTTACCTTGTAGTGTGAAGCCACATAGAGGGCCATCAGTCTCTGTAGAAAAACTTCTGATGCTCTGTGGTAACAAAAAAGTGTGTCTCTATTTACATAATATCTAAACACAGGGTTAAGGAAACAACTTCCCTGGGAGCTCCTTGTTGATTTAGGAGTGTTATTTTCCATACAGCCTTAGGCTACGTGCTGGCTAAAGCTCTTATAGTCTACAGCTCTATCTACAAGCAAGAATGACTGCATAGTGCTCTTATCTTTCACACCTTATCTGTAAACCAAGATTTCTTTGCATTCAATCCATCCTTAGGATTGTCTCTGCAATAAAACGCAATGGTAATGCCCTGGTAACACAAGCCACCAGTCTTACAGGCAGTGGTACAAGCTCAGCTCCAGAAGTGTGTTCTCAATAAACTTTAGTCAAAAGATCACGCACTGTGGTAATCATGTTATAGCCTGAGAAGCCACTATTAATCAGTTTGAAAAAGCATCCTTCACCTAAAAGCAATATATTTTATCAGAATACAACATTTGAGTAAGGATACAGGTCACAAGTCTCAGGCAGTGGGCAGCCAGAGATAATTCTGGTGATGTTGAGACAATCCAGACACAGCAGATCATTTAGCCACTTTTCAACAGGGTCACCAGGGGCGTATCTGATTGACTCATGGAGGGAGACTTCGTGCAATGTACGAGCTGCAAACAGATTTCAGAGAAGAATCTCTAGTACTGGAAGATACAGCTAGCAAAGAATCCAATAGGATCAGTGTCCTATGTATGGTTCCCAAGAGATTAGAAACACACCAAATCTGAACAGAAGAGAAGACACTTGAGAAGTAACAGCTCTAACTGGAGCCTTCACAGCCTGTTTCTTCACATAACATCAGGAAGAAGGTATAGCAATCACTACTTGCATAGCTGTTATCCTCTAAATGCCTTTACATCTGAAAATCACGAGGAAAAAAACTTACAAGAAGAGTTCCTTCATTTTCCCATACCACTACCTTCCTACAGCTGCAGAGTACGTGGACACATGGGACACTGACAGGGCTTGTCAGGCAGCAGCACCACAGATCAGGGTTGCACGCTGCAGCCCAGAATACAATCAAGTACCTGAACTGAGTTTAGCTGTAGCTGTAGATTTGTTCTCTGCTGTCATGGAGACTTGGGCTTGTGCACTCTGCTGCCGGAGCTGCTGAATAAGCTTCAGAGACAATGATCGACCAGTACCCTCATACCTGAAAAGCAGAAGACAAAAGTCTGAAGCAAATAACCAAAAGGCAATCCTGAGCCATGGGGAAGCTCCAACACAGAACTATGCTGCCATCCAGAGCTGTGTGCCACTCTGAGGCCTATAATGGCCCCAGACATCTCTGAGAATTGCTGCCTCTTGATGTTCATGCATGTGTAGGACAGAGCAGCCTCCTCTGTCACTTTCTTACGCTCACCATACTGGAAATAAGATGGCACTCTTCCCTGTCTCCTAACAGGCTACAGAATGCTTATCTGCATGCTCCCTGCAGCAGAACAGAAGAGGTGTGTATGCTCAATGAACCTGCAGTGGAACCAAAAGGAAAGCACCGACTGACTCTTACTCTTGGTTATTCTGAAGAGCAGTTCCATGTGATCAGGTATCACCATGACCTGATTACTATAGTGTGCAGTAAAAAGAGAAGCACTGTAGATAAGAAATAGTCCGTGAGCACTCGCACAACTGCTTTTGCAGGTAGACAGCTGATGTTCAAGCCTTACCCATTGATTGTAGAAGCCATGAAAACCAGGTAAGGGCCTAGCAGATTTTTCACCAGGGGGAGAGGAATGGCAGCAGCTTCATCAATCACAACAAGTTCAGCCTGACCCAGTTTCACAGAATCAGCAGGGTGTATGTACTGTAAGGAATGAGAGGATATCATCACTGTCAACAACAGCTCTGGGATGTAGGGAAAGGCCAGAACTGGCAGAGATGGAGCCCTGAAAAGCTGTTTGTTTTCCATGTTCTTCATGAACAGAGAAGAGAACCCATGCCAGAGGGTTCATGTTCTCTAACAAGGGCTGGGTAACACATACTGTTTTAAACATTTCCACAGACCCTTCTTGGATCACAAAAATATAGGAAAGCTAATCACTGGAAACGTATGCTCTTCCTTCACTGTTTGTTTCACCTTCCTTTTGTTTCAAGCAGGAACACACAATAACCATGGAGCTTTTGTAACCTACAAGTTATTCACAGAAAGAACTAAAATATTTTGTGAAACTCATGTCAGAATGAGGGTCTGCCTTAAAGCAAAATCAATCAGTATAGTCACACATTGCATAAAATGAACATGTTTTAAATGCAACAACTACAACAATCAACAATGCTAACAACTATAAACAAAAAGCAAAAAAAAAGCAAGTGTGCCAAAATGGACAGTTACCTGAATGGTCTGTCTGTGCTCCTTGAACACGTTCACTCTGATAACAGCCTTGTTAAACTCAGGATTTAAAGACTGAATAATCTCATAGTCTAGATGTTCCTGAAATAAAACATTATTAAACAGTATGAACAGGCCAAGATATAAGAAAAACACTGTTTACCATTATCATCAAAATAAGTTCACTACACGTGTCCTGATGTTTCAGATTATAGTTAAAAATTCTTCGGAAGCACCAGAACTGTGGAATTATTTACTCCTGTTAAAAATTATTTTCACATATAAAGAAACCAATTTTCCTGACTTATAAACACCAAAGTATATATAACTGTACCGTGAGACACTTTCACAGAGCACTATTGAACAAACTGGTAGGGGGAAAAGCTGGTGGCTAATATATCTAAGTCAGAGATGAGATGCAAAATCCCTCCTAAACAAGAACTCTGTAAAAGTATTGTAAAATGGTTTGCTCTCCTTACCTGATACTGCAGTGCATCAAAGCCCTTAAATATGAACTCAAAGAGAGTGTGAAGGTTATCAGGACTTGGAGATGTGACAAAGATGTTGGAGTAACTGCACAAAAAAGTAAAATGAGTTTAACTCTTTTTTCTAAGAGATTTTTCATATACACAGAAAGGATATATATACATATATATATATATATATATTTTAATATGTGGTGTTGATTTTACCTAATTACCAAAACACAGCAGGTTCCTTTAGACACTTATTTCACTTTTGTATGAGTAATTGATTTTTAAAGACTGAGGAGTCCTGATTACTATAAAACAGAAAAGCTTAAGTATCAGTTTATGTAGCAAATGAAAGATATAAGAACAACAAAAGGGAAGGATGTAGGAGTGGAAATGATAAATATATTCAAATCTGGTCATCATTTTTTAAAAACTCATGGATGCAAATGAAACTTGGAGATGGGGGACATTACTCACCCAAAAGCTACTGCTCCAGCAATAGCCAGTCCCAAAGCAGCAGATTTACCACGTCCCCTGGCTGCTGTTAATGCCACAGTGCTCCTCAGAGTCTTCTCTGAAATGGCTTCAATAAATTTAAGAACTGCTTTTGCCTGATGATCAGAAAGATGTAGAGAACAAAAAGCAGCTGTGGTTAAACTGCTTTCAGCATTACTTAGACCTACCACTAATGCCAGGTGGTCTTTCCTTAGAACAGAAGTAGTTATCTTGACCCAGTGATTTCTTGAAATTAGCAAGGTCAAAACACAGATCAACAATCAGTACAGCTCAATTTCTGAATGCTCAATTACTGTTTTCATGCCACTGACCCCAGAATATATTTGTCTAGACAGGAAGACGTACACGCCTAGGGAGCTACCAGAGGAGGAGGATGAACATACCTGGGCCGTGAGAAGGCCTACTAAGAAAGGGTTTTAAGGCAGTGCACAGGTCTAGGAGCCTCCATACCAACCTACAACTTCTCAGAGGATACTCTGAAAGAAATTGCTACAGGGCCTTGATTTGCACTAGTCAGTGATTCTCAAATGACAGCAGGAAGTGTCAGAGACAGGAATGAAGGCACAACAAAACATGTTATAGATTACGAGGATTATAGACTAAATGTGGACTTCTCCAGATCAGCTTCCTGTCTCTGTTCCAGTCCTTCCACTGTTCTCAACTTCATAAAGAAAATCACTGATGCTGTCCTTGAGCCACCCTGTCCAACCAATTTCAAGGAATCTTTCTCTCTAAGACAGCCCCCATCGATGTTCATGCTCTCAGATTTGATTACTTGCAAAATGAGACAAACATCAGCACCCACACTGACTTGTCAAATGCATAGTATCTTCAGTTCAAGCACCACACCAACCTGATCCAGGGTTTTACAGCCATCCACCAAAACTCCTACAGGTTGTGTATCCTGCAAGCTCTCCTTCAGCTCTTTCAGTTCCAAGTCTTGCGGCCGGAGGCTATCTTCCTATAAACACAGAATTTAAAAGATTAGCAAAGTCCACCTCAGCACAATTATACCTTTGTGATGTCTTGTAATACCTTTTATCATGCAGGGAAAGATGTTTGAAAGAAAGAGTTAACACAAGTTGAATATGCTCACTAGAGACACATAAGTTTAAATGGCACTTAAGACAGGCATTTAACACTGATTTTAATGCATTTTCAAGAGAAATACACAGGCATATCCTGGCTTCCCCAAGTTTGGAAGAAAAAAGGCAAGTAATTTTCAGTAGATGGTAACTGGATAATAGTAGTGCTAGGAAGAAGAGACCATGGACAAGTTTTCTAAAGAACTTAATTATTTTTTCAGTCTTCAGGGTAAGCCAAAATGCTATGCTCCTCGTAATATGAGGATCATATGTATATGGGGTGCATACTGTAATTTAGGGGGAAAAACTACTGTAGCAACAGATCAGTTTTCAAGCTATTGTCAGGATTTTCAAAGCCAGTCAATGAACTTGGGCACAAATAAATTCTAAGTAGAAATTGATTCTGAATTGCCCAATTGTCACTGATTACCAAAAGCATCTGCCTACCCATCCAACAGATGAGCATTTGTGCTTCTGCCAATGTTGTTAGAATGTTAAGAGGTTGTTTGTTTTTTACATCAGTGTTCTGTTCTAGTGTTTTTAATATCTCTGACAGAATCAATGATGGTATTTCCTTGGACACACAGATCAGTTCAAAAGCTCAAATATTTCTGTTTAAAATGCACACCACTTTACTTTCAGCTACAACTGAAAGTGATGAAGGGATGCATTTTAATAGTGCAAGCTTTATGTCTGACTTGTATTCAGTGAATGCCTTCTTATATTTGACATATGTAACTCAGTCAGAAACTGAAGCAAGTACCACACACAGTTTTGAGGTAGTAGGTGTCTCCTGAGCTTGTAAAGGGATTTTTCCCCCAAGTGTTTTCCCACTCTCCAGCCCTTGAAATGTGTTTTTATTTCTCCTCCCAGATGTCCATCAGTTTAAAATCTAAGCACTACTGAAACAGCAACCACAGCAGTTAAGCTCCACCTTACTATACTAAACGGCAATGCAGCAAAATGAATAAATGCAGGCAAGTACAGAAAAAGGCTGAGAAAAAAAAGGAGGAAAGAAAAGACAGCTTCCCATACTTCACTCATATGAGGTATATTTTTTGCAAATTGTTTTTCATCTGCTCTGCAAGACCATTATTTGATATCAATGAGGGTGAAAAGAAAGCTTCCTCTTCTTTAAATCTTTAACACTGTTCAAATCACATCAGTTTCTCCCAAGGAAAATTAGCTGACATAGTCTACTGACCTGTGATCGTGGGGGAATGGGCGTGATATTTGCAACATGACTGGAGATGGGCAAGATATTCAGCTGATCATCAATCACAATGCAGTTCTTGCATGAGGCCAGAGACAGAATGAACCTGAGCAGTCAAGCAAAGGCAAAACAGTAAAAGCAGTACCAACAGTGTTGCATTTTTGTAGTTAATTAACCCTCTTTTCTAACCCCAAACATAGTATTTACAGCGACAGCTGCTTACAGCTGAGCTAAGACAAGTTCACACAACTGCCTGTACGCCTCTTATCACAGAATCAGGATGGCCTATGCAGAACAGACAGACATCCACCTACGAGGATGCCTCCAATGAAGTCCGCTTATTTCAGACAATCTACTAAGACAGCCAGAAAGCGACTTCCAGCATTTAAACGAGAGGTAGCTGTATAAAGCATAAGACTTGAATCCACAGCAATTGTGACAAATGCAGACCAGCAAAGATGAGGTGAGTTTAGGCTGCTTATTCATCCTTCTAGTTTCTGACACCACATAACCACCACCTGCATACTAAAGAACAAATTTTACATATTTCCAATGGCTAGAGCTAGGTATAGCTCGCTTAAGAAGAGCTGCTTATTCAGTACAGCAAAAGGAGAGAAAACACCTTTACAAGAAAGTTTGAAACCACAGAGGAGACCCCCACAGTAATCAGTTTTCTCTTCCATAGTAATGCCATAGGCATCTGAATTTGGGTCATGTGGAGCATACGTTGCTACAGAGCATTTCAGGAACAGGACTCAGAATACTTTAAAAAATAAGGCCCCTTTGCACATCCCTTGTAACACCATGCCAAAATTTTGTATACAATTTCTCCAACAACTACTTATATTGGGCACACAGCCTAGATGCTTTACACTCACAATAACACACCTTTCATTGAACCGTCCCACCACGTCCTGGTGCGCTTCTGTTCTGTATCGGGAGTGCACATCCTGAAACAAAACGAAAAAGTCAGTCTGGAGAAGGAATGGTGGTAACAGTGACATGTACAAGATTGTTACTCATGGAACAATCCAACATCTTTTCCACTCTTGTGGACCACACCCTCTCTCCCTGATTTTGTTTGCTGTGAGACATCCACTTTTTCCAAATACTGGTTTAAAATGTACCTTTCCCACCAACACTTTTCACAATGGTCTTACATATTCTTCCAGACTTGAAAGTCAGTTCTGCCAGATATGGAACGCTTCAAACAACCTAGGCATACTAAGACAAAAGTCCATCGCTTTAATTCCCCTACTGGCATTGTTACTAATAGAAATTGTTCCTGCTTTAGGGATAAGTATACTCAGGGTGAACAGATCGTATTTAGAAATATATAGGAACTGCGAAGCTGATCTTGCTTAGTATTGGGTTACAAAACACCAAAAGGTGTTTGTCACTTAACTTTGTTGCACCGACCAACAGCATAAATACTTTGTCAAATTACTATGAAACAAAAGAACATAGTTACATTTGTTGGCAGAACATGGGTTGGCAGAACTGCCTGACCACAAGACTCCTTCAATGATGAACGAATGAAAGCTGGAAAAATGACAGAAGGAAGACCACAGCCCATGAAGAAAGACAAAAATAAGCCCTTAAGTCACCAGCTGAACCCGCCTATGTAGAACAGATGCATTACATTGAACGTACCATGGTCATTGTATAGAGCTGCTTCAGCGAGTTCATAGTCCTGAGGAGAATTACCACAATTCCACCCCCTTCTACTGTTTCAATGGTTCTAGCTAGCAGGTTTGGAGTCAAGGCTTCAAAATCCTAGAAAATTAAAAAAAAAAAAAAAACCTTCAAAGTTGAAAATCACAGAAATTCTGTGATTCTGTGAAAGTTGCCTAGAATTCACTAGTGCAACTAGCATCTACTGAAAGGAACAGAAAATCTGAAAACATAATTTCTCAAAGTTTGATTCAAACTTAACATTTGCATTAACCAATTTCCTGCCAACAAGGCTATCTCACCCTTGCAAAACTTGTAAAAGATACAAATAAATCATAATTTAAATAACAGGAGCAACAAACAGAATTCCTGCAGCCCTTAAACTGAAAGTAACTGATAATAGTGCTATGTCAAAAGTTTAATTCCTTACCTGTAGTACACACATGCCAAAAGTGTTACCAAGGATCTTATGAGTTTCATTGTAATAGCAGTAGCGAATGTTTGTGGCTGCTATAAATAACTCAAAAGGATCATCATCTTTTATGTTCAAGGTTCCGCTTTTAATCTTCTTCTGTAGTTGTCTCATTCTCTTCTTCCGGTGGCTGGAAAACAAAATTATACAGAAATTTTCTTGAGAAGAGGTTTGCAAAGACTGCTCAAAATCCTACTTCTAAGTTTAATTGGAATTGAGAGCTCAGCCTCCAAGGATCTTGGATCATACATGCTGCATTCATGACATGTTCCCATGTGTCTTCAGCCCAAAGTGGTAGAAATCACACAAGAACAGCTGTTTTTGCAAGACACCATTTGGCTGTAATCATGTAGTTTCATATAACGCTTCCCTTCTGACTTTATGCCCAGACTGTAAGGATGCATGCAAATCTAAGAATTACAATTTTAAACCCTTTTTCAAATTAAAGTAATTCCAACGCCCAATCTGTACCGACTCCTACATAGTACCTCATGCTGATGACAACTGTATTACTGAAGCCAAATTTTAATTCTGGAAAACTGAACTTCCTGTAGCTCTTTCAAGAATAGATCTTGTTTCTCCTGACAACCGAATCCCTCAACCCCCACTGAGCAGACCAGCCACAGAGCTTTTGCTTCACACAGAGCACTTATGGCACTGCAGCATGAGACATGGCACTGCAGCATGAGAGGAGCATCTTACCTGCTGAAGCCAAGCTCCTTTTTGTAACACCACAGGACAGAGGGTCTGGCCTTTACAGTTGCTTTAGACAACATGTGGTGAAGTATAACGACCTGCCAAAGCACAGAAACACGGAGAGAATGAGGTTTAGTGTGGACTGCTACCAGGTACCTCCAGTCCAAGCTGTGCTGCGGTGACATCTGCAAGATGACTTGCTGGGTAAGGCACAGTTTGAGCGAGAACTGCGACTGGGCACCGCAAAACTGTACGGGTGGACAGAGGAAGCTCCTGCTAGGCAGCCAATTAAACGTCTTTCTACGTCATTAAAAAATAAAAACAAATCCAATTTGCCTCTCCTTGCTTTTATTTAACGTTCGCAGGCTCCTCAGGCAGATATTTAACAACCCGTTATCCTAAATCATTTCCAGCACTTTCGCGTTTCCGCAGCAGTCAGTAAGCTAGTGTACACCGCACCCTCACTCGCACCCACGGTCTGCGTTATTCCCTGCGACTTGTAACGCCTGCCTTCCAGAGGAACAAACGCGGGGATGCGAGCCCCGGACACGCGGCCCTGGCGAAGGGCTGCCGACGGGTTCCCGAACGCCGGCACGGAGCGGGGCTCACCTGGTCTTTGCCGCGGTCGCCGACCACCACGAAGAGGGCCCGCTGCCGCTCGGCCACGCCGTTCTCGATCAGCACCCGCAGGCGGTTGTCCACCTTGCGGCGCTGCATGGCGACCCCTCACCGCCCCTCAGGCGGCCGCCAACGGTCCCCCAGGCAGCCGCTAACGGTCGGCCAACGGCCGCTCACCAGGCACCACCGGCCGCCGCACGCGCCGCACCACGCGGGTACCGCGCCGCCCTGGTCGCGCGCGCCGCAGCGCGGCAAAGGACCCCGGGAGCCTGGGCTGCCTCGGCCAGCGCCTGCGCGCGCCTCGGCCTCGCGCCTCCCTCAGCGCCTCAGGGCGGAGCGGCCCCGGCCTCAGGCCTCCCGTCCTCGCCCCTCCGTTGTCCGAAGTCGAAACGCAAAGACCGCGACCATGGCAAAGCTTGAGGACGCAGCGGTCTATTTCGTGCTGCTGAAGTGTGAAATCCCAATAAACCTAGAGTAGCCTTGAAGCTCTGCTGTGCAGTAAAGCCGCAGCCGGTTCACTTTTCCATACAACATTGCAAGTTGCAACATGAAATTTATCAGTCTGACCTTCACTCCTTGTAAGAGTGCAGAAACACCGTATTCCTCCTCAAACTGACAGCACAACTCTCCCTAACCTAACAGCTGGCTCATCAACCCTCCACACCCAAGCTGAGGAGGGAGGCTGTGGGTAGATACATTGATTCTTAGCTTTGATACCTTTATTCTTAGCTTTTAGGACTGCCACAAAATAAAACAAAAGGTTTGATTAACAAAGTACTTAATAATCGGATAACAGGATAGGAAAATGTGTTTAGTAGCAGGGAATATGTTTTGGGATATTTTAAGTTTTAAAGCATAGCAAAAGTATGATAAAACTACTGAATTAAAAATAATCCAGGCTGTGAAACTCCTATTGAGGTGACTGACCCGAGTCACGGAGACAAAACCACCAATGCAACAAGTGGAACAAGTCCATAAGGTATAGGTATGAAATATTTGCTTAAAAGGACATAAAACGTTTAAATAATTTATTTTTCAAGTGTTTACATAAGCCATGGACCAATTTGTTTTAGATGGAGAGTTAAAGAACTGCGAAGACACATACAAGTATGTTTAAGGCCATCAGAAAATTTGAACCTGACAATTAACTAAAATGTAATTGTGAAAACCTGCTTTATATGGTAGATGCATTACTAAAGTTTATTCTAAAATTGAACAGCTTTAAAAATATATTTTTTTCATTTAATACACGTGTAATGGATAATTAGTAAAATTTATCTCGATCCCCCAAAAAATCAGGTGTATTCTTGATCCATTATCAGGTATTCGAGCACATTTCATACAAAGCAGAAATAGGACACCATAGCTGGAACTGAACTAGTTGCATCCATTTCATTATTTTATGAACATTAAAAGAGTAGGGGGGAAAGTAACCTAACTTCTAAAGTTAAAGGGATGATAATTGCAGCAAGAGCTAACTGATAAACTTCACTCAGAACAAACTACTTACAATTGTTAAGTTAGACTTCAGTTTTGCTAACACAGTTCTCTTTAACACCACTCAAACTGGCTTTAGGATGTCAATTTTGGGAGAGTTTACCTTTCCTCCATTAAGGCTAGATCTCCAGAGCCACAACTAACTTCAACTGCATTATATTCAAAAAGCCTAAAAAACTGAATAGAATAGCACCTCTTCCCTTAAATAAACCATTTAGAAACTTAGCTTATCATCACAAATTCCTATTTATCAGAGGCTCTGTCGAAACACAGTAGAAATTCAAGGATGTCCAGTTTCTGAAACTCTAGAAATAGAGATAGAAAGCCAAGATGCTGCTTTTAAGTTTTTGTAGAAGCACGAGAGTCAGGGATTTCTTTCACACAGGAAAGGACATGAAGTTTGAAAGTCCACTAGAACCTTCTCATCAGCTTAGATTTCTTCGTAAAAGTTAGATGATTTAAATTCAGTATTAGTCCCTAAGCAGACAAGTGTAGTGCTTATATAAAAGCATGAAAGCTTTATTCCTCAAAAAGGTACCAATTTGGAAGAAAACCCATCTGAATGCAAGAGAAAGCAGGAATTGCAAAGTGAAGATTTTGAAGAACCATTCCCCTTTCCCTCTGAAAGCACAAAGTGTTTACCCTTCTTCACGAGTACAGGGTATGTCAACCTAACATTAAATAAACAAGGGGGTTTTCCCAAGGTTGATGTCAAAGATCCTTATATTTAGTTTTGCCACTGAACATAAGAAATCCAAGACTAGTATGAGACTGATCATTCAGACGCTGATGTTGTGATGGCATAGTCAAAGAAGTTTTAACAAAGATATTGCTATCTACAAAAAGAAACACAAGGAAACCACACAATTTTGCAGTGCTTGAGTTTCCAGCAATGTTCTAGAGGACAATCATAACTATATTTAAGCCCAGGGTTTAAAACGGAAAAAAAAAAAAAAAAAAACACCTTTCCAAGTTCAAAAGGAAAATTTTATTGTTTAGGATCATTTCCTGCGTGCTTTTCAGATGACGCACTGATTTTTAGGTTAATCAGTGGTGAAGAATGACTACCTGCCCCATCTGTAGAACTTCAACAGTGCTACCTCAAAAGATTGAAAACCTTTATAATTCCATCCATATTCAATGCAGATGAAGAGTACTGTACAAACAGGTGCACAGACCTGAAAGACTCGAGCAGACATGTTCATATAGTTGCAAACCTCAACTCCATCTATAAATCTGTAACCTCATGTATCTGAGTTTGTGTTCAGTTCATTCAAGAATAGTTTTGCATGCATGACAGGAAGAATCTTTATTTTTCAAGGTGCGACTCCGGCAGCCTCATTAATAGGACTGGTTAATAAGCAACTTCCTCACGTCCCTTTCTGTCCACAGCAGACTTGGGATGGGAGAAATCTGAACAGCACAATTTTGTCCATTGACACTGAACACATGCATCTCAGATGAGCATTTATAATGAATTGTTCTTGCAAAGAAGTAAAAGTCAACTACTCAGCTTAGCTAGTGCCAGATGTTTCAAATAAAGACTCCTCCGACTAGTTACTTATGTACCTTATTCTACTGGATTACAGAGTTTTTGCCCTATTTGTAGTTAATCACAGGAAGTAAATACCGAGAAAGCAGTAATCCTATTTTCAACATCTGTTTAGGGTTAAAACCATTTAAACACTTTTCCTTCTCCACAAAAATTACTAAGTACCATTTGGTGAGAGAAGGAAGCTTGATCCATTCTACAAAGACAACATGTATGAAGGTAACCTGTAATCCAATCAAAGAATCTGCATATCTAATAAGGTATACAGAAAATTTTGATATGACACACTTTAAAGGTCCTGAATTCTCTGGAAGTTAGAAAGTCCCAGGAGAATACATTACTAGCTATTACAAGTCAACATTTCTCATGCAGCTACTCTGGATGATGTTTAGAGCCACCAGAATTCAATGCTTTAGAGATTGCTATACATCAAATAGTATCTTGGAAAGAAAACAGTGATGAAGTCTTGAACTAACTCCACAGCAAAATACAAAATTTATACTAGCGAACTCTTCTTAAGAAGAGAGCCCATACACATGTAGAACTAAGTAACAGTTAGGACAAAAGTGACATCGGGTATGAGAAGCAACTCATTACTTCTGAGTTAAAACTTACAGGATGTCTAGAAAGGATCCAAGATCGCCAGACACAGTAACATTAGGTAGAAACATCTGGAAACTCTGGAGCCATCTGGAAGTGATTTACTCAGGAATACTTATATTACAGACACTGATGCTGTAAGTCAGCTCCCAAATGCATACCGCTGCATATTATCACAACCTACCAATATTGATGAAGCCCCAGCCAAAAATAAAAATCTGTCTCTCTCTTCGCAGCTGTATGTAAGGCAGTCATTACTAGCCTGTTAAGCTCTTAGGATACTAATTCACTAAACAATCAAGTAAAACCACCAAAAGAGGGCAATCGCTATGTTCATACTAGCTCAGGAGTGTACTACTCTTTTACTACACTCAACTCTTTTCAACCACAGGAATCAAGGCCAGCTAAGCCTAAAGCAGCTGCTCACTAAAATAAATGCCTTTTTCCCCCTGCATCCAGAAAGAACTCTGCAACACAAGTGTGCCAGAACTGCCACCCCTTTTACCTCAGTATCATCACTTTTTATAATGGTCATTGTTCTGAAGACAATCTTTTTCAAATGAAAGTTATCTAGGAGTGTTTGTGATCTGAATTTGACTCAGATCTTGAACTAAGTTAGGGACTGAGGATACCTAAAAGTTCTTTTAGTTCTCTCTCTAAATCTAATTCTTTAAAATGCATAGCTCCACACTTACACTGCAGTGGATCAAGCAGAAAAGAAAATCTGGACCCTTACAATCAACCATTAAGCTGACAAACAGAACCCCCTGAGCAGGCCAGAAAACCAGTTAGTGGATCTGTGCGCCATACTGTGACTCAAGGCATTTTTTCAGTATACTGTTTATTAGCTGCATGAATTGAGATTAAAGGAGTCAGTGCAAATTCCCAGATTAAACATGTATTAAGTATTTGTTTTGTACTTATTACTAAAACACATCCCCCTCTACCAGCATACAGCAGAGCAGCTATTCTAAAGACCATTATCATACATGGAAAAGCTTACAAGGTTGTGTACCTCAAATAAGAGGCCTCTCAGATACCCACGTTTTATTAACAAATTTAAATTATGCTTAAAAAAAAAAACTTAAGTGGAATGTTCTGATCCATTCAGTGGTCTTTAATTCAGTACGCTGCAAGTTTACTATCAAACTACAATTAGCTTTTGAATTCGCATTTCGTGTGCAATAGAAAAGGCTGAATAGCTTGTGTTCTACCAACCATTTAAAAGTAAGCTGATGCACAAAAGAAAAAAAGAATTCACTATTTTCCTATGTCAGTTCAGCATTAAAAGGTTTATCTTTTATTTTTTTCCAGTTAAAAAACAGTTGGGACTATTATTTCAGTAATAGCTTCCTAAAAAAGACACAGAACAGCAATTTCTTACCGGACTGCAGGTTATACTGTTATACTGGTATGGAATGTTTCTAGGCCTTGACTAAAACTGCTGCGCTTCTAACCATCAGCATTGTTTCAAGATGTTTGCTGTGTAGTATTGTCTTCAAAAGCTTTTCACTTCTCTCAGTAAAAACATCTCATTTGTGCTCTTCACACGCAACAAGGAAAAGTTATGTTACCACCTATTTATATGGAGTTTCAGATTATTTCACAATGAAGTCAAAAAATCTGACTACAAGTTCAGAAAGTTCAGTTGTGATACAAAGTAGAAATGGCCCTCTGAGCGAACCTCTGAGCGAAAACAACCTTCAGTTTTGTATACAACAGTTATACAACAGGTAGCTAGCTGTTCCTTAATTTCACCTTTCCACACACACAAATTATTTGATGAGCACTACAGCACTTTTCTTCCTGCATGTGCTATAAATGCAACAGAACTACCAACACCTCTATGGAGGCAGCTATCAATATATTCTCCCCACTGCAGAGAGAGTGCATGTGCACAAAAGTTAGGCACAAGTGATTTTCCAAAGATTATACCACAAGTATGCAGTAACTTCAGTAAGACTTGGTAATTTCCAGCTCCTAGTCTTATGCCATTTCTTCTATACATTGCTGCCTTGATGAAAAGGAAAGTCTCCATAAAAAGAAAAGTTTGCCAGAAGAAGTCACAAGAGATATTCAAATAAAATCAGAAAAACAGGAGGAGGGTTTACATCTTTTCAGGAAAAAGAAATTTTTTTCAATGAAAAAACCTTATGAAATGTTAACCCATTACATTAAATTTGTTTCAGTCGCTGAAAACCAGTGTTCCAGGATACAATTTTTATAAACATGTTTTATTTGTCTTGCTTATACCATTAGAACTGTAACTGCTGGCTGTCATTTCCCTTAAAAGGGGAAATCAATTCAAACACATACTGGTGCTTTTCAAAAGATAGCAATTAAAAGGGCAGCAGCAGCGGGCATTTGAGATTTCTTAAAACCTTCAAGGCTGCAGGAAAGACAAAAAGGACATGTGACCAAAAGTGTTATGATTATCCATTAGAGATTTCCATCAGTACCGGCATCAGTTATTTAGGTGGTAATACAGCAAGGTCAAGTATTAGTGACAGACAATGTGCAAGTTATAAGGAATGATAGAGTACCAATCCTTACAAAAGTCATTGCTATCAAAGAAACTTAAATGTGTTTCAAAGAGATATCTAAATACTTCACATCAAATATACAGTGGCCATCCAGGTTGTATCTCACATTTGTTGCAAAATTTTGTTGAAGTGCCAAATCAAAGCTTTTTCCTTTTTTTAAAAAAATACACAACGACATTAGCAGTTATGCAAGCAATCTTAAATCCTTAGCCACAGTAAACAGGGCCCTGGTGATGGGGAGTGCTGTAGCTAAGGGTGCTTCTTCGTCAAAAACTGGCTATAAGCCTACTTAGGGAAATATGCATCACTACACATCTTGAACTGTTCAGTGCTTCAATTTAATACGAAAAAGCTGAAATGCAGTTGTTCTATCAAGCCACACTTCACTTTTTCAATCCTTTCATGGGAACATTAGATTTTGTTAACTGCCACCACAGTAAATCTTTATGAATTTGCAGATTATATCCAAAATTTGTTGCATCACTTTAATGTCAGAAGTGAGTCTTTGCTTTTTCCTGCCACTTCAGTTAACCATGGAGACTGGATCACCCTGAAAATTGCCTTTTTTGCTTTACTCTTAGCAAGGGTGAGGAATCTGAATCTCATGTGCAAGGCTCAAGATGATGCTTAGGACAGAACATGCAGAGTAAACGTTGTTTCATTTCTTTCCATATCCAGGTAATATAAAGCTGGCAACTGTAGTCCTGTCATTATGGGTAATGAAAATAGTCCCTTTACAACAAACTTCCTGTAAGGGAGAACAAATAGATAATAACTCTTCTGGTAACATGTATAGTACACTGGCCAGTGTGGTTTTGGCGTTTCATGTAATCCTGTGAATTTGTTTAATTCACTTGCTGAGCATTCATTTGAGGCATCCCTCTGTTTGGTCTTGGGGGCCCTCCACGACCTAGAAAAAAACATAAAAAAGCACTTGAATTATACATGAAGTCAGGTTGTTTAAAAAAAAAAATCCTAAAAACTCCGGTACAAACTAGGTAAGAATCCCCTGGTGTGTATCTAGCTACATATGGTTCTAAATGTTGAATTTTGATTTAAAGGAGCTTTATGTAATCTGTCTTTGTAGTTTGCAACTTTATCACAATAACTTTTTTTCCAGAACCAATAAGCTGTACTAACTTGAACTAACTACTTACTGAATTATCATAAAAATGTCTGCATGAGACCGAAGACAATCTTATCACCCACTATCTACTGAAAAAAAAGTGGGAAACAGCCTTGAAAAATAAAATGTGTAAGTTCAATTACAGCCTTATGACAAATGTTTTGTTAGTGTTTGCTATATGTACATCTGAGAAAACAAAACAAGAAACTACAGGACAACACATTTCCATAACCTTAAATAGTAAAATTCAAGTGAGAAAGGACCTCAGGATGTCCTCTCCAAGTACAAGCCCCTGTTCCAAAGCAGGGTCAACTATGAGGTCAGATGAAAGCAAGCTTATCCTTCAATTGTGATCTGCTGTATAAGGATTGAGGTTTCTTTTTAAATACAGAAGTTCAGAATTTGGATCAAAAAATTCCATTTAGCCCAAATCAAGTATACACTACTCAGCAATTACCACGAGGAGCTCCCCGAGGTCCACTCTGTCCAGAGCCACGTTTGAAATTCTGTTGATATCCATCCTGAAGTATAAAAATTGAAAAATATTATGACATAAAACAATTATTTTATTATGCTTCAGGTTGTTATCAGTTATCAGTGAAATAAAGAGTTTTTAAAACAATCTGCACTGATGAAATACCTGTGACTTCAACATACAGCATTTTACTAGCTTTAATTCATGTGAGGAAAATGAATTCTTACTCCTCCTAGTATCTAGTAACTGTAATAAAAATGTACAATGACAAATCCTCTCTCCAGTTACAAGATATTTTTTCAATATAAGTAATAAATGCAAACAGAACAATTTAGTGTTTGATTTTTTCCAACTTCACACAAGTCAAACAGATGGGTTTCCTAAAGGACCAATCAAAAAATGAATTGGCATTCTAATGGTAGGATCAAAATTAGTCTTCTCCTTTGTCGGTGAATATTTGTTTGGGATATGCAGAGAAAGACATTTTCCAGTCAGACTAAGATTTGACCAGACAGAACATACTTCCTACAGAACACTGAAATTTTATATCCATTTCAGAGTAACATATCAGTGTTGCAGAAGATAGTCACAAGTTTGAAAAGTTGATTTCAGTGGATATAAGTTCTTCTTTAAGTATCATTCTTTCTCACAAAGCTGTGATAATAACTGTATTTTTGAGAGCTCTTTATAATTTGCTCAACTTTGCTACAGCTACTTCAGAAATCACTCAGCTTCCCAATTATAATTAGCCATATCAAATTCAGCTATTTCTAAATATCTGTTCAGTATCTAAAACTTTTGTCTTCATTAGAAATAAAAAAAGTCACAGGAAAACGTTTTCACTTATTGACTTGTATTAGTGCTTTTGTTGATGCATGTGTTTTTCTTCTACTTCTAAGACTGACATGACATACAGGTAGCTTACCCGCTGGTAGTTTGAATAATCTCGAGGAGCATTGAATTGGGGCTGCGTGTAACCGCTGTTTGGAGTGTTGGAAAATGAAGGACGGTAGCCATCATATCCTCCTATGGAAAAGAATACACATCCTTCACTTAGAAATGATAACCTATTATATTATGCTACCACAAAAAAAATAAAAAATAAAAAACTTAAGAGCTTCCTACCTAATTCTAAGAGGAAAAAACAAACAAACGAACATTGTTTAACCTGCAATTCAAGCAACTGTTTGCAGCACCAGTGCTAATACTATTACAAGCAACAAGAACAAAGATCTAGTAAGAATGGGAAGGAGATAGCCATTCAGTGTGTTTCTCTAGTAATTTGAGGTTTCATTTACATAACATTCAACCCACAGCTAAACATAATACTGTGATCTAAAAGTAACAGCTGTGACCTGCAAGGCCACAGCAGCCAACTCAAGATCCTCCGGAGTGAAGGCTCTCCTGAAAGCCAGGAAATAAGGCCAAGGATGGCTTCAGTCCCAAGTCAAAAACTCAGAATTCCACATCAATATGAAACAGACAAATGATGAACACTTTCTCTCAACTACTATCAATTGCATTTTTGTTAGACAGTTTTTTTCTCTACTCTCCCACCGCATGAGAGGACAAGACCAGAGCAAGAAAAACCAGCCTTCAGTGATGTATTCACAAGTCTAACCCCAGAAAATCAAACAAGGAAACAACGTCTTCCTCATTCTAGTATACACATCCCAGCCATCTCTGCAACAACGAAAGCCCCATAAAATAATCTCCAATTAAAGTGCTATTATTTATCCGTAACTCTAGTATTAATCCTCCACTCCTATTAACTCCTTCAGAATAATGACTTTGGGATTTTTTGTTCTTTTATTTCTGTATTATCAAGCCCATTTTCAATATGATTCAAGATGGAACTCTGAAGCATACCGCTTCTACCATGACTAGAAATAAAAAAAAAACATTTTTGAAATACCAACTGGCATCTGAATTCATCACTTGATAGTTGTGAAACACCCTGTTGGATATTTCCATGTTTGTTTATACTTGCAATAGAACTTAAGATACCTAATCAAACACATTAAGCCTTCAGCACAGAACAGGGAAAAGGCTTCTTTATTTACATCTTAGTAGGAAGTCAAACAAAGCATCTAAAATTTGAGCTGCTTAAGTAAGCCAAAACAAACTGAATTTTTACTGCAAGTATAAATAGCTTACAGAGATACTATACTTACAATAAACTGACCTACCATCTGTTTTGTAACACATGGTTTCTTGACGCAGTGTTTCCAGAAAGAAACAGGTAAAAGTCAGATGAGAGAGTTTAATTAAGCTGTTTACCTCTAAATCCATTTGCCGGTCCCCTGTAACCATTCATCAAGCCGCGAGTCCCACGTGATCCACCACGAGACACTCCCCGACTGTTATAGTAAGGCTGGCTGTTACGTGGAAATCCAGTATTCTGCTGGGGAGGTTGCTGGTGGTTACCTGCCACTTGATGGGTCTGGTCCGGGGAGCCATGGTAAGTGCCAACCACTAAATATTTGAAGTGGGGAAAAAGCAGAATATAAAGGCTGAGTTTCTGTATTTATGTTCCAACAAATACCCCCTTCTAACTCAACATTCAAAGCTTTGAGTACCATTGTACACATCAATAAATGCTTACCCATTTGAAGAAAAATAATCTGCAGAATTAAGCGTCAATTTTACTAGTCAGACATCCCACAATATTAAGATAACCCAGAAACAGAAGACAGCTGATTTAAGTCCATGTCAAACAGTCTCTAGATTAAGCTCAGAAACAAGTATTCCTAATGCAGGTAAATTTTTCTGGTGCTATTTCAAACCATTTTTAAAAAATCAGCCGCACACATACACTCTAAAAAGCAGAGTGAGTAAGTTAACCCACGTCTCTACCTTCCTCTCCTCTGAACTGGGTGAAGGGCCATTAACAAATACTTGCAATTACTTTAAATAAATTCTGTTAGGCATAGCAGTCCTGACTACAGGTGAGATGGGAATGTTTTAACACAGAGGCTGGTTTGCCTGTACAGGCTGGGGGGATTCTTTCTGTCTATATGGTACATAAATCACAAGGCAAAAGCAGAGTAGATAGTTTAAGACTGTCGGCTTTTTGGGAGTCGTGTTAGTCACTTCATCTTTGTATCACAGCAATTATCAGAAATGGATTAGGAATACAACCCAGAAAGTGGAATTCTGTACGTAAGAGTGAAGCAGCTGCAAAACTTCAACTTGACAACAAATATTAAAGCAAGATCTCGATTTTAAGCCTTAAGGCCCTCTCTCCCATTTCCTATACACAAAAAGAAGACTTCACCATTCAACTGGGAGCATGACTGTAGTTCAACCTCACTCAGCCACAGAGTGCTATGAACTTCCCCTATCTCCCAACTTCCCTTCTGTTCTTGAGAAATGCATGAAGTTGTCATTGTTTTTAGAGGTTTTACAATGGGCAGCGTTTTGTTCTAAGGGCACTGTATTTCCTTCATACTGACAGAAACACTTAAACATTACAGAATGTCAAGCACTTAATACTGTATGGCCCACTTTCAATACCTTTCCCCAGACTCCTCTTTTTTTTTTTTGAGCCATACAAAGTGCAAGGCAACAATGAAAATATGGTTCTCCCTCTTCTCATCTACCCACCTCCCTATCCCAGCAGCTTGCAAGAAAGACAAAATTCAAAACCATAATCAGGTGTAGAGAATAAGGATCACGTTTTTCCCTTACTCCACACCTCCAGTAGCTGTTAGCAATTCACCATTGTCATCTTTTTCCCATGTCCTTCACTTGTAATCCCTCCCTGCATCTACTTGTTTTATCTGAGTGGAAAGCAGGAAGGTGGCTGGGAGAATAGTTTTATATATAGACTTTGTATTACAATTGTTTTTCTTAAGTTGCTAAGTTGGAAACCATTTTGCCTGCTATATTCCAACTGCGTCTAACCTTTTTAGGAAAAGGTTCTAGACCTTTTTGTGGACTTTCCACCATCTGTAAGAACCAGTCCTTATTTGCTCACAACTCTATCTTACCATTTAAAAAAAAAATTGTAATCTGAATTAATACAACCAACTGGTTTTTGGCACATTTATCTTTAACGTCAGCAGAGCAAAGACTCCACTATGTTGCTTTCACCTTTAGAATATTCATTAATCCTGTCTGTGATTTATAAATCCACTTATAACTGAACCAAGTGGCAAAATTATTTTGACAGTTGGAGAGAGAAATGCCAAATTTCAACCCCTACTGGATATTCAAACCAAGACAGAATATTGGGGTGCAAAATGAAGTAACAAAAATCAGACATTGCCCAGTGGAGGGCAGCTTTGCAAGACCAGGTACATCTGAGAATATGTGGCATGCTTCGCTGTATCTCTTAGGACTTCACAATCTTGATTATCTGATCTACTGAAACTCTAAGCATTTTAATTTTCTCTAAAATAAGTTTACCTGTCTGGAGTTGTTCTTGCTGAAGATCTGATTGTTCTACTTGGTGTGGCTGATTGGAGAAACTCTGGTTGTAACTGGCCTGGTACTGATTTTGTTGCTTAAGGGTTTCTGGCTCATTAACAGGAGGAACAGGTGCATTCATGTTGAATACCTATAATATTAGAAAGATAGCTCTCTGGTCCAATCCATTTTTATAACCCCTCATTGGATCACACAAGACTAAGAAATGTAAATAACCAAGGACCATTTTTGCAATTACATAACTAATTCCAATGTTGTAATGACAACAAAAGGAATGACTACCAAAATCAAGTCATTCAAAAATTATTTGCTACTTACTGTTTGCATGGATTGGAATGGAGCTGCGTTAACATTGATGCCGCTGCTATGCAAAGGTTTGCTAGATCCAGCCTGGAAAACCTGGGGCTGGGATGCAGTGGGAAGTGATGACGACGACGGGGTCTGGTCTGCATTCAGTGACATTGAAGCCTAATAAATAGACAAACAACATTTTAGATGTTTTTGAATAGTAGTGAAAACTTCACTAAAAAAAAAAAAAAGGAAGTGGAAGGCATTGGATTCACTCCAGCAAACGAACATTTTCTACTTCAGCTGAACAGCTTCTTTCACAACGGCATAATGGGAGAGGGAAAACGTAACAGACTTCTTCCTCATTAACTTGAAACACAACTATAAAAAAAACAAAGGGGGCAAAATGAACACGTTTCTGGACTAACTAGTAGCCAATGTGAAAACTAAACCAATTGCACGGATGCTCATATGCTAGTGTTGGCATGTTACTTCTAACTAAACAGACAGTCTAGTAATTTAACAATCCTATAAAGGACTTTCTGGTCACAGACAGGCTCAAAATTTGGAACTCATATGGAACTGAAACAGCCCTATCAATAGACAACTGAAAATCAAAGCTTTATTTTCAAAGAACCATAGATGAACATTTGATCACACCTGCAAGCATAGTCCTTCCCACCTCTGTGAAATCTGACTTGCCTGAATCTGGTCAATTGATTCTTTCTGTGGCCGTTGCTCTGTTGTATGAGAAGGCTGATACATGGGTTGGGAAGCTGTATATCCCTCACTTGTAGAAGAAACCAAGGGAACCTGACAAAATAAACCCCAAATGCCCCCAAGTCAGCTGATTCTCACACAGAGTTTTATAAAAAGCTTCACAGAACTCTGGAATGGATGTTTTTCTCTAATAAAAATATTTATTCCAGCACAACTTTACAACCATTAAGAATGAAGTACTTTGTAACGAGCAGAGGTTTTGCTACCTCATCTTGACATATTCTGACATGCCATGCCACCAGTCCCCTACCAAATTTGATTCTATGAATATTTCTTAATCAGCTAGACATTTGCTTTCATTGAAGAATTGCCTTACACAACCACAACTACCATGACAATAAACCTGGGAAATAAGAGAATGAGAACGTTTATATCAGAGAATGCCAAACTCATACAGAAATGGAAAAGGCACTAGTTATTCAATGAACTGAATTTGCTCTTTTTACAGCCTATGGTCCCCTACACAGGGTCAGTGAAAACGCTAACAAAGCAGGGAACTCTGCATTTAAGGCTACTGAGGACTTCAGGAGGCAACTGATTGATACTGAGTGACTGGTGTGTTCAGAATATCTTGTTGAACACTAAAAAGGAAAGAATTGAGTTAAGCTACCACTTGCAAGAGTCCTGACAGGATCACTGGCAGCACTAGTTGAAGCAAGGAAAATTGGGAAAAAAAATCCACACGGTTAAGTTACAGAACACTTAACAACAAAAAAATAAAAGCTAGTGCAGAGAGAACTGATGAAAAAAAGTTATTTTACATCTACAGACCAATGAAACTGCATGAGTACTAGCATTTCAGCATTTTCATACAGAGGAAAACTCTCAAAAAAACAAAACGCATTCCTGTTTTTACACAAACAAGTGACTTAAAAGCTGCAGAGCTGATCTCTAAAAGATAATGCCAGCCATTTATACTGTAATTACTCTTAAGATACACACCTGTTTCTTTTGGTTTTCACACACCTACAGGGATCAAATTCATTACTAGCGATCAGCAGAATATTTTAGAGATGCCATACATGCTTAATACCAAGTCAGGATTTTTTTTAATCACTAGGCAACTCAGTAAGAAACTGCCCATCTTAATGAAAGGCAGAATACATCACATATACATTACCAAATCAAGTTTAACTAATCCTACTTAAAAAAGAATCGCAGGAAAGCTCAACTGAAAACAGCATTTGAACTCATTCTGGCAGCTCTACAACTGCAGTATAAAATACTCCAAGCAAGCAACTGGGACTAATTCTTAACAGAGCAAGTCAAGAATAACAAGAACTATGTAGTTAATCTGTAAAATCTGTTTTGGATCCCTTAAACAGATACACACTGCCCTTTACCAAGCGATTCTAACCTTTGCATTTCTGCTGCAAATAAATGAATAAATCGTAACTTGCTTCTATCTAAATTAAAGATACTACTCCACATAGCTTACATGGAAGAGAAAGCTACTAGGCAAAAACTACCGTGTCAAATTATTAATCCATCTTGAATGAATGCAGAGAAACCTTCAACTACATATATTTAGAGTGGGACTACACAAAGCAGCTTTCCAAACAGTTATTCCACTAGACCTTAAAAAAAAACTTTGCATTTCACCTTTGAGTTTCTGCTGTAGTTTGGAATTATATCCTGTTGTAACTCTAATTAAGACTAAAATAAATTTTAAATTTACTAAAAATTTACCTGCGTAGCTTCTGGTTGCACAGGGACTTGGTTAGGCTGGGCAAGTCTTGATTCAGTATGAACTGAAATAAAATAATTTCACTTATTATATATTACAATCGAAGTTTTTTACAGAATAGCATTGAAATTTAATCTAATTCAGTTATCTGAGACATCATCATTATAGATGATTATCCCTCTAGCATGGCAAAACTACGTTCAAAATACCCATTTATCTTCCACACAAAGTATTTTTTTCAGTTGTCTAAAATACCCCAGCTATTTCCAAAAGACTAAGCAAAAATATATTTCACCTATTTAAAAACATTTAAGATGTTCCAACTAGAAACAAAAGGGGGATCAGAAGTATATAAACAGTATGCCTCAGAAGTACAGTCCAATTTCATAGAAAAAAACACCCAAACAGTACTGTAATACTAGTTGCGATGATCCCTTCACTATGTAGCAGTAATTGAAGCATTTCTAACAGGTGACTTGCAGGCTTCCCCAGTATTTATGTTTAGGATTTACCATTACAAACCTGGAGGGCAAACCATTTGTGGCATGTCCAAGTTCTGTGCTGGATTCATGGGCTGTGCAGATACAATGGCAGGGTCAAGTGTTTGGTTCTCAAACTCCAACATAGAGTCCTGAGAAAAAAATAAAAATAATAATAGAAAAATCAAATTTAGTTTATGGGATTTTTAAAATATAAAGTGTTCAGGTATACAAATGAGCTGGTCACAATAAAAGAAGCCTAGTCCACAGTTAACCAAACCAATAGCTATTTTTAACATATAATTTATATCAATTAAGATACTAAGAATTCCAAAAGATATTTTCCACAATGAAAATTCAGTCCAAGTACATAAATTAGAGTTTGATATAAATGGAAGCAGATTTTTATAGCCAGGTAGAATAGGTGATGTGGTTCTTTATTCTTTACCCTAAATTAGCATTTCTCTTTGTAGAGAAAACAAACACAAAAACCAAACAGAAAACACACCAAAACCACGAGTTTAAGTATATGCTTCATTTATTATCAACTTTAGTTTTTATTTAGGGAGTAAGAAGAAAAACTTTCCTGATGCATTCACACACTTCCCAAAGCATTTCTAGTTGTTCCAGTTTTAGAGGTTAAAAGAGGCTAGAAACTTGAGGAAACCTTTTTTTTTTCAGAAACTTTCAAGAAGCCACCCAAAAAGAATGTCCTTTGGGTGTTGCAGATTTTTTCATAACAATTTAATATGAGCTTGAAAAAAGGTATTTTATAGCTTCACTTAGGCACCATACATTATTTAATTCAGTGGTCCACAACTTTCCACATCCTCTGCAGATTTAGTACAAATACGACTGAAAGGCTTAATAGCATTCTAATTGTACTTCCATAGCAATACAAGTTTGCTGGCTTTGGATGAAACATCGTCATACAGCACTATAAGGTTTGCAAAACCATAATATTCTTCAAATAAACATCAGCAGGCTCTTTAAATGATTACAAGCCAGCAATTGCTCTTTTTTTTTTTTTTGTCTCCAGTTTCACAGTACTGCAGTGGGTTCATCATACCTGCATGAAGTTGTATGGGCCCTGCATCTGCGCCATTAGGTCCTGTACTCTCTGCCTTCTAACAAGAGGATCTGCTTGAGCCACAGTAGTGAGCGTGTGAGGTTCAGGAACTGGAGGAGATGTAGCTTGTGTCTGTTGCTGCAGTGAATTTACAACCTAATAAGAAACAAGCAACTAACTGAAATTTCAGCTTAGGACAACAATGCACAGAAAAAAATGAGACAATAGCCATAAATTACAAGAAGCACTGCATTTATTATGGACATAATTACTACTGTTCTTGAAGAAAAGTACTGTATCCTCCTACAGACGTGATCTAAGCAATTCACAGGATTAGAAAGCTTAGACTGCATTATATTTGCTTTCCATCTGCTCTATTTCCCAATTTAAAAAGTGGTAAGAAAAATTTGTTGCGTGTTACTTTGTTGTTGTTGTTTGTTCTTTTTAAGCACTGGATTTGTGACAAATTATCTTGTATTTATCAACGTTTAGCAATTCAAATAAAGTCAGGGAGAAACAAGTTTGGGAAATATTTATACATGGAAAACAATTCTTTTCTTCTACCTTTTTTTGTGAATATAAACAGGGTTTGAATTTGCGGGTCTTTCTTAAGACTACAGAATTTTAAGTTTTCATGGCCATGTCTTTCACAAGCGTTATTCTAGCTAAACTAATTCATGGTCTGAGAACAGCAGGTAGCATTGTCTGGTGGAAAGACTGACTGCAAGACAAGCCCAGAAGTAGTACAACTCAGAGCATGCAAGAAAGCTGAGACTGAAAGATGGTAAGAGCTTCAGCAGACATAGCACAGCAGACAGGATTTACTAGACATATTCTAGTACGTCGTGTGCAAACAACAGGAAGACAAACATGCTTTCAAATACCACCTTGCTGAAGATAACAAAGCAACCAGGAAAGCTGAACTTGAGCATCTAAGCACAGCCATCATCAAGTAGTTCAAAAGCAGATAGTTACAAGGATGGCTGAGGTGCACAAGAAGTAGCATTTCTGCAATTTGAACCTATTTGGCTTTTCAGGTAACTCCCGTAGTACAGAAGTGCCATTTCCAATTTGCATTTACATCAACAACTGTCCTTTAAGAAGATAACTGTCAAAAAAAATGTCCCTTGTTTTTCTAATCCCATGATCCCAAGAGTTTAATTAATAATCATCCTCCAGGTAAGCAAGCAAGGCTTAAACTTACAGTGGAACAGGATATAAATTAGCACACATGCATCTAAGTCTGAAATAATTAAGTTTATGTAAAACATCTCGTTTAACAGAACTGCAGAAGACCAATTTTTGTACAGTAGTCATGACAAATGATGAAACCTTTACTTTAGTCCAGGTTCTGTAATCACAGATCTAGACTTTAAACTTAAACTCTCTCAAGCCTATATTTACTTTTCTTTTTAACTTCTAAAAGAAACCCTAAGCATCTTTCAACACACCTACTCCTTGATCATATACACATTGCTCATGTGACATTTTACATGGGTAAGTGCCTGACAAACTCCAGTAGCTCTTTCCTTTACCAAAACCCTAGCCATCTATGATTTAAAAAACGAAAAATCTCTGAACAACAGTAAAAACCAACCACAACCTACATTCATCTTCAAGACTCCCTTCATATCCAAATCTCTACTATTAGCCTTACAAAGTGAAGCTCTTGAGAATTCCCATGGAAGTATGCCCTAAGGCTGTTAATTAGCACAACAGCCCTGGTAGCTCTGAAGTTAACTGCTTTCTAACACAGTCTGCTGCGTGAGAAAGGTACAGAGACTATTTAAAAATAAGCATTGTTATTTAAAAAGCACTCCGTAAATTATTACATGACAATGTATCTCCCTTCATCCTAGTGGGGCAGCATCAAGAAGAAACTTTTACTTTAGGAGAGCTGAACCTCCCTCTGCAGTGCAGTATTTGACTCAAACTGTGCCCAGCTGCTGACTAGGCAGAGCCAACCAAGAAGGCCAGTGGGCAACCAACAACAGAAGGAGATGAAAGAACAAACTTTTGAGACCACAAAATCAACTAGAATGAACACCTGCTCTTGGCAATCATAGGACAGTTTCCAGTTTTACACAAAATACACACACATTCATCCAATGTTCTATAATCTAAACCTCAAAGAACTTTGTATATAAGCAGACACAGATTCAGGTACTTGCTACAAACGGAGAAGGGAAAAAAAAACACTATTACCATTAAAGGACACCTTCACTAAAATTAAAACACCATATAATTCAAAAAGAAGCACACTTTGAGAATTCACAAGCAAATTATTCAGTTTAAAACTTATGGAAGGCTCATGTCATGCTGTCACTTCTCAAACTACAAACATACTCCAGAGAACTTGAATGCATCATGTCTATTTGAAAGTTACTGAAAAAAATGAGTTAATGATAGCCTTCTTCCTCTTTATAAACAATTATGGAAATCATCAATGTAAGTCTTCTCTTTCAGATCACTATCAGCTTCCAAAATGAAGAGCTATCATTCACACTTCTTTAGCACCACTACAACCACTGTAAGCTGAGGCACAGTAAAACTATACAGTACACACAATCATATTTCCTATGGACAATTTATTTTCTCCCCATGACAAGTGGCATTTTGACACCACCAAGTACAGCAAGAGTCATTTCAAACGCAGTTATTCTCAATAACTTTTAATAACTCCTTTCTGAGTTAAATGTGGGAAAATAAAGTTCTTAATTATGAAGTAGTCTTCAGCTTCAGATTTTTCTAAGTATCTCAATTATATATAGTCCAAGCAATTCAGACAAAAATGAGAGCTAAATATCTAATTCTTACTGCTTTTTGTTCTACAGAAACAAAAGTGATATAACACAGATTTAGCTGACTAAAAAGGCATAGAAAATTATGAGTTTCTGAAAGCAGTCTCATACAAAACTACAAACAATGATTTTACCATACGAATATGATTACTGCGTATTATCATTCCCATGAGGAAGAGTTTTCACCTATGCAACACAGTCTTACACCTGAAGAGCAGAGGGAAGCACACCAGGCTTCAATCATAACAACACTTTCTATACTCTTGTGTCTTCATCCATACTACTTACCTTAGGAACTATAGAGAACTGAACTTCTGAGCTACTCTGGACACTTGGTACAAACACAGAAGTCATTTGGGTAGAGAGACTGAAGCCAAGCAAGCCTCAACATTAAACTATTTCATCTAGTACAAATACCTCAAATATGCATCCCTCTTATGTGTGCTATTTGGAGTGTTTCTCTATTTTTCAATGTGTTTCTTGAAACACACTCAATAGCAACGATACCTTACAGCTTGTTTAAGTGAGGGAATGGAATACTATGAGAAAATACTACTAAAATCTTTCACATATGTGGCAATGTTAGTGTCTAGTTAGCAATAGAAGCCTCACACCCATCCTAAGTATTATTAAATCTCTTAGTGGTCTTCAACATCCTAATATATGAATTTCAAACTAACAAACTAAATCCAGGCAGAACAGATAATCATGTCAAAATGGCCTTCTTTTTTACACTACTTAGAGAGATGATGAATTCTCATTCCACTCCAACACTTTAAAAGCCTGAAGAAAGCAAGGAAGGTCTAAAAAAGTGATCATCTGGAATTTCCTGCTGTAAAAAAGCTAGGGTGAACCAAAAATTAAATCTCCAGCTTTTGAAAGATGTTGCTTACAACTGGCTCTAACAGAGAGAAAGCGAAGTCCAATATACCAACAATTTGAATGACTCCATGCGACTTTTCCTTTTCAGTGCACAAAGAACACAAATTCTAGTATAACAGAATGATTGGCTTGAACACACAGCTGCGCCTGATTTACTTAACTGGGAATAGATCCCAGTGGCAATGTACCACAAACATCATGAGTAACAATCACTCAACTGCAAGGTAGCAATGAGTTAAACATGTCAAGTACTGTATTTCTTGAAAGCAGAGATGTATATATAAGCATATTTTAATGCTGTATTATGTGTATATGCAATCTGGAACAGGTATTAAAATTCAGCTTGCTCTCCATGGAACTGCACAAGGAAACACACAACTATGCCATGCTGTCAGCAGCTATGCAGGTAAACCTAAGTTCTACATTTGCAACAAAGGTCTCTTAGAAAAAAAAAATAAAGTCTTCAAATCTCAAGTCTTTTTAAGTCTAAGACTTCAGTCCCATTTTCCCACACAAGCTACTACTGAATAAAGCAAGATCTCCATAAACTTAGCCAGGCTGCATACTTTTTATTTTAGGTACTCCTGAACTAAATATACAATTGAAGAATGAGTAGTCATCCCAAGCCTATTTAAATTTTTTTATACATGTTGGGGGAGAGAGGGTGAAGTACTAAAACCTATCATGAATTGTGATTCATTGGAAACAGGGATTGCAATTTTACCTGCAGTACACATGATCTTACCTCAACCGTTTCAACTGTCCACTCATCTACCTGTTCCTTCTCACTACTGCTGAACTGAGTCTCTGCCATGAATTGTCTGTTTACATACTAAAATAAAAATAAGAAAGGGTATGAAAGTAAAAGTAAGTGGCATTATAGGTATATAAAATGACAGTCTTTCCAATGAGCGATACCTCAGTCGATTCAACTTCAGTTGGTTCAGTAAATTCCTCTGCTGGATCAGGTTCTGAAAAAAAACAAGACCACCCACCATTTATGTGACTAGAAACAAAACATTACAGATTAGATTTTCTTTACAAAAAAAATTACTTTAAAGAAGTGCTACAAATGATTAGTTCACAGGAAGTACAGCTAGGTGTAAGAATGAAGACACACATTTACACCTGATTCATACTGATACCTAACATTAGAAGCCTACTAAACAAAAGGGTATGGGATTCTATTAGATCTAAAATCCGAGCCTTAATAACACTGCCTTGTTCAGTTAAGTATTTGCTGGGCTCTAAGACAAACCTGATGCTATAAGGAAACTTGTGTCTCAGAATGAAGAAAATGAAAGTATCCAAATATTAACAAAGAATTAAGCAATAAAGATATGCAAAAAAATTGAAAACAAAATAAAAAGTGTATTCTTACTACAACGAATTACATTCCATTACCTCAAATTTCAAATTTTCTCCACAACATATTCAAAAGGGCAAAAAAGGATAGAAAAATTTCCTTCATGTTTGGAACTGTAAGTAAGTATGTAAACATACTCTTGGCTTCAAAACCTCTTGCCTTCTAAAAAAGGACTAACTGGTGGAAGAACCACCGCAAAGCAGAAAAGCCTCTAGGAACTAGAACTTAAATCTTTGATAATTTTAATGCTACAAACAAAATTTTGTTTATAAGTGTTCATAACATGAAGTTCTATAGAAAAAAAAAAAGATGTTGGAAATAATTTTCATTTGCCTAACACTGCTTCCAAATAATTTCATTTTAGCCTAACACTGCTTCCAAATAATTTCATTTTAGCTTGGGTTCTTCAGCAAACGATACACTGGACAAATGCTGAAGGATGTGTTCAGAATCAAGTCCCACCAAGTGACTTTGTTCCTTCACTCAGGTGATGCTCCACAGTTAGAATTGTAAGCCTGTGGATGACTAAGGCAATTTTACAATGTGATCATCAGAAAGGACTGTAGTGATCTCAGGTCTTTCCAAAAAAGTAGCTCTGCTCTTCTTTCCTCAGGGCTCAGAGCAGGGCCAAATGAATGGCAAACTGTTCCTATATATGTTGCTCAGCTGTTTGTGTATCTGACTATCAAGTAATTACATTGCTATTCAAAACACCAGTATGCACAAAGAATTTCAAAAACAATGAAGTGCTTTTTGCACTTAAAATTACATTTTCAATTTAATTATTCTGATGAATCCAGAGAAACAAGACACTACAACACAAACACGCTAGTCACAATGGATCTTCACACACTTACCAGCTTCTGCTACAGTATCTTCTACTGCAGGTGTGGGTGCTGCCTCTTCTTCCTCACATAACCCATTCTGATGGTTATGGGTGCTATCAAAGTAACTAGTTTGGAGAATACGTTCGACAATCTCCTTTAGGGCTTTATCTGGGAAAAGGAAAAAAATTAAAAGTTAAAAACTAACAGGCTAAAAACTAACAATTCTCATCCTTTTACTGACCCTTTTCCTTTCTTCCCAAAGATACCATATACTTTTTATTGCCCTTTTGCTGTGAAGATGCTGCTGTGTCAATCTAGTCCACAGACACTACTGCTACAGAACTACTGTCTGCATTACTAGATCATATTAAAATTAATAAGTAATCTACCTTAATAAGTATTCTACCTTAGTTCAGAAAAATCTGACAGGCAGGAAGAATCTTAGAAGCATATAATATTCTTCAGAAGATTTGTGAAACGCTTTGAAGTGAGTGTAGAGTTTATATACTTTATTACACTTTTATTACTTCTGTACCTCTGGTCACTTACTTTTGACTTTGAAAAGTTTCAACTTGATTTCTTTGCAATTTCCTAAGAAACCTTACTGTAAGTCAATTTCTTATAAAAAGAAGTATCAGCAAAAACAAATTATTTGGTACCACCATCACAAAGATTTTTCCCTTGAGGTAAGTGGCTCAGAACAGGCTTTTTAAGAGAAACAAGCACAAGCTTACATTCAGTGCTTCATACAAGCGGCATCTCAATCCAGAACAAATTAGTATAACCACATTGGAAAGTCAGCAATACTGTCTGTCTAGTCCAACAATAGACTCAAAACAGAAGGTTCACAATGCATGCTTCACAAGTGATGATGGTCACTGAATCAATCAATACATACACACAGGAGAGCACAGAAATGTAGTAACATAGCCAATGACAGGACTAAAAGCTCATCCTGCGGTCCAGATATACTGCCAAGCCCAACTTCATCCTGTAAGAAAATTACTAGGCCTCCAGGGAATATATATAGTGTCTCTCCCAAAACTACTCCCCGTACCTTCTACTTCCTCTTTGTCTCTCTCAAAAAAAAAATACACACTACACATCTACTGGCACTCATAACGATCCAACATCACTTGTTCTGCAAGAACTCTAAGTCTCAAATGGTTGTATTAATCAAAAAACCAATAACCTGGTATGTCTTCACAAAGTTTCATTTTAACAATATTTGAGGTTTGAGGTTTTGTATTCTGCCACTAACAAGCAAAGTCTTATACTCATTAAAGACACAGTATTTTACAATCTTCTGTGTATCATTCCTCATTAAAGTGGACTAGGTAACAATTGCAATGCTATTATTTCATTTTCTACAAAGAGAACAAAAACTCTTTCAACAGCTCTGTATTACTATAACATAATAAGGAATACTGGGAATTTAAAAAGCAAGTAAGAAAAGTTGCTAGCCATTTTACCTACAGAAAAGGATAATCTTCCCTAAAACTTTCCTATTTCTTTCCAGCTAAAAACTTCAGAAATTCCCCACAATACAAGAAACAAACAACTGTCTATCAGAGCCACTTTCTTAAGGTCTAATGTTAGAAGCTACGTATCTGTGGAAATTTGACTGTTTTCTTGCGGAAATGTAACGTGAACGAACATGCCCCAATTTGCAGAGTTAATGAAACTAGGACAGAAATAAAATGCGTCTGTAGGAGGGGACAGCAGAGAGCTGAACATCACACTAAATAAGGCCAGGAGAGTTTATATATTAGGTCATATTATTGACTAAGCTCCTGGTCCACACACGTTTCCAGAAAACAAAGAATTGCTACCAAGCATCAATGGCAGCAGAATACTGCTAAAACAGCAAGAACAGACTAAGCTTAAATACTGAATAATGCTGTATTAGCGCAAAAAAAACAAAGATACACTGCATGGTTAAGTTCACTATTCAGTTATTGTTACAGTACAGGCAATGTTCAGGAAAAAGTAGCTGCTCTAAAAAGCTGGAAAGATATTTAAGTGCTGAAGTTCGTTTACATCAGGCTATTTTAGTTCAAACACAAATTCGGTGCACTGCCTCTAATACAGAGAATATACTTACAGGTTGTTCCACAAACAGGTTTTTCCTTCCCTTCCAGTAAGTCCCACAGGTGAACAGATGCTTGCTCATACTGCTCATTCAACCTTGAAAAACAGTAACAGAATTTCTTACTGAGCCTTTAAATCATGATAGTATAAATATATCGTTAACTGACTGACAATTACAAAGGAAAATACTTTATTTTAAATTTACCTCACGCTCATGTCTCGTTCAGGGTAAACTAACTTGTAAAATTCATCCAACATTGTCAGTTCCTCCTCTGTCAGCACCGGTACTCCATTTGATCCTTGCTTCAAGTCATTGCGCACTTCATCGTCACCCAATTTGTCCAAAATAAACTGCAGCTCTAGTACAGTCTTTAAACGCTTCTGCTCAGCTTCTTCTCGCATCAGTTGCTCCCTACGAGCTGTCTTTTTTATTGTTTTCTGGATCTGTTCAAGAAGAAGAAGGAATGTTTCAACTTCAGTGTAGTGAATTCAAAGGAAAAAGTAGACTTGAAATGTCCTATTGATAAGTAAAGATAGATGCTGGTATTGAACTGCCACTTATTGATCCAACATTACAGCAGAATACTCGGTGAAGCACAAGGAATACCTCTTAAGCAAAGTTAAAAGCCCGAAAATTAAGGCAAACTTTACAAACAACGCCACAAACCTCATGTTCTTACTTGAAGTCTGTATTTCTGTGCGACTTATAACTAGTTTAGTCAAGCAACTGCAGTTAGTGTTTAAAGCTTCAGACATTAATGTGTTCTATGAAACAAGCCCAGCTTGTAATTTGCTTCTTTTATGAATTATTCTATAAACAAAAAATGATTTTGATACAGACTAAAGTAGCAAAAATGTACCAATGTACCTTTTAAAGGAACATTATGGCTATTTACAGCTTCTGGCTTCCATAACTCAGGGATGAAATACAACAAGTAGGAAAGGTACAAGAGACAGACAACTCAATTAATGCAACAGAGCAGCTGCTTTATGAGCAGAGACCAAGTTTCAGGCTCTACTATTTGGAGAAGTAAGGACAATCCAGATTATTTTGTTTTGCTTTCTTTTATAAAGGCCACAAAGGCCAGCAGATAACATGAACAGAGTAGTTATTCACCATATCCCCTCACAGTAGGAGGCATTCATTGAAACTACTAGGAGATCAGCTTAAAACAGATAAACAAAAGTACTCTTGTTTCTTACACCCCATGGGAGTGTGTAACTCATGGAATGTTTTTCCATGAAATGCTGGGGAGAGGCAGTTATCGGCAAGTTTAGAAAAAGGATTTAAACAAAACCTTGGACAAGCAATCCACAGAAACTAAAGGGAACAGGAGGGATATACTCTCTAATATCTAACATTCTCAGTTTGACGATGATGGATGCTGGGAAGGACTGGATAACAGATAATAATCAGCCAGGTACTACTTTACATCATACCTTCTACAACCACTGTCATAGTACCAGTCACAATGCATTGCTGTTCTGAACCCACAGGATATTTCTTCTATTCTTAATTCTAGCATCCAAAATTCAGCCTGGTCACTTTGCAAGTACACAATGCTTTAATATTCTTTTCCAAAGAAATGTAATCTGTGATAGTAACTTTTGCATTTCAAAGCATCTACATTTCTTTTTTTTTTTTTTAAGCCAAAAACTTAATCTGATATTCAACTGTGTAAGAGCTAACTCCAGTCTGAAGAAAATGCAAGTAAACTTTAAAGCAGAGTATCAGTTTGTTACTCCTGAATTCACTCATTTCTTTTAGCAGTCAGCTGACCAGGAAAATATTTCAGGACAGACTTGTCAGAGGAAGAAAGTTCTTCACTACTAACACTCCACAAGCATACATGGAAACCTGACACAAGGAAAGCAAAGAAATGGCTTAGCTTAGATGCCTACAAATTTACAACCAAATCTAATGCAGAAAGTAGCTTATAATGCGAGGATGCTAATGCCCTTAAAATTATCATATAGCTTGTTCATGAATTAAATACACTTGTTAGACCAGTGTTGCTGCTCTTTCTGTAACTCATCAACTCTAACTAGATTTACAATCTTCCAAGCGTGTAGGACGTATTAAGCTTTCAGTTTGCTCAGAATTAATTCTGCCTTGCAACAATATTGCAGAGGTCTAAAGTTTTTGTTTGAAGCATGTCACAAGGAAAATAACAAAGCTGTTCATGTAACTGAATTGTCTACTGAGTTTTATAACCTCATCACACTATCACTTTACAGCCTTGACAAAACACCAGCTGCAGTCTACCTGTTTTACTCCTAGTATTCAGTTAACTTATCTTTTATGAAAATAATTTTAGTCTTGAAACTTGGCATATGCTATAGTTTCAGATTATATTTGCCATTAATACGACTGCATGAATCTTGAAAAAGAAACTGTAATGCTTTTCATTTGATGAGACTTTATATCATATATAGTAATATAAAAAAATAAGAACGCTCAGCCACTTGCCAAAGAGAAAAGCAGACCTCTGAAATCACTCTTTTAAAAGAAACTGTTACTATTGGCAGTAAGCAACAGGCTACAATGTTATAGGGCAGGCCTGTTATCTCATTGTTTTCAACAGTTAGCTTTTGTCAAAAATCACCATGTTATTTTTGTTGTCATATCTTTATGCAGTCCTTCAGTAGAAAAATATTTTAGGAATAGTCTTCAGAAAACCTGATACAAGCTAGTACACAGTAAGATAAAACAACCAAACATACAGATATCAAGCATTTCATCTTCCATAACAAGAGGTTAATGCATCTAGTACTAGTGGAAGACAATTTAAAGTGTGTTTCACGCTGCATCTTATAGCCCACATCAGACCACTTCACTTACATCTTGGCTCAGAGCCATAAAACTCCTCTGCAGTTCTTTAGCAAATTCCAGATTATTTGTCACTTCCTGGTATTTTGACACTGCATCCTTAAAGAAAAAAAAAAACAACCCATCAGAAACAGAACAAGATATACACTTCCAAACTACTTCCTGGTTTTTTTAATTTCTAAGTGAGACAGCTTTAAAGGTAAACATCTCTGAATGCAACTGCATCAAACTTAAGTATTGACCTTCACCATCCAAAATATGGAAGAGGGTTGTGTACATCTTTAATGCTTGTTGGGTAAGTAAACTGAAATGTATGCCTATTATATGCTCACAAGCATGACATATAATTTGACTTCAGTTAGTTTCTGAGAAAAACTAACAGGCAGGCCTGGTGGATGGGAGAAGAGCAATTTGTCAATTACAAACTGCTCAAGATAAAGGTTTGAGAACTAATGCATTGCTATCTCAAGTCAGAGCCAAAATCAGAATGCTATACACAGAATAACATTCCTTTCATCTTCCACAAGTCTTTATTTTTTTTTGTAATTTTCTTGTATCATATATTCAATTTTGCATTTGGTCTTCAACCACCAAAGTAATCCATGCTTCTTAACCCACTTTGCAGTTCTGAGAAATTAAGAGTCAAATTAGGGAAAAAGCAGCCTTAGACATTTACACTCCTGCTGTGACAAAGTTAGTAATGGTAAGAACAATTGAGCCAGAGAAAAAGGTGCTACTTTCTTTGAAAAGCAAAGAACATGAACTGTGTTTGCCTTTTTTTAAAAAAGAAATTAAGTATTTCTGTCTGTAATCATATAATCACAGAATGCTTTGGAGTGGAAGGGGCCTTGAACATCATCTAATTCCAACACCCCCTACCATGGGCATGGACTCCTTCCACTAGAACAGGTTGTTCAAAGCCCCATCCAACCTGGCCTTAAACAGTTCCAGGGATGGGGGTATCCATAAAAAGTTTATTAGCTGTGTTATGTTTCTTCTGAGCATTAAGCTTTGTTATGAATCTACAAAATTCTTCATCCTTAGATTATTTGTATAAGCAAGAAATTTTCAGCATTTCTACATCCAAACAAGATTTTCTCTCCATGAAGTCTGGTAGTCAGACTGTGCTCTTCATAAAATTTCATTCAGGAGTTTCCCTTCTCAAGGTGGAATTTCAGTTATCTTCCCTGCTCATCAAACAGAAATTTTCTCATGGTTTATAACTTCATTAACACCATTAAAAAATAAAAATATATAAATTGGTGATATTTCAGTTGGCACAGACAAAAAAATCATTTGTGAAGCTTAGACAGATAAGATCACATGGACCAAGGGAAGCAGCTAATTCTTGCAGTGTGAGCAGCTGCAATTGCTAAAGGGTAGATTTTTTCTTAGTTCTTTTCAACGCTGAAAATCATCAACAAAATATTGTTGATTACCAAGCATCTGGTAATCTCTTTAGTATCAATATGCATGTTTGCATAATACAACCAAATTTAATTTGATACTTGCTTCGTATTTACTACAACTGGAAAATAGCTGTTGAGTTGAGCTCTGCAATAACCTACTTTAAGAAACAGCCTCAACAAGGAGAAAAAAAAAACTGTATGTACAGTAAGCCCAGCTTACCTAGAGTGTTACATCTGTTGTATTGATAACTGTGATACACACAGACACTGCTTATTTTGAGAGCTCTGCAAAACTCAGTCTATGGTACCCTTGTAACTAGACTGCATGCTATTTGTCAGTTACCACCAATTGACTAAGCTCCTGAAGTTCTCCCTGGGCACATTTTCTGGGAAGAAAAGGATGATGTCCAGAGAAGCTCAAAGCTATCATTTAGCTCTTTCAACAGTACTAGGTTATAACATAGGCCAATTTTCACCACAGTTTACTTACAACCTAACCTCAACAAGCATAACAAAGCATTACAACACATTCCTCTGCTAATTCCTTCAGTTTTGTATTAACAGAAAAACTGAGATGTTGTAGGCAGTAAGAAACTGAATCCAAGTCAAAATTCATAAAAATCCAGATTTTAGTAAGGGGAAACATGAAGTGAAATTTATCCTTTCCCTCCCCACCACCATCACTAAACACTTTAAAAGAGAACAGATTAATATTTTTTTTCTTTTACCAGTTGATCTTGATTTAGACGTTCTCCCTTGTTCATTCGTTCCTGATAATCATCAAGTTTACTCTGAAAAGGAAGAAGAATGCTATTACAAAGAGGAAAAATCAGGTTACTGCTTTTTCTACTTCTGTTAAGAAAATCAGGTACTGTACTATTACAGTAAATACTGACTGTAACTTATTACACAAAACATGCAACTGTCATGTAGAAATAGTATGTGAGAAAACTTGCCTACTCGGTTAAAAACGTAAATTCTTTCCCCAAGAGACAATCTTGGGAAATCTTGTTTGCTTGGACTATCACTACACATTGTGAACAGCCTTAGTTTCTAAGCGAAGACATTTCTCCTAATGGAGAGAACGCTCTTAATGCACATTTCCTTTAGTCCTAATGATAGAGAGCTGAACAGAGTTCCAAGCCTGAGCTTATCATCACTCTATCACTACAATACCAAAAACATAACTTCAAAAAAAATAAAAAGCCACTGCTAGCAAGATTCAGAACTCTAATTCTTTGTACTGGCATCAGTTAAGATAGTCTCAAATAATTTAAAATAGTTTCCAATCCTTTGTGCAAGAATGCCCACCAACACAACTCATATTAATAGCTCTGGAATATTTTTGCTCAGAAGCATCAAGACTTTCTTTTTCAGGAGAAAAAAAAAATCTTAAAGGGAAACATTAGGTTAATTTTCAACCGGACCAATTCTCTGATCTGCTTAAATACAAAACTATGCAAAACACTAACAAGTAGCCAAAAGCAGGTAAAACTTATGAATGCCCAAAATGGAAAAGGATCTACAGAGTAGGTTTTAAGGGTCTTAGAAATGAAGCAGTCTTTAAGGGTAACATACCCACTAATCTCTAGGTTCTCACCATTTCTGCATCAGAACTGACTATTATGAAGCTTGTCCTGATCTTATTAAAAGCATTAACGTGAATCCTTAACAATTATCTTTCCAATCCAGTATAACAACAACAAAGAGAAACACTTCCTTCTGAATGTAGAAAAGTTAAAACCCTAATGCAACCATTGTTTTATACTTGCCACTGAATGACTTTTTTTAGTGGTGGTGGTAGTGGCTTGTTTTTGGTTGGTTGGTTGATAGGTTTTGCTTTTTTTTTTCCCTAACTACTTTTGCTTCGTGACATTTCAGTTAAAATATTTCATTGATACTTTTCTAGCTAATTCACCTTCTGTGCTCACTATGAGACCTTTGGGAACAGCTGAAGTCTGTGAAACTGTTTAACAACAAAGCTTATCTTAGTTGATGCCCAGCATCACTTAGTCAAACACAGAACCACATTATGCAACTTGGTCCTCTGATCATTACCCACAGACAAACCAATTTATTTCTTTGAAAATCCTACACATTTAACACTTTTACTACTTTGTCTTTCACTGTGTTAGAGTCACTAATGGCCTAAGCAAAATCAAAAAGAACTTCCTGAACTCCAGAAATACATTACTTGGAATTTCATGCTGGAGGGAGACAGTAGCACTGCAATAGTTGTTAAATGCAGCAGCCACAGTTGGAAATACATTAGAAATTACCCTGAAAAGCATTCGGCATACTGGAAATCTACCACAACATGAAATAAGGGCATTTGACTCCTCCACATACTGTCTTATTTCAAAGTAGATGACGATGTTGTTGCATAATGAAAGTAGTAGTTCTCATGATTTTAGAGATCCTAGCTGAGCTGTGAAGAGTCAAAAAGGCAGGATGAAGAGCTCACACATGCCAATGTCCCAGTGCAACACCAGCCAGGTTAACTGAATCTCTCTGCTTAAGGTGGCTTAAGCCCTACGCTAAACTGGCACCACAAACACATTTCAATAAGTTTTTATTTGCTTAAGCCACTTACTTACATGCTGCAGTTTTACCATTCCCTCAGTCACACTGATGCAATTGTTTGTGAGGCTGCACAGTAAATTTGACTGCTAATATCAGCCTGTTCAAAAAGAGTCTAAATAAAAGCATTAAAAAAACACAACTTCAGTGATCTAATTTCCAACACAAGCCCATAAAATATCAAAACAGTAAAACCAACAGGATGGAACACCAAAATGTAGAAGAACACTACTTAAATCAGCTTTGGTGAAGTAAACATATTGCAAAATAATGCTGCATAACACTCACATAATCCATTTTGCTGGCTAGGGACACAGGAGGGGGATGAGATGAAAATACCCTTGACTACTACAATTGTTTCAGCATAGTTTTTCCCCACAGCCTTACTTCAGCATGGTTGGTATCTTCAGATTAATCACATTGTGATAACCTATTCAAATAGTATACAAGCTTTTCTTAAATGGTTAAATATTTTAAAGCCTAATGTAAATGCTTTATTCATTTGGTTTTCATTCTGCGGTTCTATCAACTAAAAGGCACAGAATAATATGCCTATTTCTAGCCTTTAGGAATTGAAGAGCAGCTAATTCTCTTCACTTGTGCTTCCCTGAAAACATCCATTATCAGAAAAGTAAAAGCAAAGAAGGAAATCCCTTTCAGCTGCAATGCAGAGGACAAAGTCAATGTGCAGTTCATTACACATTATCAGAAAGATCTCAAGTGCCAAGGTAAGCATTTTTCTATCATCCCAAAGAAACAGTAAGAGCAAAATGTTGCATTACACAGAGGTATTAAGGAAGCACAAAGCTTTCTTTTTAATCTGCACTGTCAACTAAAACCAATGTAACAGCAGCATTAGTGCTGTGAAATAACTGCAGTAAAATTCCCACTTAACAACCTACTGCAGCGTCTGCAAGATTTTCTTAATTTTACCCCTTCTACAACTTCACCCTCACTCATTATAAAGCATAAAAGCTAATCCAGCACAAAAAACATCAGGTGGCAAAGTGAACTTATGAATTGTCTATTAAACAGCTCACAAAGTCAGCAGACCCCAGCTCTGCAGACAGAACCAACATGCTACAGCTCTTTTTCCACTGAGATTCTTGAACTATTTTGGAGTTCCCTAGGAGAAAAGCACTACACACAGGCTACATGTTTGGGCAGGGGGAAGGTAGGGAGATGGTGGTGTTAGCTGTTTAATTATAAATCCTGTATCTTATTTTAATAGGAATCCAAAATTGAGTTACTTCTCAATGGTAAGTAACAGGCACCTTCTGCTCAGATTCAGGTTCTCATTACCTGAATTGCCTCCAATGTCAGCCTGAAGTGAAAGAGGTGCAGTTACATGACACTAGTTTCGAAAACAGTACTGGTTTCAAAATGCCTGACCACTCAGCTGTGCTGTTACAGTCATTTTCAGTGCTATGTGATAAACCGGATCACTGGAATGATCTGATTAAAAATAACCCTTAAAAAAAAAGGGGGGGGGGTGCAGGGAGCAGGAGGCGGCACTATATTTAACTAGATAATTTCAATGATATGGTTTATACAAGTTCCATCAGCACAACTGTATGTGACAAGCTGCAGTGTGGAAGGGGAGAGGGTGAACTCTTCAACCTGCTGAAGCAAACACTGCAATGCACACTTCCCTACAAGCAAAGAAAAGCTGGGGAGGGACGACTACTTCAAGTCTGTTTTCAGAGATATCTCAAAAATTGCATGTATTTTTTTAATCAGCATTAAGCAATTAAGAAAATCCAAAACCTAGTACAGTTCTTAGATCTCTCCCACTCAACCAAAATAAGCCAAACTATAAAATACAATTTTATTAACATTTTACATTTGCACATTATAATTTTTCTCCCACCATCACCTCTACAGTCACATAACAGCTTAACTTCCAAGCAAAGCCTGTTCAGAAATGGTCAAAAAAAATCAGTCTTCCTATTTCCTCAGAAAAACAGGGAAGGAAAAAAAAAGGAAAAATGTGAAATAATTAAATGGTATAATGAATTAAAAATATAAGTTCAAAATCTCTCAAAAACCATCCCACAATTCTCACATTCACTTTATTATTTTATATATAATATGTATACTTTATATATACACCTAACTAAATTATATATACACACCTAACAGAAGTGCCAAGAAGCTGTTTCAGTCTTGATTTATAACCAAAAAGAGGTAATGAAGTACTCCAAAACAGGCATGCTGAGAGCTCTTACTTTAAAACAAATTATTTTTGAAGTTGTAACAGTTGTAAATGTTTTTACGATTCTTTTTCCCCAAAACTAAGTTTGACAGTTTAGAAAAAGCATCTCCATGACGTATTAGACAAGTTTGAAGTGAATGATACATGCCAATTCCAGGGGTCTCACGATCAGCTTCCCCAGCTGAGACTGATCACAAAAGGGGTATTCTCCTTCTCTGGGTGCCACGCTGTTAGCCCTGCCTACACACCAACATGGCCAGACTGACAGCTGGGTCAGGAACCTGATCCAGCCAAGCACGTATAGCGATAGAGATATAAGAACAGCGGGGAGCAGGACCCACTCCATCCCAAAGCAATGCAGAACTGTGCATTCTTTGAAAACCTTTAAATGCAAATGAGCAGACAAAGACAAAACCTGCTTCTTAGTAACCTGGCATAAGTTAAGTCACAAATTAGTGAAACTCCTATAAGTTCTGTCAACTGCGTATGTATGTTCTTCCAAATTACCCATTTCCTATGCAAACACTATCAATTAATAAATAAGCTTTCTATATTGCAAGAGACCTAGATTTTGTTCCACGCATCATTTCTGTTCCAAATGAGCTGCTTTTACAACAGCAAGGGAACTCTACAACACAGGTTTTTATTTGTGAATAAAGCTATAAAAGTTCCTACTTTTGACTCATCTTCTACATTATCAATACACCCTATTTGCATATTTGCTTTACAATACTTGACTTTTTCACCCCTACTGCAGTGTGGAAACACCACCACTGGCACAACCTTCTCCCAGTACGTTCTGTTTTTTTTTTTCCTTCTGAAAGAAGAGGAAAAGCAAAGCATCAAGTCAGAAGGAGCAGGACTTAAATAACTGAAGGCCTTACACAGCTGGTAAGGGTCAACATAAATCTAGTTAACAGAACTTGCTAACAGAAACAATCCCTATGCTATATGAAACAATTAAAAAAAAAAAAAAAAAAAAAACAGAAGTTGAAACCAAAAACTACCAAACACCAAATAATTTCACTGATAAACCTGCTCTGTTTTTAAGAGATGAAGCTTGGTTATCCAAAACTGGTAAGAAAAGAGGTCTCAGAGAAAGTTTCAGACTTTCAATACAGTTTCAAATAGTTTTACAGTTCCTTGCTTTCAAAGTTGTTTCCTCTCTGAAGACAGATTTGAATTAGCCCAGTACTTCATCTAGACTGTAACTGGACCTTTCTGAAGCAGTACTTGTTTTAAAGGAAATTCTAGATCGGCATTCCAGAAGAACCAACTTACATATGGGGGGGAAGGAGGAGGGAGAAGAGGAGGCGGTAAAAGAACTTCTTTAAAGAACAGCGTGTAACAGTGATAGACCACAGTAACTGCTGGGATCAGCAATATACCCTGCATCCCTTAAGCGTTATTAAGATTGCAGAGAGAAGACTGTGGTGCCATGCCAGTAATAGGGAGGTGACTGCTTCCATCTTAACAGGACAGGACCTACACGCTCTGCAAATGTAGGCTACCCCTAGGGCTGATCTGATGCCGTAAAACCCAACAGCCCACTCAGAGGGCAAACTATTGACAGAACCAAGCTTCACAAGGAGAGGTTCTGGAGAGAAGCCCTGAACATGAGAGAGGCCCACAGAGCGGTGCAAAAGCACTTCAGCGTGCTGACAAGTAACTTGGAACACGGCACCTTCCTGCTATCACTAGCTGCACCTACAGGAATAGAAAACTGATCTCAGCTTTCGCTATAGGTTGCTAGCTGTTAATCCAACACTACATTGAATGGGGAGACAGCTGCCTCTTAAGTCAGATCAACCTGAAATACCCAACTACTGCTCCAATGCAAATTCATGCGTAATAACAAGAGGCAATTTTAAGTATTAGTTTTTCAACCCGGTCTCGATTGTACTTATTCGGAGACAAGCTGACAAAGCAACTGCATCTTAAGTTACCATCTACAGCTAAAACGCCCCATCTTCACAACTGTAACCTGAATACACCAAGCCCAAGACATGTTAGCTAGCTCAAGCTAACATACTTCTTACATGCAGTCGCTCAAGAATAACCTTTGTGATCACTGGCCCCTACCTTAAAACATATTAGCAAATGAAGCATTTTGTCCATCTTGCAGAACATTTGGTTTTAAAAACTGTTCTCATGTAGCTCATGCTATATTATTTGAGCTGAAAGCAAAAAGCTCTTTGTTTTTGCATTCCCCATTGTACAAAGACATGAGTTTGATCTACATTCAGTCAGATTCATTTGGAAAGGATCTAGTCATTTAAGAACAGAGAGGAAAAAAAAAAAAAAAAAAAAAAAAAACAGAAAAAAAAACAGGGTATCATTCCTATCAGTTCCAAATATAAAGAGAGCACAGACATTTTCAGGCCATGTTCCTACATACATTTAGGAACAGTAACTCGATTTATCCTAATCCCTTTTAATACAAGACAGACTAATTATTTCAAATAATAAGGTCTCTTTTACAAGAAGAAAAAACATAACTAAGAATTTAGAATTTTTAATTTATGAATGCTCAGGAACAGCACAGAAGTCAGGAATATTATGGTTTTGAATTCTGTGTTTTGCCCTTCACATTTTATCCTCAGAGCTTAAAAGGGAACATGACAACAATTTACTTCAATCTTCCTGTTTTTTTCATAAAGAATGACCTTTATTTAACCAAAGGCTGCATGTATCATTTAAGAGCTGAGATGGTACTTTTTTTACAGAGTATTTTTCATGCACTAGAAGAATGTTTTAGTGTTAAATATATTTTTATATTTGTTCTCAAAAATAAAGCCCTGAAGATCATCTCTACTGGCCTTTGTTATCAGCTGCTGACAAAGAATTAAATGTTCAGCTAAGCACGAGTTTTCTGTGAGCTGGTCTCCTTTCAGTAAGAAAGATTTCTTCCTGAATTTTTCATCTCCCCCAAAAAAGACATTCTCATCAAAAGATTGAAAATGAAGGAGAATGAATTTGTGTACTTAGGTAAATTTATCAAGTAACAATAAAATTAATGAAGTCCACACGTACAGCTAGTTTTATTTTAAGCATTTGATGTTCTCCTTTATAAGGAATGATGACTTGGTAAAGAACTGTTGTTTCCCCCACTAAAGGACAGGCTCAATTCCACAAATTAGCAATTTTGCTTTAATACGTCAAGATGAATTTATCTCATGACCGTGACAGTGTTTACATTAGAATTCTACTCCAGTAAGTTTCAGAATGTTTTCAGCCAACCAGACTTAGAGAGATCTTTGAATTTTCATTCATCTGTAAAAGAGAATATCTAGCACTTTTTTTAAGAAAGACCTAGCTTTTTGTTTGTTTTTTTTTTTAGGGCCACACTGCTTAACACCATCTCTCCCTACCAAGAGGCTCTAAGTAATTTTAATAGAAGATCTTCCTTCAAGCCATTTCCTGAAAAAAAGGCACGTCCCCTCCATATACCTGCAATGAGACCAGTTACAAAAACATAGTGACAGCAGCCACAGATACACAAAAAATAACAAAAAACTAGGGCTTTAATGAGACCAGTAATTTTCACTCCATTCTCTCTGGAGTAATGGCCTTCCACACATTCTTCTAACTTAAGGTACTACAGAATCCACCCAAAAGGTCCATTTAGAAGGGAATGGCTACACCAAATATAAATTAGGTGTAAATTATTTATTTTAAAAGGTGATTAAAAACACTACTAGAAAGGAAAGCTGACTTGCACACCAGTAACAGTGTGCTTATCCTCTTTATTTCTTCCAAGCACAGAATAGATCAGAAGACCTTTTAATTTTAAAAATACAGATTTTCAACATCACAGGAAACTGTTTTCTGATTTTTTTTTTTTTGCATGTGGAACACAATCGTTCTAAACCATTTTGTTTTATCCAAACCGTTTGGGGCTGAAAGATTTGCATTCTTTCTCAAGTTGAGGACCAGAATTACTCTGTGCACACATCTGTATGCGTTAAGAAAAATATTTTGTTCTCTACATACAGAACAGTATTCAGACAAGGCTCAAGAAGAGATCCTCCAATTCTAGAACTTATCTAAAAGCTCCTGGGTAGTTTCTTTTTGTTGCTTTGTTTGCTGAAGAAAAGGGAAATCCAACTTTTTTTTTTTTTTTAAGTGAGAAACCACACACCACACAGACTTACAGCTACAAAGTCAAGCATGGATTGCTTAATTTTTAACTCACCTGTACAGGCTTATAGCTTTGCTTTCTATAAATACAGAACACTAGTCTAGACTACTAGAACCTGAAGTGCTAGGTTAAAAAAAAAAAAGAGTAGCTGTGCTTATTCACACTCAATAGAAAAAGAAAGAGATTTAGGGCCTCAGCGCAGGCCTAAAATTTTATTTTAGTGCTCCCAAATTTCAGTTCAGTAACATAGCGCCTTTAAGTAAGTCCGTAGGCTATGCGTCTGCTTATATTTTACTGCTGGACACCTCATGCTCTGTAGATTAGGAACCCCTCCGAGGCTCGTTTCACCTACCAACACCAAGCACAGAGCGGGTGCCATATAAATCGCGAGCAGCTCCAGCACCCTCTTTCTCCTCTGTCACAACCTCGAACCCTCCGAGCCCCGCCGGTTTAGCAGCGGCTATTTCTATAAATAACCGCTCGGAGGCCGCTTCCAGCTGACCTCAGCCTCCCGAAGGGGTGAGCTGCGAGCAGCGGGAGCCGCGAGCGGCCGGGCGGGGCGGCCGGCGGCCCCCGGCTTTGTGCGGGCTGCTGGCACAATGCAGTTCCGCCGGGGAGGCTGAGGCTGGGGCCGCCGCCGCCATGTTAGCTGCCGCTTCCATGTGCGCGGCCCCGGGGGCGGCAGCGCCGCCCGCTCGCCCCGAGGCCGGCCTCGGCCGGGAGGGGACGGGGATGGGGAATGGGAAGGGTGCGGGGCCGGGGGAAGGCGGCAGCGAGAGCAGGGCCCGGGGAGGGGGGGAGCCGCCGGGCAAGGCCCCGCCGCGACGAACAAAAGGCGGAAGGGGGGGGAGGGACCGCGCCGCACGGGGGTCTCGCCAGCAGCCTGCGGGCCCCCCGCCGCCCCCCATCGCCCCCTGGCCGCTGCGGTGCGGATGGGGGAGGCGAGCGCCGGGCTGGCTGCCCGGGGGGCGGCAGAGTCCAGGCGGGGGGAGACCCGGGAAAAGGGGCCCGGGGACCCCCGAAAAGGGAAGGGGTAAGGCCGGGAGAGAACAGCTCGCCCTTCTGGAACCTTCTAGCGGGCGGCCCCTGGGGGCGACGCCGGGAACAACCCGCTGCCTGCCTCGGCCGGAGCCGGGAGCGGGAGGGCACGGCTCGGGGAAGGGGCCCTGCGTGCCCTCAGCTGGACCCCGCAGCGCCGGAAGGCGGCGGCTGCTGGGGGGGGTGGGGGGCGGCGGGGAGCCCCAGGGGCCGAACCCCACCGTGAGGGCCGAGAGGGGGGCGGTCAGCGCGGGGGGACCCCTGCCAGGCACCTTTTTCTTCTCCAGGTTGCGCAGCTTCTTGTCGATCACTCCCAGGATCTGCTTCATGGCCTCGGTCTGCACCGAGGTGATGCTGCCGCCCGACGCCTGAGGGGCCGCTGCCGCCGCCGCCGCCGGGGCGGGCTCGGTGGCCGTGCCGGCCTTGCCGCTGCTGCTCGCCGTGGTGCTGTTGGTAGCCGAGGGCATCTCTGTGCGGGAGGGAAGGAGGCAGAGAACGAGCGCGCGTTACGGGGGAACGGGCCGCCGGAGGGGACACGCGGGAGGGCGGGCGCGCACTCGCCGCCGCTTCCCCACGCCCAGTGCGCGCGCACGAGGCCGAGCTGGAGCCGCACCTGCCGCCGCCGCGCGCGCTCCCTCCGCCCCCCACCCGCCGCGAACGGACTCGGGCGCGCGCGCGGGCGCGGTCACGTGACAGGCGGCCTCTCGCCCAGCCAACGGTCACCGCCCGGCCTCCCCCACCCCCCCACCCCTCACCGTGTGCGTGACTGGCCCGCGGGAGGGGACTGGGTGCGCCGCGCTGTCTCTCAGGGGATGGCCGCCTCAGCCGACTCCGGCCCCGCCGCCCGCGCTGCTCTTGCCGCCGCCGCCGCGCCGCCGGAGGAGAGAGACAGAGACAGAGAGAGGGCGGGAGCGCGCACGCGAGCGCGTAAGGCAGGCGGTCCCGGGAGCGAGCGGCGCCGGGTCCTCGCTGCCCGCGGCTGCCCGCCGAGAACGCCTGAGCCCGCCGGCGCCGCGCTGCCTGCACTTCGGCTCGCCTGGCGCGGGGCTTTCAGGCGTGCATTAGGGCGCCCGAGCGCCGGACACAATAGCGGGGAGGGGCGCGGCGAGGACCCCGGGCGCCATCAGCGACCCCGCGGCCGGGCCGGGCACGGCGCCCAGCCCCCGCCCCCCCCCCCCACTGCCCCTCGGGGGGGGCCGCGCCCCGCTCCCGCCCTCGGGGCACGGCCCCGGCCGCCGGCGTTAATTGGGCCTTAACGGCCGCGGTTGGCTCGCTAGTCTCTGGCTGGGATTAGCGTTAAATGTCACGGCGTTCCCCAAGCACACCCCCTGAGCACAACACGCTTAAACATTTTTATATATTAAACTTCCGTGAACCAAAGCCGCGCTGTCCAACCAACGAATCTTGGCTGAACCTTAACCTCAACACCAACAACTGATAATCACCTCGGCGTCTGAGGAAATCACAGTGAAAGGGTGCCTTTTTTATACATATATAAAAAAGAAAAACTTTGAAAGATGGCTAAGCCTTCGTACTGAGGCAATTTGAAAATGAAATACCACTGCCTGCAGCAGGCCGGGGACTAAACAACATCAGACAAAGTTTAATACACGTGTTCCATTGTCCCTTTGGAACTAATGGATGCAAGATGTTAGGAACATGAAGCCCTAAAACCCACTCCCCCAAAATATCAAATTTGAAACGAAGTCTTCAGCTGTAATTCCAGTTTGGGATCTTACTTGTACTTTAAGCCAATATTGGTTGATCCATTTATTCCTGTATCCACAGTTGAGTACATCAACGCACACTTGCGCTGTTTCTCTAACAGCTTGGTCAACCTCGTGGTTCACCTCCACAAGAGGGGCGATCTCTTGTCGTTCCTGTCCTCACCCCATCCCTGTGCACAACCACACAGTCCTTACCCCTGTTCCCTTCTGATTTCTGCTTCCTGTGAGTTAAGCTGGTAATCTAGCAGGAAACTCTTATTTAACCTCATGCTTTAGTAGCTAGTGCTTGAATGGTCAGATTTTTCTTCATGGCATCTGCAAATACTGCTTTGTACGCTTCTCATGTATGTCTGCGTAGCAGCTCAGTGCTTTGTCATTTTATATTACATTATTTGCTTTCCAATTCACTTCTTTTTGTATAACACATTATAGGACAAGTGTAACAAATCAATCAACTCCATGTATTTCAGTTGAATAAAGTATAAAGGAAACATCTGCAGATATTCAAAGTCAATTTATTTTCACTATTCACTGGGAAGTTTTAGTTCATACCCTAATAAGATTTAATTTTTATGTAGTAATTTATTTCTGCAATCCCCTTACACAAGGATTGAAATCACCTTTGTTTTCTCCACATCAGATGCAGTTTCTTCGTGAATATTTCAAGCACACTGAGGCTTTATGACCATGAAATACAATACCTGAAAGTATGGAATAATTTCATCCACTGGTATTAATTTCTCCTTTTTATTACATTGCCATTGCAATTCTATATAAGCTCTGGAAACACAACAGCTTAAGAAAATTTTGCAGCCAAGTCCCAGAAGCCTAATGTAGTTTGTACTCAAAGCCTGTCTTTCTTAACACAAAAATCTGCAAGAAAAAAAGAGCTGATGGAAGAACTGGTGACAATAAATCAAAAGTACATGCTGGACCTGAAGAAAACCTTGATCTTGGTTATCCACCCATGTAAGATATTTATTCTTGAGGGAGTGGGTAACAAAATAGCAAGTATTCAGCCTCAAAAAAAAAAAAAAAAAAAAAAAAAAAAAAAAAAAAGGCTAAAAATACTGCACCCAAGAGCAGTTATTATATGAGATTACACAAGCAATAATTACATGACAATTACTGTGTCAAAGCTCTTCATAATTTCACTGGATGCCTTTTTGTTAGCCAAAGACGGAACTGAGACTGCTGCTAAGCTTACATACTAAAGCAAAAATATAAACAAAGCATTGAGTACGTATCTTACATAGGAACTTCATAAGCCCTCAGAACAGACGACTTTCATGTTATACTAAAAAAATGACACTTGCAAATTTAACATGGGTCAAGTCTTCCTAACTTCATTTAGCAAATTCTTACCACAACATAACTTTATACTGAAGACATTTCTCATTGCTGTATTACAGCATGATTCACTGTCAGTACTATGGTATAATTGTTCTGTGCAGACTCAATAACAGATTTCCAGAACCTTCAGCAGTTTCTTGGAGCAGCCTGGGAACACCTCAAGAATGTGTGATTCCCTAGTCCATGCCAACTTTGAGTCAATTTTAGAAGCATGGAAGTTTTGAAGTAACTTTCACACAAACTGTACAGCATAGTCAATCTTTTAAAATCTCTAAAAGTTAATATGCTTAGTAATTGCACATTAATGTGCTTAATAATTTTAAGCAAGTCACGCTGTCATATATTCATCTACCTCTTCCATACCATTCCTCTAAACAGTGACCGCAAATACACTTCTGTGCCAACAATATTGATTAGCAACACACAATAGAAAAGCCTATACAAGAATCCCTCACCTTGAAATACAAGTTCCTTAGACCTGTGCGGTGTCAAGAGTTGGACTCGATGATCCTTAAGGGTCCCTTCCAACTCAGGATATTCTATGATTCTAGCTTCAGGGAAATGTTGAACAACCTGTACAGAGGCAATCCTGTGAAAAAGTTTTCCTGCTAATTTCTAACATGACAAACTTGTCATTAGAACATGTCTCAACCTTTATATTTCTTAGTGATAAGTAGCCCCCTTGCTTACCACATGGTACAATCTCCCTCTAGAATAGGATTCTGCTCTCTTTGCCCTTGAACTGTTGTCAGATGGCTGGCTAAAATCACTCTTTAGCATAATTAAGGTACAGATCAAATTTATTTGAAGGGCACTGGCTTTGCATTGCATGTTCATGAACTGTGTAAATGAAAGGCAAATCTGGAGCTGCTGATTTTGAAGTCACATTTGTTTAGTTGCTACAGAAACTGAAAGGAAAGAATGTCCCTTTAACAAGTGAAAGCATATGCAGCACTTGCACAAACATGAACCTTTAGACCACAATGTTGCTCAAGATGAGGGAAGGCCTTGAGTGTAGGGATCCAGATTGAGGAGACATTTAGCTTTGCTCTCCACATTCCAGGGAGGCTTCTCCCATGCTGGATCTCTAGGGTTTTCCATTTATTATGTCAGCTGTTATTACGGAGTTTGAGTATAACTTCACTGTTTCTCAGTTTCCAGCTCTCAGGATAGAGAAATGGGCAAAAAAAACCAGACACAGGTGTATTTAAAAAACTTAACCAACCAGTTACACACATACCAAAAAAAAAAAAAAAAAAAAAAAAAAAGAGAGGGGAAAGAAAGCCTGTAAGCTTGCTGGTGTACCTGTAATCAAGGTTCAAGTGTTGTGTAAATATTCTGTGGGAATGTAGAGCCTCCTCATTGAAGTGATGTCTCAGGCAAAGTTTTTCTGATCTGCCTGTACATCTCTTCTGTTACTTCTGACACACCTTCTCAGCCCTTCCCATTTCAGCTTACCCTCATGCGGCCAGTTGCTTGGTGACTTTCCAGCAAGACAAGTCTTGGCTTTGGCCTCTGGGAAAATCCTGCAGGGAGTAACTATTAGTTGCTTGCCCTGTTTTTTTTTTTTTTTGTTTTTTTTTTTTTTTCCAGGTAAAAAAAAAAAAAAGATACCTCCTTTTGATACCTCAGCATTGTACAGTCTATATCGAAGTAAGAGTCAGGTCTCATATCAGTTCCTTGCAAACTCCAGGGATGAGCTGTTTCTACCCACAGTTCTGTTTCATTCTGACCACAGATAACCAAAGCACCCAAGTGGAGACATGCTCCTGACTCCCCAAACCTGGTACCCCAGTCCTGTGTCCTTCCATCTTGTTACCCACATGTCCAAGACAGCAATCTTTTATCTCTCCAGCTTTTCTACTCCGCTTCCTCAAACCAGGAACCCTAACCCAGTGCATTCTGTTCTCTTCTTCTTAATTTTTCAGGTCTGCTTCCTAGTCACACTCAGAATTATTATGAATAATGAAATAAGACAATGAACAACTTCTGTTTATTCTACTATTTCCCCTATTTTATCCTTAGTGCATGAGGCTAAAATGAAAATCTTCTTGCACATTATCACATACCTATTTGTCAATTAGTTCCTGAATGGACTCATTGAATGTTACGTCCCTTCAGGAACGCTACTGAGAACATGACCGTAAGAACAGAGGTAGAGATAACCGTGGCTTAACTTGAAAAGCAGATCCTATTCCACTAGCAATGCACAGAAAACAAGAAATACCAACCTTTATTTCCAGTTTCTAGATTCAGTATACAGGGCTTGTGGTTAGCCAAAGAAACACAGTATTTTAACTTGTGAAATAACATTTAAGCTAGAGTAATGAACATAGAATCAACAAAGTTTAGCTGCCTTTGAGGTTACAGAATTGCTTTTGAGGTTAGAGCTGTATCTACAGCAACACTAACCCAAAACATAAATCTCAGCTAGAAATGGAATCATATGAGAACCTAATCACTCAGTTTTTTTGCTGTCTTAAGACAGGCCCAATCTGCATATTTCAAAAGCCATGGTCCGCAGTACTTATCAGGCAGGTTTAGAAAGTTATCACTTTATCCTTATTTAGGTTTCTTTTTCCTAAGGAATTTGCTCAGGGAAGAGAAATTCCCATTCTATCTAACCCTGTAGGGTGACTAGCTTTCATAATGAAATTGAACTCGGACAAAATACACCTCTCCTTGAATATGGATTAAAAGTTCAATAGTTGTTTATCTGAATAAGATTAAATCCAAATATTGTATAACAACCATCAAACATTGACTTTAGTAGCCATATCAATGAAAATTCAGAAGATATTTGGGTTCCAAGAAGACTAAATGATGTTTAATGGCACACAACCTGAGCCATTTTATGTTTTAGTCAAAATAAGTGTAACTCCAATCTAGTACTTCAAAAATGATTAAATACAGCTAGATGACAGAATTCCCTATAAAGCCAGGAATGGGAAGTTATAAAATGTGTTTCTGTTTGTACTGATACCACGCAATTCCTTGGCCATTTTTTTTTTCTTTTCTGTAAAACAGCTTTCTTAATTCTTTGATTTTCAGAAGTAAATAACCAGGACGGGACAATAGTTTGCTACATAAACTACATGCAAAATAATTCCACAGTTAATTTTAACATGTAGAGTCCTAACATAGGAAGGGAGCAGGTTGATTATACATACCAAAGAAAACATCTCTACGCTGAACAGCAACTCAGAAGTGCTTAAAGCTTTATACTTACTTAACTCAATCGAACAGACCAAGTTTACCACATGATCTAGATTACTTTGTCTGTCCTCCCTCTAATTTACTTTTTTTTTTTTTTTTAATATTTATGAGTTACTCCAACCAAAACATCTCCCTGAACAGTAATTTTCTCTTCACATTTTTAAATGCACCTGCCAGCCACTTCCCACGTAACTTACAGTGCCAGTTAAAGTGAGAGTATCACACAGCTGAAGTCAAACTCAGATTTATTATATTTAAGTATAAACCTCTACTTCTAAACACCTGAAGTCTTTAATATCCAAAACTTGGAAAAGCAGCATAGAGTCCTGAACACTAGGAGAAATTCTCAAAAAAAAAAAAAAAAAAAATTGCTTCTAAGTCAACCAAGATATAGGCCTACACTGCCAAGGCCCACAAGCAGGCACAAGCCTAGGCCCAGGCCTGAGCTTAAAAGCAGGACTTGGGCCCATGGGCAGAGGCTGGGCATGGAGATCCCAAGTGGGGCTGCTTAAGGCAATTAAGGCTTATTAGTGCACTCCGGGGCCTTCACAACTGTGCAGGTTGTAACTGAGAGAGAAACACATTTTAGCAGTGAGAAAGATTAACAGCTGCAGCAAATAATCATGTAATAAGTTCTCCATCTTCTGGAGTCTCCAGCTTAGGACTGAATACCTTTCTGAACCTAACATTTTAGCAAGCAGAAATGATTGTAGTGTAGATGGAGTAGCAATGTAGGGTTTGGGCTGTGTTTAACAACAACTTCTTTTTGCTTTAATTTCTTCAATAAAGATGGAGTAGCAATGTAGGGTTTGGGCTGTGTTTAACAACAACTTTCTTTTTGCTTTAATTTCTATGTATCTATGAATGGAGAAGTCCAAATATTTCTTCACACTCAAAGTGACAAATCCAGCTATTGCCTTCCAACTTAGCCCTCAGTTAACTTGTGCCTAAGCTTTTCATCTGATTCGGTCATGTACGTTCATTAGAATTAATTTTTCTCTTTCTCTCGGAGCCCATCTTTCTGCCATATGATAGCACAATTCTTCACAGTGTTTTCTGCAAGATCAAGCAACCCCAGTTCTTTCAATTTTTTCATACAGGTGGTGTTCATTTCACCTGAGACATGCTGACTTTTTCCTCAATGCTCTACCCACTTGGTCTATATTCTACTTTGAAATGTAGTGATTAAAAATGGATCCAGTACTTCAGCTGAGTCATTATTAATGATGAAAGCATGGTAAAGTTACATGATGTGTCTTACAGAATACATTATTGTTCACACACCTATATATCATATTTGCTTTTTCTGAAAAAAAATCACACTGTACAATGAAGTTGAGCTTGTAATTCATTATCACCTCCACATCTGCAGAAATACTGATTAGCATGTTGACCTAAGTAGATTTATCCATGTTGAGTTAAATCTTTTTTTGACCACTTCACATTTTGTCTCCAAATTATTTGACTTTTTTTCCAGCTTTCATACCCTCATCTGGGTCATAATGAAAATATTTAATAGCATGGAAAAACAAATTCCAGTGATACCTTGCTTGATACTCCCTTTCATTTTGACAGAGAATCATTGATGATTTTTCTTTAAGTAAACCAGCTTTGCAGCCACTTTGCGGTAGCATCATTTAGGTCATATTTTCTTAGCTTGCTTGTGAGTTGCGTAATAAAGTATTGGAAGCCTCATTGAAGTCAAAGTATGTCATCTGCTTCTCCTCTTTCCATGTGATATTCTTCATGGAATTAAATTAAATATCTTGACACAGTTTGTTTTTGACAAATTTATGTTGGCTGTTACTCATCTCCTCTATTCCCAGTCACTTTAAATGTTTCATGAATAAAGGTAGAGCATCACTAACTTAATTTAGAATGATTTAGTATATAACTCTATGTGCAAGTGGCTAGATCAAGTTGTTGTGTTTATTTTGATTCTCATTTGAAAAGAAAATATATTAATAGCTTTCAAAGGGCAAAGTTCTGCCACTGTCAAAATAGAAAATAATTAATACTGACCTGTAAATCCCTGTGTGCTGAGATGAGAACATACCCCTCTAAAGTCTTGTGTACTTGTTTATACTTGTTTATGCTTATCTAAGGCTTTATCATTTACGGTTATCATCCTAATGTCTGTTTTCCACTACAACATAATTGGAAAGGAACAGGAAATGCCTACAACCTCTTATACAAAATATTCTTATGTGGAAAATTAAACTATGCTTAGTAAGCATGGCTGAAAGACCTAGAAGGTGTTACAAACAACAATATATGAAGCCTCTACAGTTAACAAAGGACAGATAATGGTTGTACATTACAATTTCTCTGTACAATCTTTGAATCATAGCAATGTAACTATAAAACAAAATAAAACCACTGGAAGTTTTCTTATTCTTTTTACATCATATGTAAGCACAAATGTCCTAACTTTCAAAGACTATGAGGAACTGCAATTCTCACAAAAGTCAGGTATATTTTAAAGTGCTCAGAATATTGGCCATGTTTAAATGTTTTCTGTGTTTAAATGTTTTCTGTCTGTCTATCTATGTATGGATCTATCTGCTATTGCAGTGTCTACCTATCTATTTGTTTAGAAGATAAAGTGGTAATACAGATAACATTTCCTCACAGTGGATAGAATTGGATGTCACAATGAATACTTCAAGAAAATAATGTAGAAAGCCTTTCTCCATGTAGATATAAAATGTCTTCCATCCAGATGAGAAAAACGATGGGCTGAGAATTCACACACTACTGTCAGTCCCAGAGGCTCAGTTGAGCTGTTTTGGGGAAGACTGATCACAGACCTTACGCTAAAGTACAGGTACTCTGAAGAAAAACTAATGATTACATTAAACAAGTCTTTCCAAGTATGCCAGTGTTACAGCTAGCTTTCAAAGGCAGGCTGTCTTTAGCAGTACCCACTGGCACTGTAGGCCCTTTTCTTCCTGACTGCTCAATATCCTAGGAGTCATACATAAATATGTTCCTCAAAGCCATATACATCTCAGGTAAGCTGAATAGTTCCTCCACTAAAGAATTCCACATGCTTCTGCTCAAAACAAACAACCAAACAAAAAAAAACAAGCCGTAAAAATCATGCTAAAGCAGGTGAAGAGATCACCTACATAAATTCAGATGTATTGCTAACTATTGCCTGTCCTTCAATATTTGTTTATTTTGGGGGCATTGAGATTAAACTGTGTTGAAGAAGGCCTCTGCTCAGCCATCTCCTCCTGACCATGACCAGCTTGCTTGGTGTCCTGGTTTCAGTTAGGACAGAGTTATTTTTCCTCCTAGTAGCTGGTAGAGTGCTATGTTTTGGATTAGGATGAGAAGAGTGCTGATAACATGCTGGTGTTTTAATTGCTGCAGAGCAGTGCTTACACTAAGCCAAGGACTTTTCAGCTCCTCGCTCTGTCCTGCCAGCGGGCAGGCTGGGGGGGCAGCAAGAGCTGGGAGGGGACAGACCCAGGACAGCTGACCCAAACTGGCCAAAGGGGTATTCCATACCATCTGACGTCATGCTGAACAATATATAGGGGTGGCTAGCCAGGGTGGGGGGCCGGCTGCTCGGGGTTGGGCTGGGCATCGGTCAGCGGGTGGTGAGCAATTGCATTGTGCATCACTTGTTTGTACATATTATTATTATTATTATTATTATTACTATTATTTTCTCTCTTAATAAACTGTCTTTATCTCAACCCACAGGCTTCACTTTCCCGTTTCTCTCCCCCATCCCAGAGAGGGAGGGGGGAGGGTGAGCGAACGGCTGTGTGGTGTTTAGCTGCCGGCCGGGTTAAACCACAACACTTGGATAGACCCTGACTTTGTCTGATGACTTCTCAATGGAACCTGTCACTGTGACCAGCTTGGCCCCATGTGGGTACTGCAAGGGTGCACTCTGGTCACTGGGGTCATTGCCCCACGCTGTGCCTGCCCTTGGCTCCTGGCTCTCCTTCCTTCATGGAGCAGTCCCTGACAGCCCGTACATGACTACAGTCAGTCGCTTTTGGAGCAACGTCCTTGGCAGTCATGAAGTAAAGTCCAAACTCTGAAACTCCAATCCCTTCAAGTCCACTGGGCAATCCTATTGAACCCAGTGAAGAATGGGTTATAAACAACTTTGAAGAACAGTGCAGCTATTCTTTAGGCAGCATCATAAACTCATAGGGTAGGACCCTAGTGAAGCTGAAGAAACAAATTTGGGAACAGCTTTCTGAAGGAGACTGTAGCACACTCCTAGAATGTCTGAGGACCAACACAACGTTTAAAGTTTAATAAAAGAAAATGATTCATTGACCTTAGTAGCTAACATATTGCAATAATGACATGTTATACTCTAAGAGTTGCAATGACAGAACAATTATCTAATTAGAAAATTAATTACATCATGTTTTAATTGCTTAATAACAGAGAAATTGTCATCAGGATGAAGGCTGAGAAATGGTTTGAAAAATCATCAGGGAGTACAATTTGGCCAGTATGCAGAAAATGTTCCTTACCAACATGAAATGAGGAGCTTACAACAGCTCCTCAGAGGCCCACCAAGTTTTGTGGCACGTCACCACTTCTGTAACAGACACCATGTGGGGATGGGAGGCCTTGCAAGACCTGAAGAGTTCATGACAAGAGCCAAGACCTACAATTGGCAGCAGTAAAAAACACAGCTGCTACAAAGGGATAAAGCCTGAGTCCAACAGCAAGCTAGAGGAAACATTTCAGTGGTGAAACAATTCAGTTTGCCTTTTCCCTTTGCGAATGCACTGAATGTCAAAAATCGTAGCAAGATGCAGCACTGCAGCTCAGAGGAGCCAGATCAGACCTTGTCTCCTGCTATGGGGCAGAGTGGCTGCCAGGGGAATACCTTTTCTGCAGAAGGATTTACTACCAGGGAAGCACAACGTCTTTGAAGAAGATGGAATGGAAGATGAGACAGGAGAAAGGGGAGCACTGAATAATTTAAAGACAACAACTTGCTGCCAGAAAGACAGAAAAAGCTGTTGTAATTTGAAGAAACGCTGAACGTGGTTAGTACCACGTCAGAAGCTCAGCAGGTCCAATACTCAGAGAACGTAGAAATGCCATTATTTGGCAGATTATTACTTAGAGTTCTTATATTAAGGAAAATACATATTTACATCAATTGAAATGAATGAATCCTGCATCAAAATGTACATCTGCAAAACGTGTGGTTTGGAATGAAGCACTGGGGATACGATACTCACACAGGGCTTTACATGACCCAGTGTTTTTGTGTAGGGTTGTTATTGGAGCAACATTCCAGGTTCCTTCAGACTACTTGAAAAGCAGTCTGATGGTTAAAGTGATGAACATGATGATGTTTAAGGTAGTAACTGACAAGGAAGCCAGACAAATAAGATGACACAATTTTAAAATAAACAGAGTGTAGGGGAAAAAAATACATTCAAATAGCATGTCTGTGAACCAGTATGTTTGTTTTTGCAAGGCAGGGTGCAATTAACATTTGAAAAGGTTTGTAAATAAAGTTTCATGCAAATATTCACTTGGACACAGGCTTGTGATCTATTAATTATTCAAAAACCACACAAGCATTTTGTCATTACTGTCTGCTGCATGTTTCTTACTTTAATCTGTCCTTTGGACTTCGAGCTACCAGATTTCCATAACTGGGTCACCCAGTTCTTTCTCAACTTTGCTTTCTGCTGTGAAATGAGAATTAGCATTTTCTGTGACACACATTCAAGGCTTCTATGCGAAGTTTGAATGGCTATTATAGTAAGTGGTTTAGTATGGAAAACTGAAATATGTGGTAAAATATGCAGTAAGGAATGAGTTCATATCTGTGGGTAATGTGAATTTTTAGTGACCACAGATGTTTGCAAACACAGTCTAGGATGAAAACTGCAGTTTGCTAGTTGGCCAAATAAAAAGAAAAACATTACTTGATATACAGCCATGATACTAGATTCCTAGAATCATAGAATCAAAGAATGGTTTGGGTTGGAAAAGACGTTTAAAGATCATCTAATCCAACATCAATTCACTTTGGGGGCTTTGTATAGTGAAAAACACTGTTCTAGTACCCATTAGTAAATTATAATTAATATTATAATTATAAAAATAATTATAACAATAATTTAAAATCATTCTTTTAACCTGGAGATACATGAATCATTATGAGAAATTTATTAATTACACTAAGGTTGAAAAGGTGATAGGTGACATTAAAAGCATTTGGTGTGTTAACCACTAGAGAGCGCTGAAAAGCTGTTTTACAAATCTGTTTTTGAAAACTGAGAGGACTGCTCCGCGCTGCCTGGGCTCCTCGCCTGGAGGGCCAAGAAGTCTCAGAGTGGGACGGAGCTGGGAAGAGTCACCCATTCTATACGGAGAGCATGAAACGGCTTTCTTCTGCCTACACAGGCAGTACAGCATATAAAGAGGGAATGGAGGCAATTCGCGACTTTTCAACGTCCTTTCATTTTCAGCTGCAGATATGCCATAAAACTTGCACGCTAACTGGTGTGTCTGGGGAATCAATGGGGATGTGGCTAAAGCCAGCAAGTGAGCTCCCTGAAGAAAAAGGGAAAGCTAAGAGAAGCAAGATGGAAGGGAATGGGACAAACATCTTGGAAAACAGCTCTGCCACTCCTCACTGGTGCCAGAGATTATGTGCTTTTACACCAAATTTGTGTTCCACAGCAGTTGCCATAGACTCTCTTTTTATGGCTCTGTACTTTTAAAATGTTATATATTTGAAGTCTCTCAGTTTTTATGGGCTACCAGAATGATTTGTAAGTGATTTCTTGCAGAAGGAAAGAAGGCAGAAAATTAAGCTTGGACTGTCACTGAAGCTTTAACGGACTTAAAAAGGGATAAGAGGTGAGATTTGGGCACAGACCTGGAATGGCTGACCCCAAGACACAGCTGGCTTCCACCACAGTCTCCTATAGGCAAACTGAAATGGCAGAGTAAGGATTTGAGTCAAAGGGCCAAACTTTGGCGCCATTTAAAGTAATGAAAATGTCAGTGATTGCGAAGGAGACATGCTTCCTCCTGAGGCCTTTGAAAACTCATCCCCTTAGCTACCTGACATAGAGTCATAGTGATAGAACTTCCTGAGTTGGAAGGGACCCACAAGTATCATCGAGTCCAACTCACAACTCTACACAGGACCACCCCAAACTCAGACCATGTGTCTTAGAGTCTTGTCCAAACACTTCTTGAACTCCAGCAGGCTCAGTGCCATGACTGCTGCCCTGAGGAGCCTGTCCCAGTGCTCAACCACCCTCTGGGTACAGAACCTTTCTCTAACCCCCAGCCTGACCCTCCCCTCTCCCAGCTCCATGCCGTTCCCTCGGGTCCTGACGCTGTCCCCAGAGAGCAGAGCTCAGCGCCTGCCCCTTCGCTCCTCTCGTGAGGGAGCTGCAGGCCGCCATGAGGCCTCCCGACAGCTCTGCTATGGGCTGAACAAACCAAGGGAACTCAGCCGTTCATATATCTTGCCCTCTACACCCTTCACCATCTTTGTTGTCCTCCTTTAGACACAGAAGACACATTTCATTGAGTGAAAAGAAAAAAGAAATCTTGAATGTACTGTATTGGACACCTCTTCATTGCCTGTACCCTACCCTACTCACTTCATAATTACAACAACAAAATCAAGTCCTTTCTGCCCAGACAAGATGTTCCCTGGTGTTTCTTTTCTGCTGCTGAGTCTGCCAATTGCTAGATAAATACATTGTTGAGGAGTCGACAGGTAAGGACCAGAAGTGGCTCTGGTCTAGCAGAACATCTCAAAACCCTTTGACTGTAGATAATTTTTATACACTGGGAACCCTGAAACCAGAGAATCAGAGAATAGTTCAGGTTGGAAGGGATCTCAGAAGATCTCTAGTCCAATCTCCCAAACCTCCAAGGCTGGACATTGTACAACCTCTTCAGGCAAGCAGTGTTCCTGTGAGTATAGCCCATGATTGATATTCTTTGCTGCCAGGCCCACATACAGCTTACTGTCCACCATGTTGCTCATGTGCTTTTCAGCAGAGCTACTCCCCAGCCAGTTGGTCCTAGCTTGTATGGTTGTCAGGGGCTCTTCTTCCACAAAACAGATGAAACATCTACTTGGAAGGTGGTTTTACCAATATTTTATTCTCCTACATGAAAAAGACAATATCTGTATTAGAAAAAGCTTAACAAAAGCCTTCTCTTAATAATTCCACCAAGTTTTAACTTCCTTTTCCCTTGCTCCTCTCATCCAGAAACCATCGGACTCATTTGTAATTTCTAGTATGCAGAAATATATAGATTTGGGGACACGTTCATCAAGCTTAGAGGAGTCTTTAGATTTGCACTCATTGATTTTGAGGCTAATCTATCATTAGTCTAATTTGCAGATTTACAGAACATCAGCGTAAGCTGCAGATACTGAACTTGTTTGGAAGCCAAACTGAGCACTGATTGCTTACTTAAAGAAAAATTGTGTGGCAATGTGCATTTCCTATGCACTACTTCTTATGTTAGTTTGAAAACCACCTTCTTGCAAGGCCTCCTGGCAGGAAAGACATTTTGTTCTGTTCTTTGTATCAGTGGCAAAGTTATTTGTAATATGGCCAGGAGTGTATGTAGAAAGACCTGTCTATAGTAACCAAAATCAGTTCTGTACTGAACATTTCAGTATTGTAGGCCTTCCACATAATGTTGGGTCCATTTTGAAAGAGAGGAATTTGGTAATCAATGGAAATATCCTGGTTAGCTTCAGTGCCAAATGGAATAAAGGGGAGAAGTGAATGCAACAGTCATTGCTATGAGTAAAAAAAAATACCAGATTTTTGCTTGAGTTTGTTTTTTCTGGGCTTGTTAATAGTTATTCTGTGGAATCCAAAACCACTTCTCTTTTCAGTTGTTTCTCTCTTCCTTTCCTGTTGCAATTCTCTCCTGTATTTTATCCACTAGAAGGCAGATGTGAGGTTTTATGAGCACCTTCACCAACACATTGCACAGTAGGAAGATTTATAGCTTAGTGACTACTGCTGTTTTTCTGTGGCTTCATCATATTTGGTCTGCCAACACTTCCCATTTTCAAGGTTCCCAAGGCCTTCACAAACTTGACCTGACATAAGAATTGCACTCAGAAATCATGCTTTGTATGAAGGGTAGCTCTGCAGTGGGCTGCAACACTTCTCAGCCTCATAGGATATGCAAGGAATAACATCGTCTAGCTGAAATTTCAGGGGGAATTTTAAAAAGCAGTTTGTAATTAATTGAGTTGGAATTTGGCCAAGGCAGAAATTTCAACATGTCTTCTTTCCTGGCTTATTTGTGCAAACTCAGGAGTAGTATAACATCCTTGTTCAGTGCTTATGCGTCTGCCAAATCCAGTTCGGTCACATTCCTGAAAGAAATGTCCAGCCACGTAGCTGGAGTCCAGTTTCTGCACAGCACAGCTGTTGGAGTTGTGTGTGTGTGTGAACGTCTTTGGTATTCTCTCATCTGAGTCCCTTTTCCAGGATCCCTCCCTATTGCCACATTTTTCCACTGTAGCTGGTCTCAAACCTTGACTTGACATCCTTGCCTGCTCCCAGTTTTTGTCATTCTTAGTCTGTATAATGCCTGTTACCTTTGGAAGTCCTACATCAGCAATATTCAGATATCTGTTACTTCATGCCACCATGTCTGTCCTATAGAGTATTAATGTTCTCCTTCATACATGCTTTCATACTTTAAGCTTTTGGCTAAGCATATGTTTTTTATTTTTTCCTACTTTTCCATAGCACCATTTAACCCCCCATGCATATATAAAAAAGGCTATTTATTTAGTCCTTTCCAAGAGGGAAATACTTTTTCTTATTGATAGATTTTTAAACCCAAAGTTGACTGCAGAAACTTTGTCAATTAGCAAAGAGAATCACCTTAACTTCATTTATCTGACAATTATGCAATATTATTTGCATAATGTGAAATTTAGATCTTCCATTGTCACATACTCAAACTCATTTGAAGCAATTCAACTCATTAACTAGCCTAATGTCCATTTGAAGTATATGATGAATTCATAGTCCTTTGTTTCATGCCAGGCTTGGTTTGAACCAGTTGCTTAATTTTCTGCCAATTCCATAGCACTGCAGGAGTTCCCAGCATTAATACTACCAACAAGCTTATCTAAATATTTTATTATTTCTTCAGTGTTCTATAATGGCTCCTTCCAAACCAAATCAAATGCCTTCATAGCATCAAGGAAAACAACACTTTAAAACCTCTTTCTTTCTTTCTTTCTTTCTTTTTTTTTTTTTTTTTCATCAACTGTAAAAATCTGAATATCTGATTAATGCAACTTCATCCTGGTCTGCAGCCACGCTTTTTGTCTCACTACTCCTTCTAAAACTAGCTTTGATCTGTTGACTATTGCTTTCATCAGAATTTTTCTCTGTACTGACAATAAGCTTACACCTCCATAATTATTTTGATCAGCATGATCTTCTTTTGCCAGGATCTCCTTCTACAGCTATTGCCTTCAGCTAGTCACCTGGTAGACTCTCTCACTCCCACAGCTGTTTGTATTTTTGCACATGCTCCACTACCTTTCTCATTTTTAACTGATTCACTGCTCTGTTTGTTCTTCTGATCCTGGCTAAGTACTGATTCAGCACTGCCTTACAAGTTAACATGTCTGTTCTTGCAAAGTGTCTTTAAATCATTCATATACAAAGATGTTCATGATGCCAATGCTGTGTTTTATCATTAAAGCTTAATATATAACTCATTTCTACTAACTCAAAGTAACAAATGCCATTAACATGTCATTTGAAAGTACTTGAAGGCTTTGGAGGTACTGATCTTCTTTAACATATCAGATATAACAATATCACTGTACAAGAAAGTTTGGTTTAATTCTTTAAGTTATGGCTATTACGGCCACAATCGGTTGGGTCATGCTATGTTAGCCTTTCAGATTTCACGCCCATGTCCCCGTTCCCTGAAGTCAATGAATGATGAGAGTCTGGTTGGAAAGAGTACTTAAAAAGCTGTCCTGCTGCAGATGATGAAGAAATTCTTAGGCTGGATCAGCAACCCTTCTTCTTCCATTACAGGACTTCGGCAGCCATCAGAGATGAAATTTAATGGGGAAATATGATGAAACAAAAAACACCACCAGGACAAAATTTCCTTCTGGTTTCTGTTGGTTAGTAGTGAAATAGTTAAAAAAAAAAAAAAAAAAATGAGTTTTTTGTTTGTTCTGTTTTTGTTGTTGTTGACTTTTTTTTTTTTTTTTCTCCTCTTCACCTCTTGTGTTTGGGAATGCTTTCATTATTTGTAAAATTGTTGTCGTATCCCACCTGGAGTCTTGCTATATATTTGGCTTTAAACATCATGGTGATGAGTTGTGTTGATTAACTGTTCATTGGGTAAAAAACAAAGTCGTTGTCTATTAAAATATATATATATATTGCTTTTCAATGCCATGAAATGTCTCCTTGTTTTTGTACTATGGAGAAAGCGAACTTGACTGTGACTTTGACTTCACTGTGACTTTTTCTGTAACTTTTTCTGTTATTCATTGTTATTCACATCTCTGTTATGGGCAAAAAAAAAAAGTTAGCATTAAGAGTTTATGATTTGAGCTTTAAAGTCCTTCTGTGTGTTAAACATGGGTCATTATGTAAATGGATGCACTCGAATGCTTCCATGACAGTAAACCACGTGTTTTCTTGTCGCTGTGTTCCAGCTACATTTTTGGCCTTAATCACGTACAGCATCCCATTCCCTGTCTTTCCTCTCTATCCTCTTTGCTAGCTTCTTTCACATCTTTTCATTTTTGTTTTCCCCTCCTTTCTCTCCCTCTTTTCCCCTGCCCAGAACATTTTTTCTCCAAGAATCAATTCCCTCCTGCAAACCCCTCTCATTTGGGCCTACTTTATTATATTCACTTATGCCTTCAGTGAAGTTGCTGAGCCCCTCCATCTCCCACTGCAGCAGAGATGAAGAAGTTCGGCCACGTGCAGAACAAGTATTTGGATCATTTTGGATCACTGAGTCCTCTGCAGTCAGTGGTGTTGGACCAGCAATGAATTTGGCCCACTGTGTCTTTCAGGATGTGTAAAAACTACACTTACATGCAGCTTCCCACAAATAAGAACTGGCTTGAAGATTAAAACCCAACAAACACATGATTAAGTGCCTTTTCACTGACGAGTTACTCACCCTGCAACCCACTGACCTACCCTCCCACACAAGTTTCCCAGTGCTTAGTATGTTTTTTACATTTCCTTTTTACACTGTGCCCTAGCACACACTGTGACATTTGACAAAGGGTTCACAGGCGGCATTTCCCAAAAGTTAGAGAAAGCGATCCTCAGAGGTGACTTGCTTAACATGGTTGTTTCATTACGCAGGACTATGGGATGCAGATTCGGTCTTCTTGCTTGGAAAAAAAAAAAAAAAGAGAGAGAGAGAGAAAGCAGAAAAAAAAGTTTTTGTTTTTTATTCTTTTTACAGGACATTTCTCAGTTGGTTCCGTTGCTGTCACTTTGAAGACTATTTTACACACCCTTGTGAAAGGAGTGTTTGCCTCTCTGTGACAGCCGATAAGGATGCGTGCGAGGTGGTGGTCTCGCCCCACCCGCTGACCACACAGCCTTTCCCTTTCCTCCGTCTTGGCTTGCTCTTTCTCAGACACCAGGACATACGGGGGGAGGGATAGCTGTCTCATTATCATCATGTTGCAGAGAAAGCACTCGGCAACATGTGCCTGAGCTTCGCTGGCCGTGCTTATACCTTGTGTTTCTTGCTCTATTGTTAAGCAACATTATCAGCTCCTTCAGCTGCATTTCAGCAAGACACAGCCTGTCCACTCAGAGAACAATTTTGCAGCGTGTTTGGGAAGCTCAGACCAACGGCCTTATGCCTACAAAAATTTAAGAAAAAGATTACCTCGGGTGAGGATGAATGGTAAGCTCGGGCCAGCAGTACAGGGTATTTCTAGTGACTGCATTTTCAGGAGACCGGGTTGCCTTCTAGCAGTTTTCTTCATCAGCCAGGAATGAACCAGAAATACCTTGTCTTTTAATCCTCTCACCTTCCCTCTTCAAAAGCTTTTACCTTTAAGGAAGTATCTCAAGGGAATACCATTCTCAGAGCCGACTTCTCAGCTCTCCACAGCTAGGATCTGGTGGGAATAGCAGCCAGCTCCCTCCAAAGGAGCTCACCCTCGTGGGTACTCACAGCCTTTTAGGAGAGTATTTCTTGCACCATGCACTTTTATTGGGCAGGTGAATTTATTTCAATTGTAAATATCCTACATTTCTTACACAATTCTGTATACATTCCACCTTTTATGTAGTAGTTTTGGTTAAAGCATACTGGGGAGGAAACTGATGTTCTGCATGCTGGTATCAACACCATGTCTGCTCCTGCTCTGGAACCACTCAGGTACATAACTAACCGTGAGATTTTGTGCAGCCCTATTGAGTTCTACCAGAATATTTGTGTGTTATGCAGATCTCTGTCAGACTGGGCTTTCATCTGCAAATATTCCAGGCCAGAAAGTGCTTTTCATGGCATGCCTAGAGTAATAAGGGTACGTGATAATATATAAGAAGCTCAGGGAACAAGGGAGAAGCCGAAATGTGGCCAGGGGGACATGAACATTTCCTCACAAAAGGAAAGCTCTTCCCTTTTGCTTACAATAGACATTGGTGTACTCTTGAGGAATCTCTCTTAGATTAACAGTGACTGCATAATTTAGGTGTAGACAAATTCCTGTGAGTGTGTTTCCTGCAGTCTTATATGACCATCAGAAGGGGATCTATTTTACTGTATGTCTATACACATATCAGACTGCACAAGAAAACCTTTTATTTCATTCTGAGTTTTAGCACTGAGCAGTCTTTCAAGTATTTCTACAGTTGGGTAGATGTTTAATAGCCAGGGGCAAGTCTAGCATTGAAGAAAATATATTTACAAAGTAATTTTGGAGAACTTGACAAGAATCTGTTGCTACTGGGTACTAATTGTGTTTTCTTCCTCTTTTGATAGATCTGGTTGTGTCAAGAAAAATCTCCCCGGACTTGGTTTAACAAAGGCATGATGGATCTGACCCTTTGTATTCTTTGCCATTAAAGTTAGAAAAATGTCATCCTTTTACTCTGTTGTTATCTTGCCCAGCATACTGTTACTCCCAGGAAAGGCTGACTTTGTATCATGTTGGGTTGAATGGTTACCCACCTGGGCTTGTATCTTTTATCCACGTATGCCAACTTTTTTTTTTTTTTTCCTCTTTTTATCGCCAAATACTTTGATTTATTGTTCCTCTGCTTTTTCAAAATTAATGTTTTTATTTTGAAAGAAGATTTTCCTGATCAGTTGCCATTGTAAACAAAGGTTTAATTTGCAAATATGCCTTAGGTTATTATAGACACCTAACACATTCAGGTCTCTGTTACTCATGATTTATTCTGAACAAGAATGTATCTATGGGATGCATAGCTCGCAAATTTAGAGGAAAACTTATCTTCTATCCAAATTAGATTGGTTAAGCTAAATCAAATGGAATAGTGACAGATACAGAAATGCAAATGTTATTTCTGATATTCTAATGAAGAAGGAGAATCTCTTCAAATAGCTCCCCAGAAGTTTCACTGTTCATTTAAAATGTGCCTACTTGTTAGAAACAGCCTCCCCGTCTTGCCAGTACAGCCATTCTTAAATACTGACTCATCTCACAGAAAGCTGTTTGAAGAAGGTTAAGGATTTTGATTGTTTGGGTAACATGTGGCAGTAATAACAAATGGGAAATATTACTGGATCCTGTTATTGAATCAAGCCCGGCAAATGCCAAGTATAATGCTGCTGACAAGAAGGAACATTGCTCCTACCAAATGTGAAAGATGGAGGGAGGTACCCGACAGTCATCCCTTGGATACCTCAGTGGAAAGGAGAAGTCACAGCCACTGCCTTTTCATTCTAAACAAGGAGGGCTTGTTTTGTGCTGTGGTCTGGGCTGCTTACCACCACTGCAGTGGTGGTACGAAGTAGCTCAATGGAGCTTTACTTTGTTTTTTCCAATGTTGAGACAGTTCATACAGTAACAATATGTGGGATATTTGAGTCTAGCGAGGTTCACAATCACCCCCACCCCCCCTTTCACCTTCCTAAAACCTTGGGCTAGTTCCAAGAGGTGGTGACTGCAGTCTAGGACAGAGAGAGCTTAAGCTGGATAGCTGGCAGATTTATCATTTTATATCTATCTACTTTTTTTTTGAATGGTTTTAAGATACACGATTGGAGTATGGCAAAAGAATGGGACATATCTATCATTTTCTGTGCAGTTTTGTTTGCACCATTTTCCATATAAATACCTCAACAAATTCTGGAAAGCCCTGCTGATATTCTTGATACTCTTGTTTCTTTGTTGTTTCATTGAGCATCTAATGAATTTTCTTTTTGATTAAACCCTAGTCCTGTTTTTTCTTTGAGGTGCAGCCATAAACCTTTTTTTTTTTTTTTTTTTTTTTTTTTTTCATTTTTGGAAATGTTATTCCATATTTACAGCAGTGTATACAGAATAATCAAGTCTGCTATCTTCAGAAGCTAGAAGTTCAAAATTGCTAACCCTCTGGTGGACATCTCTAACGATGAAATTTTAAGAAAGAGTACATTAAATTTTCTTCTGTATATGCCTCTTGATTTTCAATTTCAGCACAAAATATGAGAACAAGCTGCCTCAAGGATTTTTTTTTTAATGTTTTGCTAGTTCAACTGCTTATTTTTTTAAATAATGTTTAGTAATTAATGTTGTTCCCACCAAACTGCTTTTTCCATTAACTCCCATGTCCTTCTACATAATTTTACCTCAGCTGGGATTCTGCTGTACAAACTCCAGTATGCGATGGATCCTACCCAAACAATTTCCAAGGACAAGCCACACAATGGCAGTAGAAAGGAAGCGGGAACATTTGACTACACAAATGGAAAGCTTCCACAGGCAGATGAGGCAGCCTTCCCAAGATCACCCTGGGAACCTGTAGCAGAGCCAAGAGCTGAATTAACATCTCCTGAGTCCTTCAAAGACCATCCTTCCTCATCCCATCAGTTTATTTTCTAATACAAATCTTGTGGAAAGAACTCTTTGGTTTTAGTGGTTTTCAAACAGAGTCCCAAATGCAAAAAAATAAATAAACAAATAAAAATCATTGCTTTCTCAAGCAAAGTAAAAATAAGATTATCCAATGCAGAGAAGTATTTTAACCATTGTTTTTGTCAAGTTACAACTAAAGTTCAGCTAAGTAGGTCAGCAGGAACTCTGTACCCTTGCTGGCAGTCAGTGGACTATGGAAAAGATTGATTTTTGTCACTTCTCATTACTAGCCATGTCTCATATTCATTTCATTGGTCCAATCACTGGCTCTTTTTGAGCTTTGCCAGATCAGATGCAGTTTTGTTGTTCAGGTGACAGCTTGTTTGTATACAGAGTACTTAAAGGAGAGTCTTTCTTAAAAAGTTCCTTGACACTATTCTTCCAAATTCAAGATAAAGACTTGAGCATCAGATATACAACTTCACTGTTACTATACTTGCCCTTTCCTAATTATTATACAATGGATAGTTTTCCGGCATTTTCTTCAGAGTTGAAACAAGACATCAAAGCTGTCATAGTACCATCAATATCATTCAGCTTCATCATCTACCAAAAAGCCTAAGCATATATCTGCAATGTAACTCTACTGACTTGAGTGAAATTACATCAGCCACAAATTTAGGCCATTTGTTTCATCTCTTGTAATGAGAAGACCCTAATGTACTGATTTTGCATTTTTATCATTCCCATTGAGGCAGTAGCCACAAATGAGCTGAAGTAGACACTAAAGTTTGCAATCTGTGTTTCCAAGAAAATTAAAAGCACATGTTCTCTTTCAGTATTCTGTTCCTGATCTAATCCTTGTGCATTTGAAACATCTAACTCCTACATTTGGGTTAAAAAAGAAAATATCTGGACCCAAACCCAAACCCCAAGGTCGGTTCCATGTTTCTGTTCTGAAGCCTCCCAGTCAAAGCTCTGCCCTGGCAGTCAGACTTCCGTAAGCCTATGCAGCCTGCACAGAAAGACTTCAAAGCAAATGTTTACAAAGCATATTGAAATGCCTATGCTAAGTCTGTTTGGTTATCAGGTAATTTATTCTCAGGAGCAAACCCAAGACTGGTGAAGTCATCCTGAGTAGCTGGGGATCCTGAACATTTCTCTGGACACATAATTATCTGACTGAAGTTCTTTTTTGATATATCCAAAATCCATTTTTAATATGTGGAAAAAAAAAAAAAAAAAAAAAAAAAAAAAAAAAGCTGGCAATTTTTACTAGGTAAGATTTTCACATCTTTTTTGAGATTCCTTTGCATATTTGAAAATTTCCACATCAAAATTAACATATGTAATAATGATTTTCTTCTACTGCGTGTTTGGAATGCTTGTTACTCTTTAATCTACCTCTCCACTGCTATTTAGCATTTACCTGGTCTTGCTTTCTATATTCACCTGTTGTGATACTGTTACAAAAGCTCACCAAATCCAAGTCTGTCTGCTCACCGCATGGTTAAACAGGTCCAGCTACGCTGGAGTTGAGGTTCCTACATGAGACGTGCTTCCACAATTACACATGCAGCAGCAATGGTCTTGACCACAGGAAGAGAAATTTCTGTCCCATTCATGGTATGATTTTTACTGCCAGACACATACAGAAGTCAGCCTGCAAACCGCCCCCCCATGCTCAGCCTTGGAGATGGCTGATTGACAGCCATAAAAGGGAAATGGTGAGGGGACAGCAAGTTACAAATGGCATTTTCTTGTCACATCATGAGGTTCTCTTCTATCAAATCAAAGAAGAACAAATGGTCCATTTGTTGCTGAGATGCTGCACATCTGTGGCTGTGTCTAATCAGAGTTAATTATGAAGAGCTGAGTCTCTGTAATACTCCTGGTCCCCAAGCTCTGAAGGACCCATTGCTTTATTCTGCAGCTTCCACTGCCAATTTCTGTAGCTGCCTATTATCAAGCACCAAAAGGTAGAGATTGTACAGGATCCCTGGCAAGCAACACAAAGTATCCCAGCTTAATTCGAAAGCAATGACTAATCAGGGTATCCCAGGAGGAAGCTGTGCTATAGCTCTTGCAAGGGTAATGAGGACAATTTTCATAGCTATGACATTTTAAGCCAAGCAAAATGCAAGCAATCTTGTTTATTCTTTCCTGGTAAAAAAGACTATGGAAGAGCAGGTAAGGCATCTCCAAACTGAAAAGGACTCTTGCTGGGAGAAGGATTGCACCAGGATGGGCGGCAGGATTAACAGCCATGTTTGTTGTTTTATCATAGCAGGACTAATAGCTAAATTCTATTAATTGCTGAGTGCTGTTTTGTTTGGCAAATACAGGAAGCAGTTTACATGGCTACGCGGTGCTCTGGTTCACGGTCCTTCTGAAATAGTATTATTGTAGTGGGATAATACTGATTAAGGATAGTTCCCTGAGGAAGGAGGGCCTTTTGATGATTGAGTCATTTCCTCTCTCTGCTCCACTTCAGTGAGATACGGCTTCTCTCACCACAGACACACACCCTTTGTATCCAGAGAGTTCTCCAGCAAGGAGGTCAGAAGCACACGCCTCAGCCTCATATGGAAATGCCTGGATGCATGAGTTCTACAGAAAACACGGAAACACCAGAAAAAATCCAGGAGTCCAAGCAAACTATGTCACACTTCTGGCTTCACTTAAACAGCAAAACATGACAATGAGGGGTTTATATCATATTATTTCTTAGAGTCACTCTGTGGATCAGTAGCAGAGATAGGAACAGAACTAGGGAGGAAATAAACCTTGACTACAATGAAGTCAACTGACCTCAGTGTGTCCTGTATAAATTTAGATGTACAGTGAGACCATTTTTCCTCAGATGTTCTGTTTGCCAGTCTGCTTTCAAAACTACAGATTAGTACTGTCTTTGGTTATAACACTCGGTTGGAATAATCTTTCAAGTGGGTAAGATGCAAAGAATGTGCCTCTTAAAAACAGACATAATGTTATTAAATAAATCAGTTCTGTCATTGAGAAAATGTTGGGCCAGAGAGCATGACGTTCAATATAATAAGACCAGTATGAAAAGAATAAGCTCAAACTGCAGAAACCCCACCAGCTTCTGGTTTTCATAAGTTTCAGAATGACCCAGCCACCAGTACATTAACTTCAAACACTGGCATATTGTCTCACCCGTTGTTTCAAGGCCATTGTTGTGTACAGCAAAATACGACTCTTCATAATCTAGAGAGTTCACAAAAGCTTTGCACAGACTAATAGAATTCATATTCAGTTGTTTCTGATAATTTCTAAGGAGTTAGGGTGATGTGCTGGACTCAGAAGTGAAATTACTACCTCACAAGAAGGAGCATATAACAGACTAAAGCAGTGTAATCTCATTCTGTTTTATTAGCAGGCTACCACAGCCTCACCTTAGTAAGGCAGCCTGAAAAGGCCACGCATTCCTAGGCCTTTAACGCTTGATTTTGTAGTGACACTGGTTTGGCTAATTCATTTGAAAATAAGAATGAGTTTACCATCTGGGCAAAGGCAGCTCTAACACATCTCTGTAAGCCACTGAAGTATAGCCTACTCCTTTTGGACACAGTCATCTTCCATCAGTGAGGAACTTGCCAAGGTCACTAGCTCAGTTAACATGGATTGTTGAAAAGAAATCAGTAATAGCAAGTGCTGTTCAGCACTAAACTAGACCAAATTCAGATTAGGGAAGTGGAAGGAAAAGATTCCACATTCCCTTACAACAATGGGCATGAACAAGATCCCAGATCCCAAATCATGCAAGCAGCAGGGGATCCTGATCATACAGGAACATGGTAGATAAGAACAACCCTCAGCCTCTCCTCTCTTTTTGATTTTTGTCACATGTTGCCATGGGAGATGCTTGCATGAGCTCAACTCTAACTACAGATTTGCAATAAAATGTTCCTGTTATCACTTCTGAGCTAAAACTGGGTTCTTCTAAATGTTTTCCCTTTTGAGGTGCAGTAATTGCTCTACGATTAGACAGGAAACTGTACCAGCATTATTGCTCTAAAGGAGCCAGTGTTATCAAAAAACAACACATCAGGGCCTGTCCTCACAGGAAGGGAATCATAAGTAATCAGCAGTGCTATAATCCAATTGGCTGCTGGTCCCTTTGCATGGACAGGACAGAGTGCAGAAAAATGCTTTAGGACTTTTGTTTGTGGCAAAAGGATTTTTGAAGAGCCCTGGCTCCTCTTAGCCTCCCTCTTTGTTTTTTTTTTTTTTTTTGTTTTTTTTTTTTTTTTGTTTTTGTTTTTGTTTTTGTTTTTGTTTTCCAAATATTTCAGTATTTCTTTGACAGAACATAAAAAAACCCCTCAACATGCATGCAGGGCCCTTCCACACAAGGGGTATTTTGTGAACTGGTGACATTACTTCCCTGAGGGCTCCACCAGTTGGTAAAGCCACCCTCACACTGCAATAGTAGTCAACGGCGTGAACTTCCGTAGCATAGTAAGATCATGAATATCCTTGGGGGACACAGTTCCTATACTTTATTTCTTTTCAGGTTACTTCCCTTGGAAGCTCTTTGTAAAAGATACGTATGCCATGGCTTGCGTCAATATGGTACAGGAACAGTGGTGGGTGTAGAGTTGTTTCTCTTATAAAATCTTGAGGTACTTCAGTATTATTTGACTGGACAATAATTATTAGCAGTAATTATTAATATTATTCACCAGGACCTCAATACCCATTCACCCATACATAAATATACCCACCCATCCCCATGTACATACAAACACCCAATGAGAACCAAGTACTTACACCTGGAGTATGTAGCGAGAGCCAGCCTGTTCTCAACGTGCTCTACAAAAAGAAACAGAAACACTGATTTAGTTAATAATTCCAGAACCTGACTGGAAAATTCATCTTTTAAGCTAAATTCTACCAAAGCACTGATTTCTTCTGCTTTTGCTGGCTGGGTATTTTGGTATTTGTAATGATTTGTAGAGATGAGGTCTTCTGTTTATCTGTCCAAGTTGCTCTGTGTCTTCAGATAATTTGATTTAAAAATAATAATAATATGCACTAATCTAGCAGGGAGAATAAAAGATATCATGAGTCCTGAAAAGCTGCTGACTCTGTAGAAGTTTGTTTTGATGGCAGTTGCAGCATGTGTTCCCACTATGACTCAGGTGAAGAGGGATAGTCACTCATCACTCATTACAGTATCACAGTGGCACTGAGGCCACCTATGAAGGGAGTTCTTCATGACAGCGCACTGAAGCATCAGCCTTACAACTGTCTGGAGTAGAAAGCTTTAAAGAATTGTAAAAATAAATAAATAAATAATAATAAAAAACAGTCCTCAGAGCCAACTGTGGAAAAAAGAATGTAAGTTAGGATTTTAATTGAAGTAGAGAAAACAATAAATAAAACCCATTGCAACAAAATGCAGCACCAGCACCCTGAAAGTATCTGTTTGATAAAAGACCCCAAGTAACAGTTTGAAACCCACTGAGGGCTTCAATGTTTGCTGAAAGTGAAAATCAAGATCTCGCTGAAGAAGAGGTTCCTAGATGCTTTAGTAATTTTTGACTACCATGATTAACATCAGTGAGTAAGCTTCAAATTGTTTGTTCTCCTGGCAGATTATGTCCTCAACACCGGAGTACTTCTTCAACCTCTTGGATCTGCAAAATCCTACTGGCTGAATTTGGATTCCCCAAATTCTCAGCTCTGCATGCAGAACCTTGCTGCTGTCCAACACAAGTGTGCTGGTCCACAGACACCAGTTACTTCTGAGGACATGGCCAGGGAGCAGAGGATCAGGTCAAGGGCAGGCAGTTCAGAAAGGGTTTCCCCTCTTCCCAGAACAGAGGTGGGGACTTCTAGGTCCCAACCTGATCAGCTGGGTCCAGGGAACGTTGGGCTGATGGTGAAGGAGAAGCTGCCCGTGAAAACAAATGCAGGAGAGTCTCCTGGAGGAGTGGTTTAATAGTTGTTTCTACACAACTGAGTCTGTCCTGAGCACAGACCTTCTGACAGCAATGGATCAGAAAGGGAAGTAATAAAAGCAAAATAGTAATAATATTTTTTTAAAAATGAGGGGACTGTTTTGGAAAGTTCCAGTATTTTGCTGTTTGATGAGTTCCACTAACAAAAGGAAAATATGAGAGCCTTGACCTGTGAGAGAAGAAGCTGGAAAATCAGATAGCACTGGGGAGAAAGCACACAGATTTTATGCTTATCATCAGGCCACAGAAATAGAAATATTTGTCTATCTCTACTTTTCCTGTCTATTTTTCCCCTGTATTTTATGTGGAAGTGCCCCGTGCTTAACACTAGTATGGCGGCAGTATGCAGAGGGATGCAGTCACATTCTACCATCTAGCATCCCTCCACTTCCTCTTAGTCTCCATCTCAGGAGCCTTGATTGCTAAGAGTTCACAAACACCTCATCAAAATTAAGAACACCTCATCATCAGGGAGTCATCATTTCCCCATTTGGTCTGTTTTGGGGGGTCACTGTCCTTCAAACCTCAGTGGAAGACTTTCACCTCAAGGAGCGTTGTGAATATTGAGTTGCTTTTACATCTCAACTGTTCTCCCTGAGATGACTTTTGTCAGTTTGGTTGTTTGGTTTAGTGGTGATGTTTTTAAATTGAAGCTTCTGTGCCCAGAAGGCACATAAAACAAGAGGCTTTTAAAAGCCAGAGGATAAATAAAACACAACCTTGAATAAACAACAGGCTTTTGTCCTTATTTCCTTCCATTCCTTAATGGATGCTGATAAACTATCTGAAATTCTCAGTGTATTAATGCCACAATGACAGTAATAGGAAACCCACAACCTCACAATAGCAATGATTTGACCAAATCATTAGCTTTTAGACAAGCAATTGTTTCATTCAAGATGTTTTGTAGGCTATCGTGGTCTTTCCAGGCTGCCCATTTCTCTACCCCGTCACAGACTGGTTCAGTGGCATACATTTATCAAAGAAAACTGCTAGACCCCCTCTGGACTAACACATTTTGAAGAAAAAAAATATCTTGTTTGATCAGGTAAGCACTTGTACATCGTGCTTCATTACCAATTTAATACTAACGACACAGTTAGTAAATAATACTGCTTATTGTCTGAATCCAAACATTTCTTGCTATATATGACTGGTTAGCAGAAGTACTAATAGTATGTGTCGCATTTTTTTTGCAGTGCAGTGCACCAACAAGGTGAAGACATACTGTTTTCAGGACCCAGGAGCATACCTCTGTGAAAAGGAGCGAACTGGAGGAGCGTGCCCAGGAGACTTCATCCATGCTTAACACAGAACACCATGTCACTCACAGGCTGTGCCATTGCTCCTGTCAGCAAGCACTTCACGTCTGACTACTCCAGAGGAACTGACTGATCCCTGCTTTGCTGACTGAGGTGGGACCAGGAGTTCTCAGCACAGGCTGAGCTGAGACCCTCACCCAGCAGCAGAGATGATGACAACCATATGAATGATAGGCTACTGATAGCAATGCCAGCAAGATCCCTATTTCCCTAGAGCCACTCTGTGATTGTCCTAGCACATCCCAAACATTGGCAAATATCCCTATTGCAGTATGACTGCCCACTATGCCTGTTTCATTCTACCTGTCCTGCACTGGTATCTGTAAACATCACGACAGCTCCACTTCTGTCTGTTCTCCTCTACAGTTTCTTTCACTGTGATGAGATTTTTTTTTTTTTAATTATTATTTCTGGTCATTCAATGCTTACATTGGCCCATCTTCTAAGATAATGTTTAATTCCTCCCTTTACCCAGCTTTGTTTATTTATATATTTATATTTGTTATTCATGGCAGAAGCCTGGGAATTGCTTCATGAAGATGAGAATCTCTTATCTGCATTTCTGTCCCTCTCTTTTTGATTATAACTCAATCTGGATGAGAATAGAAACTTCCCGTTGTCTGAGAACAGGTACAGACCTGTGCAGAATCAAGCATGGTGCTTTCAGTTTCTGTGTCCCAGGTGCAAGGCCTGTTGTGCCAGCAGAGCATGGCTCCAGACCAACACATAAGCTGCTAATGCTAAATAAATGCCAAAACTTGCACTTTAACTCCAGAAGAAGAGAACAATAACCATTCCAACAGAAGCTTCTTCCAGTATCTCATTGGCACTGTAACCAGCAAGGTGTCATTTTCCATGTCTGCTTTTTGTGCCTTTCATGCTGCAGCTATCACTGTCATACCCAGCCCCTCCTTTGGCAGCGTAGGGGTTTTGATGTCAGTGAAAATCATGCACATCCATTAGGGCCCTAAAACTCAAATGTGGCAGGGACATTCCCTGGGAGATGTTCGGACAACTTCCTTTTCTTTCTGCTTGTTTTTTCCTGACACTTCAGTTCTGTGGGGACTGGAGCCTGTGTCCAGGATTTCTGCTTCCCTCAGCTATGATCTGTGAGTCCGTTTTCCCCATTTGTGCTCTAGACTGTATATCCAGGGCAAGTCAAAACAGACTGAACACCCACCCAAACTTTTGTTTTGAGAACATTCCCAGGGCAAGTCACACCCAAATCATTTTTCTTTCTGAAAGTCGCTAAACAAAACAGGCTATGCTTGATAACATAAACACACACACATAGACACAGTGCTGAACATGGCCTGAAATAGGCAGCAAACAAAACACATTTACAGAAAAATACAACTTTGGGCAAGTCTAGACACAGATTGCATTTATTTTGCATGTCTATGCACTTAATGTTTATTGCTTGGCAATGGGCTACGTAATAGAAAAATTCTTTATCCTCTGTATTGATCCATTCACTTTTGCTTATTTCAGGACGTGTACAACTTTCACCAAAGGGAGGTGATAATTTTCACAGTCTGATTTACCTTTGCTTTAGAAATAACCAAAATGTTAAAAGAGGCCAATTCACACACACACCAAAACCAAATCAAAACAAAACAATAACAACACAAAAGAAGACATTTCACACAAAATGACTATACATACATCCAGGAATGGAACTTGAGAATTCAGAGACAAGCAAAAAGCATAATAATATCTTGTTCCGAGAGCAACAGATGAGCATCGTACTAAATAGCAGTAATATTTGTCCACCTATTGGTATAGTCTGAAAAATTATTTTCTCATATGGCTAGAAAGTTGACACCGGACCTTACATAACCAGAAACTCAGTCTCTGAGCACCTATATGAGAATCCGGCAGGACATGGATTTAAGCATCAAAAGGAAGACAGTGCAGGTTTATTGAAGATTTTCCGAAATAAAAAGGAGAAGATCTCAGTTTCTGTATATGTAAGAGAGGCTGAAGCAAAGATATCTGTAATCTAAAATAAATGTATATTTCAATCATGAAAGCAAATTAAAGTTGGATAAAGATTAAACAATTGAAATGCTGAGAATGACACCTCAAGCATCAGGAATCTTCCACCATCTGTTGCTTTCTGAATTCCCCCCAGCTCTCCCTAGAAAAGGAGCAGTGGGCTTAGAAAAGAGTTCATTCTTGTGTGCTGGGGACACACTCAGAATCAAAAGTTGTGAGTCTGGCCCTTCCCCCAGCCCCATATCTTTTCTCTTTGCTCCCTGCAAGCATCCTGGATGCTGCAGTGTGCCCTCAGTTCATCCCTGGGAGCTGATGACCCACAGCATGGCATGGGATCAGATTGTTGACAAGCAAGTCTGGCTGCGTTTTGATAAATTCTCTCAGTTATAATGATTTGGAGAAAAATACTGTTCGTGGGTTACATAAACAATTTTAATTGGCTCAGGAGCCCAAAATGTGCTTTTTTTGTTTGGCTGCCAAGGTTGCTTTCTCGCTTGCTAATTATGTTTCGCTTTAGCTTTCAGCAAAAACAGGAAATAAAGCATCCATTACTCAAATGACAACTTTTCAACAAGCCGACATTTCAACATCCATTGTGTAATTTCCGATCTAGAGCCAGCTAGGAACTAAGTGCCTTTAGAAATCTATATTGTCTTACAAGGGCCTTATTGGCCTCATGTGCTACTAAACAGTAGGGCATATTTTTGCTTCTGAAACACAGTCCAAAGACCTACCCTAAGAGACCGCCACAGTGTATGTCTCATGATTTCTTCTATTTTGAAGGTCTTGCCTGGCTCCTTCTGCTGCCATGGCCTCTACAGAACCCTCAGTCTGTCTGGATTATCCAAGTCCTGCTCCTTGTCATAAGCTTCTGCAGACAAGCTGCTGCCCACCGCCTAAAGACCCCCTTTTGTAGCTGAGTACACGTGCAGCAGCAACCATATCTCCCCAGCTTTGTCCTCCTCTCAGAAAAAACAAACAAACAAACAAACAAACAAAAAAAACATCAGCCATCCAGTTGTCAGTCAACTATGACACCCAGTTGGCCGTCAAGTATGACAACCAGTTGGCCTCACTGAGGCAAAATGGTGGTGGAGGCAGGGAAACAAGCTCAAATTTATCCCCATGTTGGACAGGGAAGCAATGTAATTTTTTCCATGAACAGAAGTGCAGCTGGAATTCACGTGCAGCCATTCCTCAGGAGCAGGCCTCTGGTGAGGGAGAAGTAGGCCTCAGTAATGGAGGTGCAGGCCTCTGGCAATGAAACGGTTGGTGCAAACCTTGCTCACGTAGTGTGGCAACTCCCTAGGTTTATATACCAAGTCCACAATTTTCTGAAGACCCCTTTTTTATACTTTCACTTAGGTTACTGAAACTACCAACCTCTCTAACACAAGATTTCATGAACTCTGCAGGACGTCTTGGGAGCCTTTTGCTTTCCCTCACAGGCTGTCTGGTAGCTGCCTCTGACTGACTGTTGTATTCATGGCACCTCTTTTCCTCTCTCCCATATGCAGTAGCAGGTTTCTTCTTACAATAAAGACAGCTGGTAGCTCAAATTTGTAAAAGCAGTAGTTGTGAACCCCACATAAAATTCATCTACTGCTAGTGCAGAAGCTAAAGATGGAGGGAGCCAAGAATGCTGAGCTGTATGTCAGACAGCCATTGGCTTTCTTCAGTTATCAAACTAGTTCATTGTCTTCATAGTTGTATTCAGATCAGCTCTTCATGTGCTCAAGGGAAGTTTAATAAAAAAAAAGTGTTTGCAACTTGAAGAAGATGATCATCCAGGCCAGTGGACATGTACACATGATACAAAGAAAGTGTCTTCAAAATTGTGTTTCCAGATGTAGTTTTTCTTCTGCGAACTCTCTGACATAAACATTGTGGATATACCTAAGATGTCTGAAAATCACACTGGCAAGGTTCCAGGAACAAGAAAATACAATCTTTCTTCTATTATATGAAAATATGATGGTCCTAAACTACAGAATCAGCAGAACTGGGTTGAGCTGAGGACTGTATGTATTTTTTTTTTACATCTATGTTTCTTTAGTCCTGATATTGATTTTAAGCTCTGATTTTTATTTATTTATTTATTTATTTGTGTGTTTAAGAAGTCTTTGTTAGATTGTTTTCTTCCCTGAAGTGCCCTGGCTTTTGTGGTTTCAAAACACACTATCATAGCCACCTAGAGTAGCTGCTATGTACCATTTTCCAGTTTGGGTGTGGAGAAAAAGCTCTTATTCTCTTGTTCAGCCAGCTGAGCTGTAGTTGGCAAGGCAAGCAATAGGTATATGCCACATTGGAGGGGTGAATGAGGATGCCCTTTAAATTACCTATAAAACCCTTTGATTCAAACTGCTCATGTTGCCATAGGCAATTTGCAAAGCGTATTGATCATCTTCTGTTTAAATTAAAGTTTGATGTCCTGGAACAGGCTCTTCAGCACAGAGAGCTAATAGGATGGGATGAGATACAGGGAGTGAGAGAAACACACGCACACAGGGGAAATGGATTGTGGTCAAAGGGAAAGGAAAAAAAAAAGAGAGAGAAAGGTTATATACTGAATAGGTTCCATGGGTCAGTTAGCAATAAATATTGTGGTGATAAAAGAGTCCAGCATGAATATTGAAAGAAAGTTTTTTCTTTTCTTTTTTTTCTTCTTCTGTGTAATTAAAATAAAATGTGCAGCTTGTTAGAAACCTAAAATTTCAGAGAAAGAAGGTGAAAAAGGAATTGTTAAGAAATAATATCAATGTGTACATACAAGCTTAATGATTTCTGCCAGAAATTCAAGTTCCTCCCAATACTGGGCAAGCTGAGTGGTATGTGAGACATATCATTAAGCCCACGCAAGCAGAAACTGATAGGCTTCAGCTAAATGTTGGCCAAGAGAGGGATAAACTTAGAAGAGGTTGTCCTTAGTAGCACCTCTCTGACCATGTGTATGTCTACCCACCTGTCAGTCAATCATGCAGTCACTTAGGCTCAAAGAAAATTAAAGCTTTAGAAGGAAGAAAATGAGGTTTTCATAAGGAATTAAATCTACTTTGCTGGAGCCATACCCAACAAGACTGAAGTGGTTTTTTTTGTTGTTGTTGTAGTTATTTTTTGAAGTATAAAAAAGGGAAAAATACCCAGAGAAAGAGGATGGTGACATTTTAAACTGGATATTATTTGTCAGTGAAACATATTTATTGCATAAGGACAAGAAATCCAGGCAAGTACAGCAAAATACACATTTGACCTTGTCAGATAGCTATAGCATTATGGGTTTTGCCCAACTCAGCATCAAGTTAGTCATGGAAGCAAACAGAAATCACTTTGCAGAGGAGTAGCAAGAAGCTCTTACAAAACTCATGGATCCAGTTGTTTCTCAGTTTTGGATGACATATTTGAGATTTAAGAGGATTCTGGATCATGGATCCAGATCATAGAAGATGGTGTGGACCATCTACAAGCAATAGTAAGTTCACGTCAAAAAGGTTAACAGTATCTACTGATACTGCTATCTGCTTTGGGGGCAACTAGGAAACAGCTATGCCAGTGGGATTTCATAGTTTCAGACTCATGATCTTTGAGTTAATGGCAGGTGGCTGAGGCTCTATAAACATGGCTCCAGGGGAACCAGAAACAGGGAATCCAAAATATCATTGAAGAGACAGAAGACCACTACTGAAATATTGGCTACAGGCTCCAGTTTTCACCAATGATCTTTGGGAAGCAGAAACTAGAAAGAAAAATAGCAAAACAAGACTGTATCTACACTGTCTACAACAACAAATACAGAGGCCTATATAATTAAATGATGGCAGTGCTAAGATGACCAGAAGTAGAAAGCTTCTTTTTTTCAAACCATCTTATATATATATATATATATATATATATTAACAAATCAGACCCCTGAGAAACACAGTTTTTAAGCTGTGTGCAGGTTTCATGGAACACTGACTGTTGCATTACCTAAGTTCCTAAAATATGCAGGACTAAGATGGAAAGATGAAAATGAAGTCAATGGGTAGAAAACAGATTTCTAGTCCATGCTGGTGGCTTTTCTAATTTATAGTCAGGCCTTCATAAGTACTCAAGTGCCTAAGAATATGAAAGGTATAATGGGTGCTCAAATTCTTTGTCTATTCATATATGAATATAGAAATTAGGTAATTCAAAACTGGGGCAATTATGCCTGGTATATGCAAATAAGTATGGCCAGGATTCTGTGCATTCACTGCTAGGCAGGTCACAGTTCTGCTGCAAGAATAAATGGTGAGCCAGTAGCTTTTGTAAACCTCTTATTTCACTGTAATGATATGAGAATAACTGTGCTGCAATGAATACGTTTCCATTTGCAGAGAGGAAATAGTGCTTACCTGAAAAAATCTTTCCAAATATATGACAAGTCATCAAAATTAAAATTTAGAGCCATACAGGGCCAGTTTATAGGAATTTATTATTCAAAACCAATACTAAAATTACCCAAGTAGCTAATTTCAATATTTCCTCAACAGAAATTAATTCATAGCAAAAAAAAAAAAAAGTTTAAAAGCTATGATTAAAACTAGATGTCTCAAAATTATTTAAATTGTTTCAATATGTCCCAACAATTTTCTTTAAAAGCTTTTTGAGATCTACACTTTTGTTCCAATTCAAGCTGAGAAAACAATTCAAACTTTCTAATAATTTTGTTGCACAAGACAACAGTTGCCCTTATATTAATGAAACATATGCACTTGCGTAAGGAATGCCAGGATGAATTACATATTTGAGTTACCCAGGGTGCAACTGAGAGCACGATTAAACTCACTTTAACCTCAGAAAATGTGAAATCAGCCTTTGCATGGACAGCAAAACTCTGTCACTCATATCCACAGATCAGTTAAGCAGGGTGCACTGGCAGAAGAGCAGTTTGGGAAGTCTTTCTAAACCAGGATTTCTCTCTAAGCCAAAGCAGAAGCACACTGGTAGGGCAGGGAATGTACAATGTGCTTCTGTGGATTGAGGGGTTTTATTACTTACCCAAGAGGCACGACAGCAGTTACTCCTAAGCTTATGAGTATAAGCCAGGACTGTATGAAGATAGAGTGAATTTTGCCCAAGCTGACTAGGAAGTAATTTGATAACCCGCAAAGCTTATTAAAACTGAAATAGTCTTGGTACATGGTGGTTCTGTGACATGTGTACTAGCACAATCTCCTCAAGATAAACTGACTGCCACTGTTGATTTTGGTAGGAAATTGTCAGACGCTCTCCCTTTTCTCCAATTTTGCAGTAATAAGTAAACATGTGAACCAACGATTCCTTTAAAAAGGAAGGACTTGCAAGATACAGACCTAGCTCAGAGCCATCTAAGAATTCAGGCAGTTTTTGTTAGTGGATGAGCCCACCCACCTGGCATCAATTACAGCACACCTCCACAGCTTTAGCTTGCTGTTGGGGTGAGGATCTTGTTCCTCTGTGCTAAAAGCCACTGGGGGGACCTGTAGACTTGGACTTGCCTCGTGCATGCACTGGAAATGAAGCCCTCAAGCTACACATCTATAATCAGCTTCAAAGCTTCCCCCAGGAAAATAGAAAATAAAGGTAATTACTGCTTCTGCAGAGAGCTGAGTAATAAGGCTGGCTTTGGAACCCGACTGCGTATTCATGTCTCAAAAGAATATTTAAGAATTTCTGGATAACTTTCAACTGGAGAGGAATTAGTCCTGACAAGGCAGTCAAGACACTGTATTTGGTGGTATTCATTTGTAGAGATAATCCTATTTCCCCCCAATTATTGGCAGGGCCTGATGTTTTGAATACAAGTGAAAAGAATTGTGATTCAGTTTCATCAGTGCATAGCTTTTGCTAGGCATATCTACTCTTGTTTTCAACTGGGGGAGGTCATCTTTACTGAAGTCATTCCACTTCAGGATCAGACTGTGATCTAAACCCTCTATATCCTTCTGGGCTGAGGAAGGAAGAAACCCTTGGGAGAAAAGATGCAAGACTTGCAGCAACAGCAACACGCTCTGCTGTCCTTCACTTTAAAATGGTGAAGCTGAGAGGCAGGGGGTTACCAGAGCATAAAAGGAAAGCACAGTGGAAATAAGCAGCCTGAGCTGCTGGCTACCACACCGCACGAAGCAGTGCAATGCTGGTACCCAGCAAGCCCTGGTGCCCAGGAAGAGCTATCGCAGGAAGCCATCTGTACCGGGCAGCCGACTGAGGCACCCCACGCCGCAGGGGGCTGCAGGAAGGCAGCTCCGCAGGAAGTCAGGCCAGGCCAGCTGCCTCTGCAAACATTTGTTTCTCTCCCTGACAGCTTTCTCCTTGATGCTCTCCATAAATGACACCAGGAAGGAAGCAAGTTGTCAATTGAAAATCGTCACCTATTATTAGTAGTGGAATGAAAACTGCTTTAGTTAAGAAACTGATGCGTAACAGATTTGCATTTATTTCCTGTAGGCGTAGTTAACAGGAAATCTATTTGTAATAGAAATAATTAGAAAAACACAGTGTGCCCCTTTCTTGAGAAGAGCCATTTTTGCCTGCCCAAAAGATTGTGCTTGGTGTTTTGGTGTATTCTCAAAACACAAGAGGTTTAAGAGGAAGGATGAAGAGAATAGGTAAAAAAATACAGTTAGCGGATAAAGTCTGCTAAAAACTTTAAATAAGTCATGAACAATCAATGCTGCGGAGTGCACCTGTAGAATCTCAGTAAACAGCCTCCTAAGAAAACAAAGCCAACTCCTCCTCCCAAATTAAGATTATATGCTTTTATAATGGCCAAATAATGAATGATGTCTGCTAATTCTGCAAGAACCAGGGGACAGTGGAAGAAAACGCAGAGAATTAGGTTGAGATTGCAAAATATCATACTGTTCATAACTGTCGTTGAAATACTAGGGGATTTATCCTATTTTGGAAATATTCTTCCTCTTCTCAGGCCACTGGGTATGCAAGTATTACATTTTCTATGAAGTAGAATAACCATACGGTCTTTAGAATATTCCCCGTGCTGACATTACACACTTCGGCTGGCTCAGCCGTGTCAGGCAGAGGTGTAAGGAGACATGCTTCCTCATCAACACAGCAGTGTTGGCAAAAAGCTCCTAGCACAGAATAATTTATACCAGCAAAACTGCATTTTTGCCAACATAGTGTGTTTCATTTGAGTAAGGCTGGAATAAACTCTTCCAGCAGAAGCTTAAGGTTTAAACTACAGCTACAAAATCACACATTTTGCTGCTATGGTATAATAGCATAGGCAAACTATTCCCCATTTAGGCCTGTCCCAAGTTTCCTACTCAGCAGGTAGTAAAGAAAACAGGAAATCAGACATCAGGAAGGCAGTGAAGAAACCTCTGAGTCTAAAGGGGAATCTTCAGAAGCAGCGATCCCCCCAGCAAACAGGAACAGTCGGTGTCTTCCTGCCAAGCTGCTGCCCTACAACAGCACTGACAGCCCATGCAGGCTGCAGGATAACCCAGCTGCAGAAGGGGGAGAAATTGTGAAATAAGCTCAATCGGCGCCAAAATGAGGAAGGAAATGCTAAATGCTAAATGATTTAATTTTCTAAGTTCACTTTGTTCCTTACAGATAGACCTAGAATCGGAGCTGATTACAGTGCCTTGTTTTGATTAACAGAGAGAGGGGGAGAGAGATCTAAGGCAGAGACATCTCTGTCAGTTTCAAAGAGCTTCTACATTGTATTTCATTTTCATAGTGGGGTCAGGAATTCAAAAGACGTTTATCTTTCATGCTTTGTAGCTAAAAATGATTCTCAATGATGCTAGTTTAAATCTAGCCAACTCCACTGACCTTACATTTCATATACTTCAGTGGGATTACTCCAGATTTACACCAGTGTAAATAGGTACACTTTATTTGATGCTAAATGAATAAACAAGCTTTAAGTAGTCTGCACATGCTAATTTGACATCTTTGGGAGTAGGACAGAATTTATAGGTAATAAATGATTTCAGTTGTGTTTTAGCTCTACGTTGTCTATCAGCCAGGATTACCGTGTAATGCAGCCAGAATTCAGAAGTTAATGGGCCAAATGCAGTCCCAGATGCACCCTGGGATGCTGTTGTGGTCTGGATCCCCCAGACCATCACTCCTTCTGCAGTGCCTGACAAATCCGAGCACCTCTGTAGTGCTGCCGGAGATTAAAGCAACATTTCTTTTGTACTACCCAGTAATCTTTATGCCTGGTGGTAAAGTTAATGTACGGGATTGTCATTCAACTCATTTCACAGAGGCTGCCAAAGAGCCTTCAGAGCACAATGATGTCCTGTTACTACCAGCCTAGAGCAGATCTGAGCCAGCGATCTGGAGGTACAAGAATTACACACCCATTTGTTTCTCGGCTTCAGAGGAGCTGCAGTGTAGAAAGCATTTGCTGAAGAGCAAATGCAATCACTCTCACTTCCAAATGAATCATTAAAAAGCATCTATGATTCCTGATGCCCAATCCTGTCATAACTACTAGAAAGCACCTCCACGCCCTGACGTCTCTAATTCTCAGGAACTGCAACTCTCTTGAGGCTTAGTAAAAAGGGAAACGGGAAGAAATGTGTATTAGACAGTTCTGTCCTTAGTGAGTGTGTTCGTTTTAATAAGGAATGGAGACAGGCTTACAGAGCCTATTAGTTGTTCCACATACACATTCATTGGGAAGGGGAATTAGTTTCTGGCTAGCACACAGCCACTGGGTGATACAAAGGAAAGACTCCTTTAATCTTCTGCGGCAGTATAGCTGTGTCCAGGCTTGTCAGAAGCTGCAGGAGGAGTGATGGCCCCGTCGCTGACAGCCTTCTAATTGGGTAGCAGAGGGGGCCAGGGGAAAGCAGCTATAAAGGATGTGTTTGTGCCAACAAGTGTGGCTGACATAGAGACAGATCTGTGGAGGAATGGAGAGGGAGAGTGCGGTGCTACTGCATTGCTGGATGCTGTCCTAGCCTAGCAGGGCTCGTGCTTCACAGCCAGCAGTTTGATAGCACTGAGGTTACCAGCAGCTGGTGGAGAGCCACGGCAGAGAATTTTGGCAGGAGTCAGAAACAATCAGAGCTGGATGGCCCGGCTGCTCTGCAATAAAGGGGTCTCTGCGTCCTGGCAGCAGGACTCGTGCTCGCAAATTGGCTAGAAGATGGGAGACAGAGGAGCTGCAAAGACTGGAAAGCATATACACACCAGGGCTTTGTGCACTGGTGGTCCAGTTCTCTCACAGCAACCAGCAACCCACGGCCACCAGGACCGCATGCTTTGGCTGCTGCTTCTCCAAAGGCACTGTGAAGCAGAGGCAGAACTGTCAGAAACTTCACACTGGAAAACACAGGCAGCTTTCTAACACTGCTTTCACTTAAATATTGTCAGGAGATGCCAAATAATTCCACGTTGAAACCTTGATGAAACTGGTCTGAGCTAACAAGTCAGCTGAGGCTGGCTGACACGCATGCGATGCACACACCGTAACCGCACGTATGTGTAACTCTGCTCGGCTAACTCTAGAACTGAGTAACCGGGAATGGGGAATTGAAACCACAGTTTAATCTGAAAATGCTCAGACCCTATGTTTGTGGAATTAAATGCCTGATCTAAATATAAATAAAGGCTGCAGAACTCACTGCCCAAAATACCTGGAGGCAGAACTGTAGCACGGGCAGGGTGAGATGGGCACCCTGTCCCAGCTGGAGTGTCTGGATGGAGGACAAAATGCAGACAAGCATGCCCAGGCTCTGCCATTTTTCCTGCAGACCAGGAAGAGAAGCTTTGTGGAGATAATTTGGGTAGGTGACATCAGCGAAGTACTCCAAAGTTCCCAAATGGGGCTAAGAAACTAGAAGGGAAAGCTCTGGGGAAGAGTGCACTCAAGAGCAAAATGTTTATTGTTCTTCTTCTGGGCTTATTTCCAAACCGAGAGTGGCCTTCACCGTGCTTCCTGCGTCTCCCAGCTGGCCAGCAGGAGGTCCACATGGAGCTGCTGCTGGCGGCATAACGAGGCCGGTATCAGCACTTGATGGCGATGGCCAGGACGGGCGGGAAAAAACAGGTTACTCTGCCAGCAAGCCTCTCAGCATCCCAGCTCTCCTCCTTTGGCATGTACCTGACTTCTCCACACCCTGCCAGAGCAGGGAGGTGGCACTGCTGGCAGCCGTGGAGGTGGCCTAGAGATGAGCCAGGTGCTCCGGGGCCAGGTCAGTGCAGGCAGCAGGAGGAGGGCAACAGGGGACTGCCCGCAGCACATCCCCCCTTGGCTGCACACTGCGAGGCTGAAGGGTTGCACAAGGATAATTTTAACTTCTGTGGACAAGGTCACCAGGGCTGAAAGGTCAATGTTTTTTAAAGAATGTGTCGAGATTGATGAATCCTCTGCCAAACAGAGAGGAGTTTGATGGAGCCACTGTAAACAGGAGATCAGTGGCCAGTTGTGCTGCAACCAACACTCTTTTCTCATTTAAATGATACTCACCCGCAGACGTGTGTGCATGGAGAGGAAGCCAGACAATTCATACCCAGAGCACTTAGAGGCAGCGAATAATTTGGTCAACGCTGGAGTGCAGCATGTCTGACTAGCATCTGTGGTAACTGGAAATTTACCCATCCAATTTTCTCCTCTACCCCAGCCACAAAGGGAGATCACTCCAATTATTTTTCAGACAGAATTAAGGCTGATGTTTACCATTATCTCCCTGGTTACCCTCTTCTCATGCCTACATTATGCAACATAATTGCAAGGCCGCCTCAGCTCACTGGGGCTATTATTAAAAGAACTCTGCTTCTTTTTCCCAAGGTCAAGGTTAGTAATTAGGTGGCTGGTATGCCCGCAACAGAGCCTTGTCATGGAGTAAAAAAAAAGAAACAACTTAAAGGATGCATCAGACGTTCCCAAGTGAGGGATGTCTGCTGAGTGTTGGAAGTTCTGCTGAAGATGTGAAGTAGGGTGAGTTAGTGAATATAAAGTGTTCCAGCACACTGGTCCATGGGTAAAGCTTGGACAGGCTCACGGTATCAGGCATGCAAGATGAACTTCTATACCAAACATGAAAAAATGTGTGATGAGATGTGAAGCTGATATCCAACTTCTGAAATGAAGAGATGAATGCAGTTCCTCTATGGTGCAATTCTTATTTGAGCTGGTGTAACAAGAATGAATTGAGCAGTTTTCTTCTGGACTTTTTTTTTTTTTTTTTTTCCTTTCCAAAGGTCCATGGTACTTGCACACAAAGTGTAAGAACACGATGCAGTTCCTGGGCCCTGTATCTTGGGGCTATCCATGTGCTACACATGCTCATTGTGATGGGCGAGCAATGCAGCAGTAGGTCTCACCATCGATGATACATTCAGAAATGCCAGACAAATGCAGCAACTTGCCTGGCTGAAATTCTGAGGCTGGAAAAGGACATGCCCAGGAAAAAAAAAAAAAAAAAAAAGAGGTGAAAGCTGCGAACCTGGAACAGCAGAAACCAGGCATCACCCCACTCCTGAGCTGCGCTGTTCCCATGTTATAGACAGAGAAGCTGAGGCACAACGTCTGTACTCCATGGCAGAGCAGGAAGCAAGATTCATTTCTTGTCTCTGCTGCCTGCTGCCCCCGAGAGCACATTGCCTCCTTGGTGACACCAGGACGGCCATGTGAACTAGGGGACAGCAGGGTTGCTCATTAGAACGACCTGCCATTACATTTAGTTTGGGAAGATTGTTCTATCATAGCTTGAAGCCCAAGAAATAATTGAAAACAGAAATAACAGCGTTACGTGGGGGAACAGCAAGACTGGTGCAATGATGTTAGGCTTCCTGGTGTATTGCCAGCTGATGCCGTGTGGCTGCATCTACCTGGTGACTCTCGGATAACAGGAATTAGTGCGGCAGCTAGATCAGTGGTAATCTTGGAAAGCTACCTCTTGTTTGGGAAACAGCTTGGAAAGCTGCAAAATATGAAACCATGTAACTCACAGGTCTGTATGTGTCCCTGTGTGTTTACAACCACATGCATGCATACACAAATGTATAATTATATACACATTACACATATACATATACAAATATATGTAAAGATGCATAAATGTATAAATATATGTATACATGTAAATATGTGTATACATATATGTGCATATATATATGTGTAAACAGGGGAGCCTGAGCTACAGTTTCTGGTTGGTCTGTGACTCCCTCTGAAATTTTCTCCGAGGGTGTTTCTTTGCCAGCCACTGGTTATTTTCTGAAGGAAAAGTATTTGCGGGTCAGACTCAAAGCCCGTGCAGGTTAATATGTGTCTTTCCTCTGACACAGATGGGCTTTGGATGAGATGTTTAATACTGAAGTAAAAGCTATCCGTAATGCCCTACTGGGATGACTCACATGCATAAGCACAGGGGAGAGTACTTAACCACAGAAAAGACTGAAAAGGTGCAAATTACTTGAAAGAACTGTACTGTAGAGCAGTAGCCTTATGGAAAAAAAATAAAAAATGACACGGTAATTGGATCTGGCTGGTGTGCCAGGCACTGAGGGCTTGATGGGAGCAAGAGAAATCAATAAAAGAAGAGCGAGGAAATGGGAAGGGGGAACCTTTCACATTTCAGCAGTGAAACATTCCTTCATCTGACTGCCTCTAAGTTACCTTTCATCACCTGTGGTGTGACCTGCAGTTGAAGATTTCTCTCAGCTATAAACACAAGTTGTTTTTTTCATCTTTGTTGTTTGTAGAAGAAAATAAGGCACAGCAAAACAAAAACTTATTACGGCTCAAACTTCTTTATGTACCACACTTCTTATCTGAAAGCCTGGACCTCACAATCCCAGGGCAAACCTCACCCTCAGTGTGGTTTTTATTGTTCTGGTTTGTTTTCTTCCAGTTCAAAGGGAGGGTTAACCCCTGAAAAGAGAAGTGTCTTTAGCCAGGAGTCTTTAGATCCTCTGAATCACACTTTACCAAGAGCTTCCAAAGACTTTAACATTTGTGACTGTGGTCATCACTCCAGGAGAACTTATCCCTGCTATCACCACTTCCATTCCCAAGAAAGTGAGAAAATACACTAGCTGGAAGAATGCTGTGCAGTCTTCAACATGGAAAACAAACAAACAAACAAACAAACAAACAAACTAGCATTTGTTGTTACAGCACGTGTAACAGGAATTATTGTCTGAAAAAGAGAATTCCAGGTCCGTGAAAATGGGAAAAAAAATAAAAATCTTTGAATTATGTGGTGTCTTTCATGCCTATAACGTTACACAGTGGAGATGTTGCACTATTGATGTGGCACTGATTCTCCAGTGATGTAGTCAGATGTTGGCAGCAGTAACTGATTTCTACTGAAGCGTTTTATTTTGTTCAGAGAGACCAGAAGCAGACAAGTGGAATTGCTCCCAAGCCTCCTACCTTGTTCTGCAGTGTCAAAGTCATGTCAAAAAAAAAAAAAAAAAAAAAAAAATCAACAACGGTCTGTTTCTTTAGAGTGTCACCCAAAGATCTGTCATGTCAAAGTTTCATTTCGCCATGTGGTGGGACGAGGAGGATTCTTTTATATGGCAAATAGGTGACCCCCCAAATGCAGCAGTGATTTTTCTAACACCATACGTTGGGTCAGAGTCAGACCATATCCCAAATTACAGAAATCCATATTCCTTTTCTCTTCTACCTTTCATATTAAATTCAACTTCAGACATGGTCTTGACTTTCTCATCCCATAGAAACTGCTAGCAGAAAATCTAGGCCACAGTCACTGAGATCTAATTTTTGTATTCATGCAGAGACTTAAATCTTCATAAACTACATTTTAGGCAACCAATGTTACAGACTATTGAGGGCAGCAAAGTTAATCTTTCTATACACAGGCTTGTCTAAATGAAGGAGACCTGAAATTGTTCAATATTATCCATAAGCTCTAGGGGGAATAAAGCTAGGATATACTGAAGAAATAAAAGTAGGAGCAACCTGAGACCGAGTGTTCCTGACACTCTCCCAAATGAGCAGAGTTCCAAAATAAAGATGAAAATATTCAGTCCAAGAGGGGATGTTTCTTCAGAAACAGACACATTCAGCTATTTCTTTAGATGACATCACTCACAGAAACCATGCAGTTTTACATTAAATATTCTTACAGAGAAATATAGAGAAAAGTCCAGCCAATTTATGCCAAGCACTGAATGTCAAACGTGAATAATAACACTTTATTTTGATCTCAGCTGTGCTCCGAGAATTAGTCTATAGTAGGATCTATATGAATAAAAGTTAATTGAAACCAAGAGTCATCCCTCATGATCTTTAATCCATCAGTGAACACAAAAAGCTGCACTAAAAAAAAAAAAAAAAAAAAAAAAAAAAAAAAAAAGGAAAATACGGCCTCACAGAGAAAGGGACAATGGAAAGAAAAGCTTCACTAAAAATAGTACTAGTCTTTTTGTCCCTGTGCAGGAAATGTAGGCACCACAAATTCTAGCACTGAATAACGCTTTGTCTTTGTGAACATTATTCAGCAGGAGGCAAAAGTAAATCAACAAGCAATTCTGCTGAGGGAAGTAAATATTTACAGGTGGGAAAACTGAGGCACAGAGGTATTAAGGGACCTGCCAGAGACGGAAAAAAAGAAGCCACTCTTCATTACTGGCCAGCTGCTCTGGTGGGACACAGGGCTCCTCAGGTGGGCAAACCAAGTTTCGCTATCCAGAGTGAGAGTCTGTTATGTATAAACCCAATACAGGAAAAGGGAATTGTCTCCCCAGAAAGTGTACAGTTGTGATCCCCAAAGGCATTAAAGGACACAGCTCCTGCTTAGAAGGCCAAGCACCTTCTTGCTGGGCTTTTACTGTGAATCCAGTGGGAACTTTCAGTAAAGACCAACACAGAAAGCTGAAGAAAGAGTGCTTAGAGAAATTACATTTGAGCAAAAGCCAACAGCAGTTTGGTACTCACCCACAGGGCAGGACACTGCCCCTGGCAGCCTCTGCTTATCTTCTGCCATGCTGGTGCTTGCAAAACAATGTTTTGGCTTAGTCCAAACCCCTCCTAATGTTTGTGGCCAAGTGATGCCTGGTGTCTTTGCTGTGCCGTTTGTTCAAGACACCACGACATCTGTGATCCTCACGCAGCTTTTTCTGTTTGCTCTTATTTTAAGCAGATTGACCTCAAGCATTTTCCCACTCAACATGGTGGAGCAATCCATTTGCTTTGCTATGAACCAGCAGGTCAACTGCTTTTATTCAATTTTCTTAAATCTACCCATACTGCTTTGCCTAGCATCTCTCTTTCATAGGAGAGAGGGGAAACAAGCTATAACTTTGCAGTCATTATTAAAGTTCTTTTTACATTAGGAGGCAGGTGGTGTCTGGAGGAACACACAGTGATACCAGCACCATCACAAGTACTACATTTAAAGAATCAGCTTTTCTAGGAAATTTGTTCTGGATCTGAAATGTGCCAATGTCTATGTTTCTGTCCCTCACCAAAACAGTTGAACCAGCCAATCTCTTTTACATAGACAGAAGGACAGATGTCTTAAGCTATTAATTTTGTGTAAATTTTGGAAAAGTGAATAGAAGACAAGCAGCACGCCAATATGGCTGTAGAGTATGCACAATTGAATCATCAGAAACCAGAAAATTTACCTGGCATTATGGAATTGTTCACATTATTCCATCAGGAACTATTCAGAGTATGAATGCCCCAATCATCAGGGAAATTTTGACTCAGAGTTATACTTTATTAAACCTTGAAACATGGAGCCAGGAGAAATCAAGCCCAAAGAAATTACTTTTTCTTTCTTTCTTTCTTTCTTTCTTTCTTTCTTTCTTTCTTTCTTTCTTTCTTTCTTTCTTTCTTTCTTCAAACATGCTTGAAGTTCTTATGCCTAGTTTTGATCCACCTTTAAGTCCAATTTCTGATTTTTTAAACCAACTTAATAATTTTCCTATCAGTTAATTTTTTGTGTGTGCCTTGCAATAGTTTAATTCTTCTGTCTTCCTGAAAGGTTTATATCTGACTTTTCTGATGGCAGTGTAAATATGTAAGAAATGAAATATTCATCATCCTGTCTGGAAGCTAACAAAGGAGGCTGTTCCTTTAACAGAAATGTTCGGTTATGAGAGTGGCTGTCATCCTGTAGTAACTTGAAATACGTTAGAGATAATTTTATTTTTTTTAGAATAAGAAAGATGTGTTCTAATGACCAGTGATGGCTCTAAAGTGTTGCGAGAGCTTGGTTCAAAGCCCCTTGAAATGAATAACCGTCCTTCTGCTGACTTTACTAATCTTCGAATCGGGCTCATTAATGTATTTCAGATATCATAACCCTAGCTGCCAAAAAGCTGGAAAAAAAAAAATAGAAAGCAGTCATAAAAATAGACATCAAACATATTTCTGCTCTGGGAATTAACACAGAAGCTAAGTATTTCTGCCGGAGCGTTATTGCAGATCTTTTCTGACTGTTTTGAAAGGAATTAGCAGGGCAAGCAGCTCGTCTCAGCCAGGCTTCTGCCCCCCAGCAGTCGCCAGTATCTAATGCCACAGAGGCTGGAAAATGCTCCAGTTGCGGTAACAGTTCTCAGCCGGTCCTTTCCGGGAGGTGCCGCGCTGATGGAGAGGAGGGGGAGGAAGGATGGGAGGGGAAACAGAGACACCGAGGCGAGAGTTTCCCATCTTTAGCTCCTCTGCTACTCCCTACAGATCAATACCTGGTACTCTGGAGCTTTTTTAGCTCATTGACATCAGGCGGCGTCAAGACCTAAAGGCGTTATAACGCTGCCCGAGAACTCGGGGGCGCATAGCAGCGGGCAGCCGTGGACGCTCACTATGGGATAGCAGCGAGACACAATTTAGTTGGCCAGTTTGCATCCTAGGCAGAAGAAGGACGGTACCTAGGTTCTCCCCTAGCGTTTTCCCCTGCAGATCTCACGGCCCCGTGCAAAGCCCTGCCTGTGCGTGCGGCATGTGCGTGTGCAAGGGATGGACAGGATGAGGGGGGGCAGCAGCCGAAAACGTGAAGCGGGGGCTTCTTCTTCGCAGCCCTTCGGGTGAGCCTCGGCTGGCAGCCGGCGGAGCCTTGTGAAATCATGTCGCGATAGGGAACCGCAGCGCCCCGGGTGTCCCTTTAAGCAGCCGAGCGAGCGGCGCTGCTTCTGTTCTCATTGCCAAACCCCCGGGAGTCCAGTTAAGAAACGGGCAGCTGTCTCTTTAAGTGTGATTTCCTTCTATTGTATTTGAATCGTGATCAGGAAAAAGGAAATGAAACCGGAGCCCCGGGGCCGAGCCAGAGGAGCCGTAATAATGATGCCGAGCCGCACCTCGGCGGCACACGCGCCTCTCCCGGGGGCGTGCTGAGAGCTGCCGGGGGCTGCGCTGCGCGGTGCGGAGCGGAGCGGTGCGGAGCGGAGCGGAGCGGAGCGGTGCGGGGCAGGCAGCGGTGGCCGCGGCCGCAGCCCCCCCCCGGCCCCGTCGCCCGGCGCGCAGGAGGAGCGCGGCGAGGATGGGAGGTGAGAGCCTGCGGGCCGGCCTGCGGACACCCGGCCCCGGGCGGCGGCGGCGGCCCCAGCCCCCGTTCCTCCTCCTCCTCCTCTCTCTCTCTCTCTCGCTCTCTCTCTGGTGTTGCAGGAGGAAATCCTGTGAATGTCATTGGGGGGCGGAGGGGGAACTCGGCTGGCGAGAAGGCGTCGAGAGCAGACAGCCTCTGCGGGGGCAGAGCCCACCACCGGCACACTACAAAGGAGCAATCCCTGCCAATGTCATCGGCCATCGAGAGGAAGAGCCTCGATCCTTCCGAGTAAGTGGCCTCCTCCCTCCCTCACCTCCCCTGCCGTGCCGCCGGGATGCCGCGGGGACCCCCCCGGGGGGCTGCCGCCGGCCCCGACCCCCGCCGCGGGCGCCCCTCGGCCGGTCCCCGCCGGGCTCGGATGCGCGGAGCGGGTGGCGGAGCCCGGGGAAGCCGCGGCGGGGGAGCGGGCAACCGCGAGGGGCATCCGCGGGCGCGGAGGAGCCGGGAGCCGCTCCGAGAGCCGGCGGGAGCGGTGCTCGCCCGGGCTGGAGCCGGCGGCCCCTCGGAGGGGCTCTCCGCCCCGCGTCCGAGCCGCCCGGCTCGCCGCCGCCGATCAGAGCGAAAGGTCAGGGCTGTTCTGTGCGGGTGCCCCACTTCCACATTTTCAGCATGCGAGGCACTTTGCAACTTTCAAGGGCTCGGATAAACCGCTGGGGGTGGCTGTGCTGCAAAGGGCACGCGGAGAGACGTGATGGACGGGGTGCGGGGGATCAGAATTGCCCTCCACGTTTTCCACCCAGGGCTGGACCCTGGTGCTGTGCAGGGTCCCCAGGCGGTGCTGTGCAGGAAGGTGCCAGCAAGGTGCCAGATGGGTGCTAGCCCCTCCGCACCTGCAGCCCCCAGCCCCGGGCTCGGCAGGGCAGCACCGTGCCTCCCCATAGCCGCAGCTACGCTCATCGGCAATCACGATAAGAGAGAGAGAAAGAAATAAAATCTCCGTTTTCAGATAACACTTAAAACATTGCTTTTAGGAAAGTTCAGCCATTCGTGGTTTGTTTCCTGTGAGATATTAAAAATGCCATCTCTCGAAGCCCCAAGTGAACACATGGGAACTGTCTGGTGGGTTAAATCAATTCATGCCATGTCACATTTGACTTTTTACATGCTACATTTTTTCTTATTTTATACAGTCTTTTCAGAATGATAATCTAAGCTCCTATGTATAAGACTCCTGGGTGTGAACTGTACCGTTTTAGTAGCAGTTATTTATTTACCTACTGTGTGTTCTAGTGACCTAGGCGCTGGCTTAGAAGTCTATGGACATCAAAAAGCTAATGCAGAAAACAGAAATTCTGTTCTGCGTAAACATCCGCCAGGCCGTTCCGGAGTTTAGGGCTTTCAGAGAACTGGCTCGTGATTCCTGAGCACCCATAAGACAAAATATTTGGGGGGGCACGTCTGAAGTTTCAAATAATGGACAATAAAGGATACTAGCGTGCATTTCCTTATACTTGCATGCTCTGCTGAGAGGCTCACAGAACTTGTCAGAGAGGAGCCCATGCCTCATGAAAGGAAGGATGGGGCTCAAAAGAAAAAACCTGGAAAAAGTGGGGCCTGATCGTAGGATTTTAATGGAATTTGCCGAGTGAAGAGCTGGAAGGAGTGGGGTGTTAGGACAGCACTTTCAGGGCACAGCAATTTAAACACAGAGGAGCGAAAAGCAGACTAGTGTATAATCAGATCATATCTGAGGGCTCAGCTTGTCTCAATAAGAGCTGCAGGATCAGTTTCACAGCACAGAAGTTCTTGGCCACCCGTCATTTCTCCACACTGAAGAAAGTAATTTTTTCCTAGAAAACTGCTGACCCAGTAACTATGCTTTACAGAAAGCTACCTGCGGCAGCAGCAACATAATTTTTCCTGTTGGAAACTCAGAGCAGCCCGGCTCTCCCCGCTCAGTGTGGTTCTCCTCTGCCCACGCCAGCCTGACGGAGGACAGACCAGCGACGGAGGCAAAGTGCTGATGGGCTCTGTTAGGGCAGTGTGCTGAACGATTTGGGGCTCTGCTCTGCCTCATGTTGAGCACCTCGGTCATGATCCAGCAAAGCAGATAAACAAAAATGTGCAAACATATGACTTCCTTGCTGCCAGCCACAGGTTTAAAACTCAGCAAGTGCTTAAAGGATTGATCCCTTAGTCTTTTGATGAACTTCCCTGGGTTCTGGATGAGGCCCTCCGTGGCAGTGCCAGGTCACTGCAAGACTTGCAGAAATGAGATCATGTGCCTTCCTTTTAATTTTTGCTGATTTTTTTCCTTTTTTTTTTTTTTTTTTTTTTTTTTTCTGGCAGGTCTACACAAAAAGGCAAATAAGAGTATTCCTTAAGAAAGTAATTTTGAAGAAAATTCTGCTTTATCCCCAGGTGTTGCCAGAACCAACCCAGACTTCAGAGCTTTTTAAAAATTAAAAAAAAATAAAAAAATAAAATCTTACATGAATAGTCAGTGCTAGTATCACACTAAAGATTTGTGCTTCTTTTCACTCAAGGATGTGTAAATCCGCAATAATTGTTTGACATCATTTGAGCTATGCTGTTGTAGTCACATCTCAGGGGATTCATGTCCTTAGCTGAAGGAAAAAACAGCAGTAACATCAGGTAACATGCTGGCTTTATTAAAAACAGCAGCAAAACATAAACCAGCTGGGCAACAGCCACATCTGTTGTATTTATTTAATGCTGTTCAGTGAAATATCATCCCTTAGTCCTCAAATTTGCAATTCCCAAAGGAAAATTGACTGCATGTAAAATCCCACAGGTATCTTTTCTAGTCCTGTAGCCCTTGGTGGGGCAGAATTCCCTTGCTTCCAGCAGCACTACTGTCAAAGCTTGAAGGATCAGGTCTACAAGATGGACTCATGTATTTTGGGGTTCATGCACAGATACGTTATGGTAATTCTTGAGTTCTTCCATAAGTTATAGGTAAATCCAGAGGTTATTTAGGTTGATTAGGTTAGTTACAGATGTTTATAAAAATCTTGTTGAAAAAAAGCACATTTTTTATGGCAAAGAAGCCTTGCTACATTTTGTGGGCAAAACAGAATTACTTGAAAATAGGAAGAAAATGGTAAGAACTTCTAGGACTTTGTGGTTGTTGGCATTTGTCAGTCTACATACACATAACCAGCATTTCTATGAAATAGTGAATCCAAACAACTTCTTGAAAAGATCTTCAATCATGTGAAAATCACATTATTTGATTTTTTTTTGTCCTCTAAACATAGTAGATGTATTTACAGTAATGAACACACACGGGTGATACAGAGATTTTTGTGTTTATGCATTACCCTTTGAAGAAAAGTATAAAACTAGTTAGCAGATGTTTGGATACTTTTGCTTACTCCTTATATTTTAAGCTGTCCCTTTCTTTTTAAAGCACAAGAAGAGTGAAGTCCTTCTCCCTCTTGTGCCAGAAGGAGATAAATCATTTACTCTGCTGGGAGAAAAAATGAGGATGTACTCTGTTCTAACTTAACCAATCTTCCATTTCGTTTAGTTTTGTTTTTCCTTCTGCATCTTCTCACGTGGATGGTTGCAGAGTGCATTCTCCTTCTCCAACTTTGCTTTCATTCACTCAGGGAGCCAGTGGATGAAGTGCTCCAGATCCCCCCCTCACTGCTGACATGTGGCGGCTGCCAGCAGAACATCGGGGACCGGTATTTCCTGAAGGCCATCGATCAGTACTGGCACGAAGACTGCCTCAGCTGCGACCTGTGCGGGTGCAGGCTTGGAGAAGTGGGGAGACGGTTGTATTACAAACTGGGCAGGAAGCTCTGCAGAAGGGACTATCTCAGGTATACAGCCTCTCCAGCCCACTTCTTCTACCCTAGCTCCCCTTCTTTCTACCATTTCAGCTTTGATTATTAATTTAAGGTATAGCAGTGAACAAAGGTCCATAATTAATTAATTTTTATTCATCTTAAACATAGAGTTTAACGTGGTTTGCTAAGTGCTGCTGCTCCCCCCAGTAGCTCCAGGCTGACTGAGCTGTGTCAGCATGGGATGGTCTCAAGTAGAAACAGGGGAGTGGTGATGAATTTCAGCAAGAAGGGTTTTCTGCACCCAAGCTGACCATGAGCCAGTTCCCCGGAATGGCTTTAAGTAGTTCTGCGCTTCTCCAGGCATAGCTGTGTAGCTGAAAGTTATATAAAAACAGGTGCCAAGATCAGCTACTGATGAAAGATCATTTAGTTCTCTCATTTAAGAACACGGTATCCAAGGTAACTGAATTTAATTCATTTTCCTGATGCAGCAATATCAGCTGTATAAGAGATGCTTGACTCCACCAACCAGCAGGGTCTCTGTACTCATTTGGTTTCTGCAGTGACTGCCTTTTATACATGGATTGATTCATGTCTTTTTCTGCATCACTGGTGAACTTATCTGGAACACTTCAAGCAGAAAGAGACAATGTGTTGTATGCTTGTTGCAAAGCTGCAGCCAGTACAGGAGAGTTTGATCCTGCTAATTTGCACCCAGTGGATTTTTGACATTCTTAAGCCTGGTCCTGAACAGATGTGAACTTAAGATATTTGGCTGAATCAGATCCCACAAACACACTTGTTAAGGGTGTTTTAATTAATATCTCTCTGTCTATCTGATTTGCTATAATTTGTAAGTAGAAGGATTAAACTGAGATTAATATATTTCAAGAAAATTGATAATAAAAGATCTCTGTATTCTCAATTACAAGAAAAGTGTTTTGATCTTTGCTGTGCTGGTTGTATAGCATTTCTTCTAATGGATCCTTAATGTTGCAGGAAGTCTGTGGAACAGAATAAAGACACTTTATATTTTTTTCAGTTACCTTACCAAAGTCTACAAAAACTAAAATAAAATCTCAGAGGAACTCCTAATTATTGTATCACGGAGCCTGCTAATGGGAATTTCGCTTAGCAGAAATTAAGAACTGAGTTCTGCAAATGGGACCTCTTATAAACACTCGGCATGTGCCATGTTCCAGCAATCAACCAGTGTTAGCTACGCTTTCCAAACACTTTTCATCTTAAAATAGAAGCAACAGAAAATATGGCAATGCAATTAATATGTTTTCTTGCAGTGAATTTGATTTTTAAAAATTTATTTAATAATGTAACATATAATATCTTCCATTATTAACAAGAAATTTTGCAACCTTTGTGTAACCTTGTTCTCCCTTCTGTTGGGCAGAAGTAGACACTGACATCTCCTGGTAGATGAAAGAAATGATGTCTTTTCCCCTTAAAAGAGCTCTCTTTAGTGGGTATTCCATTTCCAGTTCAGGTTATATGATGCAGGCAAAGTATATGAAAGTGAAGTGTACAATGGAATGAAGTGGACAATGTTTTCTGGAATTAGTATCAAAATGTATAAGTCAAATTCGCTAGGTGTAAACTTTAAACAAGTAATAGAAATTCTTCCCCCTTCTAAGAATATATATATATATCTTTTATATGTAATATATATATGTGTAAATATGTATCTTCCTGCTGATTTGTTAATGATTTGACTTGCAAACTCTGTAACCAGCAGTCTGTGTGAAGTACTGGCATTTGTTTTCTCATCACACGTGGCTGAGTATGTTGCACTGCTCCAGCAGAGAGTGGTGGTGCATGCTGTGAGTGGGATACATATGTGGTGCATTCATTAGAGTATTCTTTTAATAGATAATAACATAATAATCTCAGCAGGGGGTCTGAGTGTGGATAAAAGACCAGTCCAAATCATAAAACTGTTTGGGCTAGCACAGTACCTGGATGGTGTTAGCATTTGTCCATCTGAAACCCAGCAGGAGTGATTTCATAGATACAGAAAGGTTTGAGTTTGAAAGAACTTCAGATGTGGAGGCAACAAAAAGAGACAGTAGTATGTTAAATCATAACTTGTGTCAAGCTTCCTTCGTATAAGCTTCCAATGCAACAGCTGAAGATAGGCTAAACTTATCAGCTGTAACTAATTTATATTGATCATATATTTATGCGCAAGCATTTGCATCACACAACTTTATGCTATGATCCAGCGGTCTTTACTCCCCCTGAAGCTGCTCAGCATTTCAGGATAAGGTCACTGATCACAGAAATCAATTACATTGAAAATAAGTGAGGACCTTGGACTTTCTACTTCAATTTTTGGTATTGCAAAGTTTAGAGTTTTGTTCAGCAGCTTTCCATGTGACCCCTACATATCTTTGGCAATAGTATGACTAATGGGGCAAGGCGCTGATGTTTTGGTGTGTTTCTGTTTTGATTTGTGTTCTTCCCCATCTCTCCAGCAATGTAACTCTGCTTACTTCTCTGCTGTTGTTGTTTTAGGCTTTTTGGCCAAGATGGCCTCTGTGCCTCCTGTGACAAACGAATCCGGGCTTATGAGATGACCATGCGGGTGAAGGACAAAGTGTATCACCTTGAATGCTTCAAATGTGCTGCCTGCCAGAAACACTTCTGTGTTGGGGACAGATACCTCCTCATCAACTCGGACATAGTATGTGAACAGGACATCTACGAGTGGACTAAGTTAAATGGAATGATATAGCAAAGACATGGCTCATGGTCTATAAAAGACATCTCACGGGTGACACAGACGCATAGCTGCAGTGAGGAGATAACCACCTGAGCTATGTGCTTTGTCTAAAATGGGGGAAAATACCACAGAGTAGACCCTTTTCAGGCAGTGCTACATAGAATCTAAACTACATATAAGTGAAGAAGGCAGACCGAAGCAATAGTAGATAGACTGACTTCTGTTAACAAAGGCGTATTGACAATAACTGACATCAGCCAGATAGGCAAGAGCTGGGGAACAACCATAATGTGGTAATGAATGCTCATAACTGGAAAAACAGTAGTGACTTATGTAAAGAGATGTTATGACTTTGTCACCTGCAGACTAGGATTGTGCAATTGATTTTCTTTTCATCTTGTTTTAGTTACTCAGTTTAGACAACAGCTCCTAATGTAGACATGAAGAATAAAACTGGAAGAAAATGGCCAGTCACTTACATGGCCATTCAATAAGGCCTTACATTTCGGGTAGGACAGAAAGTGGGAAGAGGGTGGGGGCTATTTTTGCATGGATTTTTATTTTATTTTATTTTATTTTTTTCTGTGACAATGAAGGGTGCATCCTCTAGTCCCAAACTGTTCTTCAAAATAAATAAATAAATAAATAAAAATCCTGCTGAAAAGCTGTTTTGGGGCACTGCTGTTTCAAGATGAGATGTTCCACAGATCATTTCTATACAAATATAAATCTAAAGAGTTGTTCAACTATTTTAATAACTTAGATTATATCAATAAAATATTTGTTGTGTGTAGTAAGACTCTGCAGCTTTAATAAAAATAACAGAAGATTTGAGTGTTGCTATTTCTTTCTTGGGAGCCAGACTGGATATTTTGTTTGCATTAAATATTTTATTTTTTGGTGGAGGGGTTTCTACACTTGGTCTACAACTTATTCCTGCTGTATGCACTTAAGGTTGTGTTTCAAAGCAGTAATATGAGAACACCGGCTTCGGAGAGTTCTTCTCACTGAGGGGAAATCAGATAGTGCTGTGTGACACTGAGGCTTTTTGGTGCTTATGAGAATGTTTTGAGGCTGGGTGCACACAGTGAAATATGTTTGGGTGTTACTTTGGGACAAAAACAGGGGCTATCTGATCTCAGAGGAGACTGTGTAGGATTAGGGTCTCCTAGAAAGGTAGCTGGTCCTGATTTTGCTCTGGGTTATTAAATCCAGTATAATATATCTTAGAGCCGATCAATACTTGCTCGTGTTTAGAAAGAGTTAAGTTCAAAGCCTCTCCTTTGAAGACTGTTGCCACTTGCGTCTTAAGCAGAAGGAAGTTTCTTAGCATTATAGTAATAATAACATGAGACATATGCCTGGTCAGGCAAAAGTGGACATTGACTATCTTACTCCATCACGGACAAGTAGCAGGAGTTAGGGAAGACTAGAGCAAAGCCAGCGTGGAGTGACCTCCTCATTAAGCCTGCCCAGCTTGCAGAAAGTTCCACAAAGATTTTTGAACTTGTCCTCAGACCACTCTGTTCAACACTCAGACCCATCCTCCATGAGTTTGCCCTGCCCCTTTTTCGACTTTTACACTTTCAGCCTCCATAACATCCCAAAGCAATGATTTTCACAGTTTGATTCAGTGCTGTGTTTATTTCAAAACCTGTTCCCTGACCTGTTCATTGAGTGTCCACTATACTGGGAGAGAGAATGAATGGTCATTTCCTGTCAGGTTTTTTGCACTATTCCTGACTTTAAAGGCCTATAATTTATCCCCTCCAACTTGTCTCTTTCTGAGATGAATAGTCCAAGTTCCTCCTTGCATGAAAGCCGTTTCACACCTCCGGTCCTCTTTACATCTCTGTTCCTCATCTCTGTACATTTTCTGGCTCTACTCTATTCTGAGAGTGTTGAAAGAACTGGGTATTCTCCTCAAACATTTTAAAAATACAGTTGACAGCACAGTGGAACAAATCTGACAATCTGCTCAGAAGACAGTTGTTACATTCACTCACCCCATCAGTACTAATGTACAAGTAATAGCACCTAAGCATATGGATATCTATTTGTCTGATTCTTTTCAATAGAATTATCACCTAAGGGATCTGTCATCCAACTGGTAGTACTAACCGCTGACAACATTTTGCATTTTATGTTTTACGATGTATATTCTGAGAGCTCTTTTTTTCTTCTTGGTTTTGTTGTCACAGCCAGCACTGGGGACAAAAAGCTTTCAATTTTATTACCACTGAAGTGGGAGACTATACTGGGGACATAATGAGATCATGCTTGAAAAGAGAAAGTGCAGTTTGAGTGCTCTGTGATTTAGCTCTTCACAAGTGATATGCTGACCTCTGGAGGCCATAGGCAGCCGTTATAATTACAACTCAGCCTAAAATACATCCCTGGCAGCACAGACCCGGAGCAAGGAAAATCCAGGTATCATCTTCTTCACCCTCAGTGGCTCCTTGCCAATACTGTCTCAATATTGCTGTTAGCTTACCCCTCTTGCTGGATGTATCCGTGATGCTAATGCAGGGTGCATGTGCACAATCATTTTGGGGTCTGTGCATGGGAGCACATGCACACAGTGAGCACCGCATCGACAGATAATGAAGTAGCAACAGCTTCATGGCAGATGCCTTTAAAGCTTTCCAAATCATACCATGTCATTCCACTGCAGTGTCTCCCTCAGAGCCCTCCTCTTTCACTCCTCTCCTTTCCCTGAAAAAAGACACCTCGATGGCACTACAGTATGAGCAGGAGAGAGGGGTGCTTGCAACTTTGTCTACTAGTTCATGGCAAGAGAATTTTACAGATGACAGCAATCAGTTATAAAGCTGCTTTCTCTGCAGTCCCCTGCCAATGGCATATCGAGACAGACAGGTATCAAAGGGAAGGCGATGCACCAGGGAGCATGAAGTCCGCTCCAACACACGGAGGTGCTGGCGGCAGGGCCTCCCGACCAGCAGCATGGATTTCAGATGGTGGGCAGCGTTCTGCTGGTGGTCATGACACTGCCTGGGCAACTGGGGGACAAAATGAGCCTGCCTTTGACAAAGTAGGCAGTGATTTTGACTGTTCAGAAGCACCGTGAAGAGGTTTTGAGCCATATTCTGATCTCACACAGCTTGATGGTACAAGTGACTCTGGAATAACTGAAACCACAGAATTACACCTGTATAAAGATAGCATTGATGTGATCAGAAGCAACTGAGATCATTACAGATAATACATTTGACATTTATTCCTTTTACAGTGTAATTTTTAACCTTTCTCAGCCATACTGTGTCTTATAGAGAGGTCTGACTGAAAATGGAGTATGAGGGGCCTTGTTAACACCTGAGTTGAAATTAGGTGATAGTGTCAATAGTTCAGGAAGGCTCTGCACTAATGAGAGCAAGATCTCTGTTTTGCTCCCACCTCGGAAAGTATTTCCTGTGTGACTTTGGGTAATTCAGTTAAATATTCTGCTTCTCTGCCCACCTGTGAAATGGAAATGTTATCACTTATTCTTTAAAAATTTGAAAACATCCTAATAGAAATACACTCGTTATTTTGTGTAAGGTATAACTTACACAGGGAAATATATTTAAAACCTAAATGAATATATTTGTAATGGAAAGATGCTGCAGGGTGGATATTCTTATTTTATTACAAGGCCAACTCTTTTATCTAGTCCCTGTAACTTCAGAAGGGGCTTAAGCTAAACCAGAAGACAACAGCTTGTGCCAGAAGAGTCTCTGCTTAAGCAGTAGTATCACTCCACCTGTATAATTATACCAGGCTGTTGATAATCCCAGGCAGGAAAACCTTGAGACATCACCGAAAAAGACATATGCATGCCAGAAAAGAGGTTAAAAAAATTAAAAAAATAAAAAGCTATCAAGCATAAAAATGTAAGGCAAAATGCTGTAGTCATTCCTAACACTTCTTTTGCTGCTAGATTCCCATGGGGAGATGCGTTTATCACACTGCTGTGAGTTACCACTTTTTCAAGCCTGCTGCATTACTCATAACACTCATAAGTCATTTGTAACTCTTGTTCTCTGGATCCAGGAGGAGGGAGAAGATATTTTTCTTGGAATTAGTGTAACAAATATTTCACCTCCACCCTCACTCCAAGTGTGTTCCTTACAGTGAAGCGTATCTCCTGGAACAACAAGAAAATAAAATGCTTCGAAAACAATGATAAAAATAAACACCAAAATTATTTACCATCATAGAAAAAAACATGATAGTCTGCATATGACTTCATCAGCTGATATTCAAATGCTTTGTCCTTTATAGGTTTTCAATATCAGCAGTATTTTAAAAGGCATATCATCCTTCACAATTTCCCTTCTTTGTCCCCATTATTCAGTGTCACGCATGGTAGGAAGATGAGAGCATTACCATCGATATCACTTTTTTAATTCCATGTCCTTGAATAAGGGCAATAAGAACCCTGCATAATAGAGTTTTCAGCAGAGAGAGTAAATGGGAATCGGTTGTTAATTCAATACAGGATTCAGAAGCTGTCTCTCCCTTCTCTGTTCTCAAGGTAATACTGTGCCTCCAATTGTCATTATACCCAAGAATCGAATTATTTGAATTCTGGACACATCAGCACAAAACTGAAGACTCCCTGCCAATTTCGTAGCCTGCTTGGAAGAGAACATCACAGAGCATCACTCATTTATACGACTGCCAGCCTGAGACTGTAAATTCAGGAAACAAGAAGGCCTCAGGTGCTGCACTTTAACATGTCTTCCTGCTCCTGAATCACCCCCCCCCCACCCCCCACTACCCCCCAGACAAGGTAACATTTTATCTCTGAAAGGCAAAGCTTTCAACCATCTGCCAGGATGAGCACAGACTCTGTATGGCCTGAATGTGAATTGAAAATGAGACTATTAAGTCTATTAATTGATAACAGTGACTTGTGACTTTGAAGGCAATTCATGACACTTGGAAAAATAATCTATAAAGATTTCAGTTGCTCTAAAAAGACAGTGCAGCATCAGCTTATTTCACTTGCAGCAGGTTCATCTCTTTTATAGAGCATACTGCACTGCAGGCAATGGAAATTTTAATGGACACTGGAGAAAAATGATCTAGTTCTCTGTCCCACAACAAAAAAAAGAAACCATAAAAAGACATAAAACAGAGAGATTGAGATAAGTTATCAGAAAACATTTAAGGAATTGTAATTAAATTAAGATTCAGAAGTCTTTCCATGAGATGAAGATTAAACTGGCAGAAAGTTGAACCCTGTTTGAAGCAACTTGTTCCCTCCTTCTGTGAGTTGTTTTGTACCAGTCTAATGAGATGGCACATCTCTGAAAGGTTCCTAATACACCAGCAGATCTCTGCCAGTTAGTTAATAAACATAGTTTGCAGGAGTATACCATATTCTGTTCAATGCTTTTTAAGTGCCCTGCAAATTTTAATGCATGAATGCATTGCCCCTTCCCTTTTTAAGCTACAAACTACACTCCATAGGTGGGGAAACTGAGGCCCAAGATTGACCTAACCTGTTTAAAAATTGCACAGTGACTCTGCCAGACTTAGACAAGAGCATCATCTTAGATCTCTTGACTTGAGTGTAACCATTCAAGCACGGACCATTCTGCAAGAACTGACAACATGGGTGTCAGTATGGCACAGCCTGACCTACCCAGCAGCGTGGATCCAACCCCCCAGTGTTCTCAAATACAGTCGGTACAGTTTCAAATAGTATTTTGTATGGATAGTTGCCATGAATTGTCTGGAAGTGATTGGTGCACTGATGAATACTTCTCTCCCTGTATGAGCAGTCAGTTACATAAAGCTCAGCTATGTTGCAGAGTCAGGAGTTGGCAACCTTTGGGCATGGGTGGTAAAAACTCACCATCTTCTGATAAAATAAATGCATTTGATGACATCTATGGCTTAGCCTTCACAGACGGTAAGCCACCATTTCACTGTTTTCAGGAATACTCAGGTAGCACATCAGGCTTCCGTAAGTCCCCTTATCTGTGTTTTTCACCAACAGAAAAGGGATGGTCAAAAAGTCCCTGTTACATTGTTTCTTTCTTACAAATCTGGTTTTCAAATATTTATTTTTTCAGGGTGGGAAACACATCATGCTTGAAAATCCTGTTTAAGATTTTCAGGGACGACACTTTTATTTCTAACAAAAAGTTTGAATACGCAATGTACTGAATGCTTCCTGCTCATCTCTGCTCTCTCTCTGACATATTCTGGTTACACATATATGTTGGTATAAGTCAGTGAGGCCCAGAACCAAGGATGAATGGAATGCAAGAAGTTTTATTTCTATGGATCTGCCGGAATGAGTGGACAAGGGGGGGATGCTGCGACAGTAGTGACTGGGGTAGTGAAAAACAGCCATTACTCTACAGTGTTGACAGATACCAGGGAATAACCCTTTAAAGCTGGGACCCCAGAGAATTCCTTCTGTAGTCCAGTAGTGCTGTGCCTGCTACCTTTCACATGATTGCTGAGATGTTTCCTCTTGATTTGTTTTGTTTTCTTGTTTTGGTTCATCATTGCAGCCATCTGTCTAAAGGATGAAAAAGCAAAACCATATCTCTTGTGTGGAAGCTCCCACGAATGTTTGCCTGGATAGTAATCGTAACAAGGCCTGGAAATGGTGGCACAGCACACCAGCAAACCACCATCTGAGATACAAGCAACAAAGCAAAAACAAACAAACAAACAAACAAAAAATATAACATCTGAAAGCTTAGAAGAGCTTATGAATTATTGACTGATGATACACCTGTTAGTGAATTACTGTGTAATGACTCCTGCTCTCCGTATGTAGCTTCGACGACATATCAGTCACAAGATGCATTTTCCCTAGGGCACTAGGTCTGGATGCTTGTTAGTACGGGGATTAGCTTTTTGATCATGTTAGCTGGCCCTCAACAACCTGCTGGAGCAGGAACCCCCTGGGTGAAGGACAGATGAAACCCCAGCTTCAGTCTCCAGTTTTCTTACTGCTTGAGACCCCTGACTCAAGGGTGGAATTGAGGGCTTGGTTTTTGTCTCTTCTCAGTCATGTGCCTTGCATCTGACATCCGATAACTTTCGCAATACCTGCAAACTGGTTTTGAGATACAATTTACTTATTTATATTTTTTTTAAGAGACATTCACAATGAAACTGAAATTCTTCTACAATACGACAGTCTTCCGTCTGACAATATCTCGCAGCATCTTGACAGCTATATGAAAAAGTGTTTAGATGTCATGTTGGTAGCTTACTAAAATATGTAAGACCTGGAATCATCAACCCGAGGATGCTTTGCAACACTGGGAAATTCCAGGTCGACTTGTAAAACAACGCTCTGTCATAACACGGTTATGTTTCTCTTACAGCCAGTAGGTGTGAGCGCTGAATTCCCCTGGAATTCTTGGAGCTGGACCAGCAGCAAGTTTGACCCAACGTGCATGAGAAGTGTGTTGTTCGGCTGATAAGGAAACTGGGAACATGCATCAGCAAACACAGTTTGTTTATCCCGTAATAACTGTTTCTGAGTAGTACAGCAAAAAGTGGCTGGGTCTGCACTAGGCAGATAAGAGCTCCTACCAAAAGGACGACCAAAGGTCACGCGAGGCTTCCTGGAAATTTCAAAAGAGAAGCCTTCAGTGGGAATGGATGACTAAGGGAATTGCAAAGGGTTTCTGGAGTCTTTTATCTTTGTGCTACCTCTTCAAATCCGGCTCAACACTTCAGTAATTTATTGTTGCCATCATCTGATGAATGTTCAGTGGGCTCAGCCTTGCTCCTACCACACAGGTGTTTATAGCCCCAAACCCACACTGCTGGAACCACAGCTAACTGGTCTCCTTGTTACGAATCTCAGCTAACAATGCAATGAAAGAACATGGGGAGCTGAAGTGAGCTTTTATCTGGTTCATACAGACAGGGTTCTTTAGGTGTGAAAGAATCGGTAGCGGCAGAATTTTCTGTAGGTGTGCCTTCTTGTTTTCCACGTTCTTCAGGTAAAGAAAGACCTTCAGAGCTTCAAGGAAAATGCAAAATCTCTGTCTATACAATCAGGGTCCCAACACTTTGCACAAGATCATGAAATATTCCTCCAGTCCTTATTTTCAGTGGTGTCTTTCATACATTGCTTAGGCCATGTCATCTTGCATCACGAATCACCCGGAGTGAAAATGCTGTAAGCACATGAAATAACAAGTATTCCCAAGGCTTTATTAATGCATTTTTAACAAAGTTAAGTTCAAAATCAGCATGCACCTATGGTCTCCTGTGAATGTCTCAGTGTTATTCTCTGTTAGCATTAGTCCAGCATGGACTGTATACATACAAAACCAGAGTGTGGGTATGAGGCCTTGTTGGCACCTAGTGATTGTCCGCTGCACTGAATTTCTGTTCTATACTATCTACTTAATTTAATGAGTTAGTTTTTGGAAGCAAGGATCATACCTTTCTATGCTATTCGCTCTCTCTAAAGTAAGTAATATATATATTTTTTTATTTACACAGGTCAATGTTTACATTTTTACCAGTAGCTTAGATTTGATTTATGTGAAAGGGCATTGCATGAAAGGAAAACCAACTCTGAGCTAAGAAACCACGGGAAAGAACAAAACTTGGTTATGTCAGTTTAAAACGGGGCCCTTCCTCTCCAGAAGAAGGCCCAGTCTATTAAAATTTATCTCTAATTAAGATTCATAGCTTTGCAAACATACATAAATATTTTAGAGCCATTTCAGAGTTCAGAGTCTGAGACAATTTTATTTCTCTTTTTTAAAAAAAAAAAAAATTTGCTAATAAATAAAGACAAGCCTCAAGTCATGCAGAGATGTGCAGTATAAGGTAGGGAAGGAACAGAGGTGGACTGGTGACGATCGTAGACAACTAATTCATCTGGCAATCTTCTGCACTAAGAGATTTGCCTGGATTCCTGCAACTTAGTGCCTCATTTGGTTCAGAAGAACCAAAGCTGAGCATAGACTCTAGCTATGGCTGCTCCTAGCCTTTCACTGCACCCACAAGATGAAATCTATTGGTTAAATTCTTGGTGATACCAGAGCTGGTCTGTAGCCTACCTCTGACTTCAGTTGACCTTGCAGCTGTCAAGGCGAATTTGCCATTATATGAGAGAGATTCAAGAAGGGTGTCAGTGTTGTTTGCGCATACATAGCAGTAACAAGAAGGGATTTACTTTAAAATTGTTGTTTCATTCTGTCAGGAGGCCTGAAGCTGTATTCTGACAGAAATCCCATTTGTTATTAAAATGCCCAACATGCTCATACGTAATATTTAGTTTATTCAGGTACACATTTCACTGAAGTTCTGGCTCTGATCCCTTTAGCTACCACCCTGTCTTCTCTCAAATCTCGTTTGAAATTGACTCCTGTAAAGCCTGAAAAAGTGATTTGCTTATCAGTTCCTATGTAAATCCCCCACCTTTCAAAGGACTACTGATCTATCTTTATGTTTGCATGACTCACTGGAGTCACTGCATGATCACCCAGCTCCCATTTTTAATTTCCCTTACCTTATTCCTTCCATACTGTCTGTTTCAGCCACTCATTGGGTCATGGCTAATTTTAGATTATCAGATTTCCAAGCAAAGGTCACTGCCTAATTGTTCTTATGAAGCCCTGACCTTATTCCCTCTTTTGTACAGTAAAGAACAAAAACAATAATAACAGTATAACAACTGTACCAATTTCTATGGGTCTTTTTATTCTCAGTGGCGAGTTGTAAGGCAGTGTAGTAAATTAGTATAACTTCACGTTCCTAATGGCATTGAATGCACCCAGAGTAAGCCTAGTTGCAAGGCCCCCATTTTGGCATACCCAGTGCCACATCAGGTCATAAACAATACAGAAGCCGGGTGCTGTGCTAATGGCATTACACCCACCTACATCCTGTGGTTTCTTATCATCTTCTGACATTCCTTTCATTTGGATACAGAGGTAAGAAGCAAAGTTTATCAAACTTGGCCAAACGTATATAGGTTAAGGTCAGGTTACTGTAGTTGTTAAATAAAGATTTATAGTTTCAACAATTAAAAGATATTTTGTGTTGTAGCATGTATAAAATGGTCTTGGTTAAAAACAGTTTATTAATTTCATTATAATAGATACAATGGAGCACATAACTCCTGCATTGCAATTCACTGCTCCCTCTCGTGTCATATTCAAGTGTGTTTGGGGCTTCTCCCCACACAGATTATTGAACTGACCCTTCCCAATCCACTTTTAACATGGACTACCTCAGAAATCCAGTTTACAGCAAGGCCTCATAAATAGGAATCCCAGAAAAAAACAAGTAGGTGTCAGACTATGGCTTCATTCTTGGTCAGAATCTCACAAAATCAGATCCAAAACTGTATCATGAAATCCAAAAAAATAAAAAATATATATACACACCCCCCCCCCCCCGAAGCGTTCTGTATTCACCCCAGCAATCCTGCATCCTCAAACCTCAGATTCTTACTGCTGATTCCCTGAGCTGCTTGCTGTCCCAAAGTGTCAGTTTTGCCCTTTCATGTTTTGCCCATTTGTCCATTTAGAGCACTAAGAAACTGAACTTGTGAAATGTAGACCATCCCCAGATAGAAATCTTAGTGTTTAGGTAAATTTCAAGGGATGCTCAGCACCTGGCAGTAATGACCCCTAGTGTGTCATTTCATTAGATTTCCAATAAGTAAAAATAAATGAAGTATGCTAAAATCCTCATCATCTTCCAAAGATTAAATATGAGATGTGCAAAGGAATCTGAGAAATTTCATCCTGAGGAATACTTCTGATACATTTAGCCATTTAGGCTAGAAGACTGGTGATAATGGAAGAAAAACTAGGCTGCATTAATAATGTGAAAAAGAATCTTTCTGTCTAGGGTGAGCTGCAAAAATGCCTTGATAACTTACCTGTGCAGCTGTCAGCTGTTTGATGGAGAATGCAAAGCTTGCTGTGGGTAAAACATTTCAATGCTAAATTTTTAAGTGCTAATTTTGGGGTGAATATATCTATGCTCAGCTTCAGAAACAGATATTCTCTGCCAAACCAGCAGTTTCATAGCAAAGTACTTTTCCTGTTTTACCATATTTGCATGTACTGCTGCTGCTGCACATCTTGAGAAATCATTCAGATGATTTTGTGACCCTAACTTGTAAGCTTGGCACATACTTTGCTTGACGATTGTCCCGTTCTGTAATCTCCTAATTTCCTCAATAATTTCTCCCACTCTGAAGAACTGTGTGATGCTGCTAAGATTTGGAGATTTTCCTGTTCAGTAGTCATCTTGTATGGGTATAATTGAAAATTTAAGAAAAAATATGAATTGTTGAATGGTGATGTTAGAATTTTTCCCTTTTTGAATAATCACTGCAATATGTCATTAACAAATCTGATAACTTGGTAAATTGTCATGTATTTCTGCTTCCTTAGTAAAATCATGAAGACACATCATCATTATTATTTTTTTAAAAAAAACCCTTCTTTTCCATTTTCTACTTTGTTAGCAGTTCTTGGTAACTTGGCTTTCTTTTTATCCATTGAATCATTTTAGTTTCTATTTCAAAAATTCCAGAGGTGTTTTAATTGCTCAAGATAAAAATTTTTATGTTAGGAATAAAGGATAACATACAGTAAGCATATGACATCTGGATACCTTTGGGTCTGGCTCACTTTCCTCTTGGCCTTCTGATTTTTTCATACTGCATGATGTTTTACATTGCTCTGACAGGCAAATGTTATTTAATGTTCTGTGTTGACTATGAAAATGTTAAGGAAAATTCAGACCATGACATAGCATTATACTAATAACAGAGGGATTTAAACAGGAACAAACAGCAAATGAGAAAGTTCAAGATACAATCTAAGAACGAAAGAATTACAGAACGTACTTCTACAGTTTTATGAAACATCTAATATGTCTGTTTGAGGGACTATATCCTCACCAAAATGCATGTGTTACATTGAAATCCACTCACGTCAACTTATATAGAATTACATCAAATCAAATAAAGCACAATAAGAGCAGAGGAAGATGGATTTAGCTGTGGAAAAAACAATACAAAACAAACAACAACAAAAACAAAAAAACATTTAAAAAACCATGAAAGAGTTCAAGTAGGTTTTCAGAATTAAATTAGAAAGTGTTGCAGAGGAAAAGCGGTCTTTCCCCTCAAGGCAGCGTTAGAAAATTAAAACAGTAGATTTTCATTATTTGGAAAAAAAAAAAAAAAAGTAGCAATTGACAAACAATGCAAACAATTAGTCTTGGAGCACTAGAAGCACTACTAACCTAGCTTTGAATCTACGTTTTGACAAAACTTGACAGAGATAAAGGAATAGGAGGCATCTCTTAGCTCTGCATTGTTAGATTTTCATGCTGGACAACAAAACCAAGACCAACAAATAGAAATACAAGTAATAGCTTTTTAGTAACGTTTCAAGTGTGGTTCTACTATTTTCTTTCCTTCTCTATGGGGAAATTTGCAACTATGCAAATTACAGAGGACAAAAACCTCCCAAACAGCTAGCAAAAATGCAGTCATATAACCACTAGCTTTTTCCTTTCTAGTTCTTATTTGAGTGATGTTGCAAGGACAGTCCACTCTGTCTCAATAACACAATACTGGTATCTGAAGAAGAAGAGGGAAAAAAAAGATTATTAGTTTGAAAACATCCAGTAGAAACAATTCCTTCTTTCTAATAAGCATATTTAACTTACTAAACGTGAGGGACACTGAGGGTGTGGCTCTCACAAATTGTGGCTGAGCCTCACTGAGAGTGTGGCTGTCATATATATTCCCTGTGGCTATCACATATTGATTTTTTTCCATATCAGTTGGGGTCTATTTAATATTTATCTATCTCAGAGAATGCTTGTGAAGCTTAATTCGTCACTTGTGAAATTCTGTGGCATTCTTAGTTTTACAGGACCATATCATTATAAATTTATTATGTTTGTGGCTCTACTACCTAGTAGTTACATTTGATGTGCTAATAGACTTTGCTTGTAGAGCTCGAAATCTATCACCTGCAACATCTCGGTTTTGACACGAGACGTCTGACAAACGCCCTGTTGAAATGTTCTGTGGGCCAGCGCAGGGCCCGAAGCCGCTGGCTCCGTGGTCAGTGGCTCCGGGGACAGGCCCACGAGAGGACATAGCCAGGGGTTGGGTTCCAGGGGTCCCAGCACGTTCCAGATGGCACGTTCCAGAAAATACATTTCTCTCAAAGGGATTGGAATGAAATGAATATACATTTCCTCTGAATATATATATATATATGTATATATATATATATTTAATAAATCATGGAGGAAAGTTAAACTTGTGATACAGATTCACGATTAAAATACAGAGTTTGGAAACAGAGGTAAGAAGCAAAGTTTATCAAGCTTGACCAAACATATATAGGTTAAGGTCAGGTTACTGTAGCTGTTAAATAAAGATTTGTGAGGCCTTGCTGTAAATTGAATATCGGAGGTGGTCCATGTTAAAAGTGGATTGGGAAGGGTCACTTCAATAATCCTGTCTGGGGTGCAGCCCCAAACACCCTTGAATATTAAATCTTGTAGGTGGTACACTTCTAGGTTGCAATACACGTTTTTTGGTGGAAAGAGATTCATCTCGGGAAGTTTACTTTCTCAGTTATGTATAACTGTGTTACACAGAATCACAGAATTTCTGGGTTGGAAGAGACCTCAAGATCATCAAGTCCAACCTCTGACCTAACACTAACAGTCCCCACTAAACCATATCCTTAAGCTCTACATCTAAACGTCTTTTAAAGACCTCCAAGGATGGTGACTCCACCACTTCCCTGGGCAGCCCGTTCCAAAGTCTAACAACCCTTTCGGTAAAGAAGTTCTTCCTAAGATCCAACCTAAAACTCCCCTGGTGTAACTTAAGCCCATTCCCCCTCGTACTGTCACCAGGCACGTAGGAGAACAGACCAACCCCCACCTCGCTACAGCCTCCCTTGAGGTACCTGTAGAGAGCGATAAGGTCACCCCAGAGCCTCCTTTTCTCCAGGCTGAACAAGCCCAGCTCCCTCAGCCGCTCCTCATAGGATTTGTTCTCCAGGCCCCCCACCAGCTTCATCGCCCTGGACTCGCTCAAGCACCTCGATGTCCTTCTTGTAGCGAGGGCCCCAAAACTGAACACAGTATTTGAGGTGCGGCCTCACCAGAGCTGAGTACAGGGGGACGATCACCTCCCTAGCCCTGCTGGCCACGCTGTTTCTTATACAGGCCAGGAGGCTGTTGGCCTTCTTGGCCACCTGAGCACACTGCTGGCTCATATTCAGCCGACTATCAACCATCACTCCCAGGTCCTTCTCTGCCTGGCAGCTCTCCAACCACTGATCTCCCAGCCTGTAGCTCTGCTTGGGGTTATTGCATATTATTACGTTCTAATTTCAGTCCCAGCGGATCCTACAGAAGCAATGTATAGGGGCCAAGTATATAAGCAGCATGCATTCGTCTTGTCAGGTCTGTTCTAACACCAACTCGTGGCCCGGCCCAACAGGGCACCCTCAGCTCCGAGGGCCCAAGGCGGTGAGCCCGGCGGAGGGGCCGGCAGGGGGCGCTGGGGGCCGCCCCCACCTGACAGCGGCGCGGCGCGACGGGCGGGGGCGGCCCCGGCGGCGCCGATGGGACGTCTCGCAAGATGGCGGCGCCCCTGGACATGGAGCCGGCGGCCCTGAGCCTGGAGCTGCTGCCCACCGACCCGCTGCTGCTCATCCTCAGCTTCCTCGACTACCGCGACCTGATGAGGTGCGCGACGGGCACCGGGCTGCGCGGGGCGCGCCGAGACGAGCCGCGGGGGTTAAGGGGGGAGGAGGGGGGGCGGGCCCGGCCGGGGGGGGGGGGTGGGGGAGGCGCGGGAGGCGTTCCCCGGGCCGCGGGGCTCGGCGCCGGGTCGCGGGGCGAGCCGGGGCCGGGCCGGTGGAGGGGCAGCGGGGCCCGCTCCCCTCCGCGGCCCCGGCGCCCCCGGGCC
>CM021735.1:7454007-7468408 GCA_011075105.1 Heteronetta atricapilla
ATCGGTACAGTGATAACGGGAGCCGAGGGCCCGCCGGGCGTGCGGGGGGGGGACAGCCCGGGGAGGGCGGGCGGAGGCGGCTGCCGGTGAGCCGCGGTTGCACAACTTCTCAGTCCGTGCACGGCTCGGCTCGCCAACGGGGTCAGGAGGAGCGTGCTTGGGGAGGATGTGACAGACGGGGAGAGCAGGGCAGCGAGCGGGCACTCCTGAGGCACTTGTCACGGCAGGAATGGGAGTCGGTGCGTCCTGGAGAAACCACTTGGTGGAAGGCGTCCTAACGAATGGCACGCTTAGAGGAGCCGTGTCGTGCCCTTCTTGTTTCGTTTATAAGCGAAGGGGGATGTTCACTCTTCTCACCGACATGCCGTGCCTCTTTTATTTGTCCCCAAGTTACGCATTAGAACCAGTAGCCGAGTTGATGAAATAAGTACTTCTCTGCAAGTCCCGCGTGTCTGCGGCCAACAAAGGGCAGTCTTGTTGCCAGTAAGTGTTTTCAGATAGCTGAATGAGCTCTTGTTGGAATCTGAGGCAAACCGAACAAAATTAAATAGGAGGACTTTTCAGGCAGAAAAAACAAAACATGAATGAAAGTTGCAAGCTGCTCTTGGATGGTCTACTAGGTGGCTAAAGGATTTTGAGTCAAACAGTGAAGATAATAATATGTTTTTAGCTAAAACCTTACCAACAGAATACAAGTAGTGGCAGTGATTGGAATCAGTGTTTATCTGGGGGAGGAATGTGCACGAATCACATAGGAAAAGAGAAACACCTTTGATAATATTCTAAGTATGAATAAGAAAGCTGAAGGCATCAGAGAGACTTCTACAACAGTGACATTAAAAAAGTTAAGCGTAACAAAAGCAAAAATGTTAGCAACTGAGTAATTATATATGGTCAGTGTAGATGATTTAGTACTAATTGATAATGGTGTAGTAAAGGCAGTTAGGCTCAGTACCTATTTTTGTTATGTATTTGAAATGAGATGGATTTGATTGTGCAAGGACAATTAAATGCTGGTTAGGTTTTTTAGCTCTGAGGGCGACGATAGTATTTTTGCATAACTGGCTGTTTGTGGTACTCAGAGCATCAGTTGAGGGAATCTTTAATTTGCTGCTGTTCGCTTTAGTGGCATGTACGTGCTCTACCATGAACATTACAGTTTCTCTAGTGTTCCACAGGTTGGATAGCCTGGTGGTGGTCCTTAAATAATGGAAAAGCTGACATGGGACAAAATATGTATATAATTAATGAGAATTGACTGAAGATGCAACTAAAGCCAGTTTAAAACCAAATATTTCTCTGATGCCACAGTGACTTTTCTCCAAGCAAGTACAGGCTTGGTTGATAAGCACCAACATAGTAGATTTCAGATGGGAATTTAACTTCAGGATATTCTCATTTACAAATAAACATTGGTGTGTTGTGAATGAAGTTCTTACATAGCCAAATGTCAAGATTTTGCTGTTAATGAGCAGCCATGAAACAGCATGATATTTCTAGTGGGATTATGCTGGGATTACTATTACATTTGAAGTACAAACCATTAACAGGTGTTGAATATCACCTTATTTAAGGCAAAGCCATTAAAATTTACAGATGCTGCAAAGAGAGGTGAGGTAACACAGCAATCTTTCAAGAGGTCTGTGTTCTGGTCAAGCTGACCAGTCAAGTAAGTGAGCTGTAATTCTGAGGGGGAAAAAAGTGCAAGACCATGCTGATGGAAGGTAATGAATAAAAAGATGGAAGGGTGTTAACAATCAATTCAGCGTGTCTCATTAGTAAAACTATTATGATGGTAGAAATGAATGCACTGGTGTCTCTGTGTCATTGAGAGTGGAAGGGTAAGGGCAGCGCATACAAGAAGAATCACTCTACATTTTAAGGTTAGCTTTGAAATACTAACATAGTTAACATATGCTAATTTTGAAATACTAATGTAGTTGAAACAGCTTATAATGGATATTGGGGGGAGGGGGAGAAAAAAAGACTGAACCAGGCAGATAAACATGAAAAATTCTGTAGTCTCAGCACCAGATTTTTTCTCCAGGCCTGGACTCTGGTTTACTTAGCTTATCAAAGACAAGATTTGGAGGTATCTTTATTTCAGTATGTAACTGTGTCCATTTACACTGTTGGTCTTTCTAATTTACCAATATCTGAGCTACACTGGAGGGGAAAAAAAAGGAAGAAAAAAAGCAGTAACTGAAAGCTGAAGTTTGATAACCTCGTTTGGGGTATTTAGATGTTAATCAGAGCCATTAAAACATATATTAATTGTTAGAACAAGTTTCCAGAGGAAGTGGTGGTACTGCATCTGTATTTGTGGTATCTTTTTGCAAGTTTCTTTGAAGTATAACTGACAGTTCAGCTCAAATACAGAAGAAGAAGGAAAAGGTTTATTGTCTGGTGTTGAGGTCAGACTGAATGAGACACTTGTTTCTTTTAAATTCTATGAATCTTTGAATAACGTAGTAATCCCCTGTATTACTGCTCTGCATGTTGCTGATGTTTTGCCACACATTCTTAACAACACAAATATACTGGAATGCCTTGCTGTTAATATCAGCCTTACATTCCAGAAAGGCTTTTAAATAGTGAGAAGTAAAAGTGGGAACAGACTTGTGTGTTTGATGGTACCTCTGTTACTGCTTTTAAAAAGCAAGTTTCCAGGCATTCCTTGCATCAAGCAAGGATCAACTTAGATGACTCTGAGGCCAATTCCCAACTCACATCCTACAGTTTTTCTTAATGCCGCTTTTGCAATAATGCTGGATAGCGAAGGATATGATTCTTTGAAATTCCTGAAGCAGCAGTGTTACGTGCAATGCAACAGTGGCAAGAATTTACATATGCTTTTCATAAGAGTGAACTTGTGGGTTTTTTTGTTTCCCATCATAAAGTTATTTTCCACTTCAAGTTTATTTAAATAACTTTGTAATACTTAAACTGTATAGTTCTTAGGCTTATTGATTCAGCTTTCAGTAGTATGGCAACAGTGAAAAAGATCAGGTAGAGACTGGAGATTCAGGTAAGGAAGCAATTTAAATCATAATAACTAGCCTACTGGAATACGTACTTCTGGTGGCATGGAGTCACACCCAAATCTTTCAGATAATGTTTGTGGTGGAAGAGATGTGTAGGATGACCTGCTTTACAAAATGACTTAATGCCTGACAATTCTTGATGTTCTCAGAGTATGTAGTTCAATTAGAAAAGTAGTTCACGACTTACACAGATGTAATGGAGACTCTTAACCATTATAAGAACAACTCTAAAAAGGACGGTTGACTAACTTTGACGTTAATTTCATGAGAACACAAGTTACAATGTATTAGTATTTATCTCTGTTTATTTCACTGCTCTTTTGCAATCAAATTTAATGATTTTGTATTTATAGTTGCTGCTATTTAAGTCGGAGATTAAATCAGCTCTCAAGCCATGATCCGTTGTGGAAAAGACACTGCAAGAAATACTGGCTTATTTCAGAGTAAGTGTGATTGTATTAAGCTTTTTCTTTCTATAAAAATAAGACTTATGTTATTGTGTTATGTCCACATTACTCCCAGTAACTCTTAGATGGAATTGATATTTGCCATTTACCAGCTTCAAAATGATGGAAGGTTTGAGGTATCAAAAACGTTAATTTCCCTTAAAAGTTACATGAATGTAGGAGTGTTATGAACGTTTTATGGATTGTTAGCAAAGTGGTGCCCTGTTAATCCCTAGGCTGAAGGAGAAGCTACAGTCTGACTATCAGGCACCACATATTCCATGGAGGAAGGTAATATTCTGTGTACCATAATTATGGGCATACAGCTGGATGTTTGTAGCAATGGCTGCTGTGACTGGAACCACAGAACAGTTGAGTTTGGAAGGCACCTTTTGGAATCATCTAGTCCAACTCCCCTGCTCAAGAAGGGTTACCTGTGGCAGGCTGCTCAGGGTTATGTCTAGTACAGTCTTGAAGATCGCCACGGATGGAGACTGTCGCTGTCTCCCACCACTGTCACAGTAAGAGTGTTTCTTTGCATCCAATTGGAATTTCCTGGGTTTTAATTTGTGCTGATTGTCTATCCTCCTGTCAGTGCACACTACTGAGAAGAGCCTGACTCCATCTTTACTCTGTCCTGTCAGGTATTTGTACACGTTGGTGAGATGCCCCTGAGCCTTCTCTTCTCCAGGCAGAAGAGTTCCAGCTCTCTTAACTCTTCTGATGTGGAAGATTGATCCTATCCCTTAATTGCCTTTGAGGCCTTGTGCAGTATGTCCATATCTCTCTTGTACTGTAGAGCTCAGAACTGGACACAGTACTCCAGACACAGCCTCACCAGTGCCATCCAGAAAGGAAGGATCACCTCGATTGACCTGCTGGCAACGTTTTCCTATTGCAGTTGAAGATCTGTTGGCTTTTTTTGCTGCAACAGTGCATTGCTGGCTCATCGTTAGCTTGCTGTCCACCAAGACCCCCAGGTCCTTCTTGGCAAAACTGCCTCGAAGCCTGTTGGTACCCACTGTGTACTGGGTATATGGGGTTATTTCTCCCCAGATGCAGGACATCAGCATATGTAAACATACAGTGAATATTCTAATTACGTACAACTTGTGAAGATGTAACGCAAGAAGATGTAAAAGTTCTGCCTTGAAATCTCTGCGTAAAAATCCTAAGTTACATTCTTATAAGAATCCAAACCAGAAAGGAAAATCTGGTGAGGGGAGCGGGGGAAAGAAGATAAGGAAGTGGAAAGTTCAAACTGAGTACCTGATACTAGAGAAGAGGAACATGGTTTGCATATGTGGGGGAGTTGAGGGGGCTAGGACTCCATGAAGCAGAATAGACTCTTGTGCTGGTTTCTGAGATGCTGGCCTCCCTTCAACCAAGAAAAGTGAGTAATCAAGGCTGAAGGAAATTTCTACAAATAACTTTTGGAGAGGATATGTGTACTGAAACTCCTCTCATCTGCTGAGATGTGATTCACTTTGGGTTTTTCCTCTTTTAACTCTTTGGTCTTGTCATTAATTTATATAACTTTCCAGATTATATTTAATGTCTTTTTATTTTCTTCTTCAACTCATCCTCAAGAAGAAAGTTTCTTTGCTTATTAGAGCTAAAGACATGTTCAAGCTGATGTGAAGACTTCTCAAATGTGAAATTATTATTCAGGTGTATTGAGCTGTATTAAATCTTTTAGATTGAACATGCTTATTGGAGTCTGAAGAGTTGCAATACGTCCTTACACAAAAATGCAAAAGCTGCTATGCTTTTGGAAGCAAGCATCCTTTGTCAGATATCAGCACTTTATTGGCAGCTTATCTTCCAGTATCCTGCTGTTGTGCCTGTGAGGAGAATTGAATATGCAGTGATTCTTCAGGAAACTGACTTTCCAAATCAGTGTACTGAGTTCTCATATAACTGTTTTGCTCCTTGATCTTTCTTATTGGGTAGATAAAGGAGTTAATGACTAATGTGGTCATAAAAAAAACTAGATTTTCAAAGGCCTTCCCTGTATATGTGTGAAACTTGATCTGTTTTTAGCTATTTTCTCAGTTCTCTGAGACAGCACACTTTCTTTACAGAAATACTGTATTTAATTTTTGCCCAGATACTACGTACCCAGAATCTTCCCTAATTTTATTCCAAGGTGCCAGAATTAATTGAGCTGGTGGAGCTTCCTGTGACTGAGAAATGTTCTTGGCATAATACTATGCACGCCTTTTCTGTCAAATAACAAATGTTAACATACTGGTTTTAGAAGTCAAGATTTTTAGACTGGTGTTTAACCTTTCTTACTTCATGTCTACTTAGAGCAGAAAAAAGTCAGCGAAATCAGAGCTGGAAAGCTATCTTCATCAGCACCTACTCTGATCTAGGAAGATATATCCAGTATTATGCTACATTGAAAAAAGCCTGGGATGACCTAGAGAAATACTTGGGACAGCGGTGTCCTCGGATGATTGGTTCTTTGAAAGGTATGGTATAAGACCTACTTCATTTAGTAGATTGGCTAATGCTACATTGTTTGATACTAGGTTTTCTGCTGTTTTAATCTTAGGCATGTGCATTGATTACTGGAGCCCTGGAAGTCAAGGAGACGTGCTCTCCCTTCCCCTACAGTGAATAAATACATGGGGCCACATGGATGGTCCTTCTTCAGTTACTAGTGATTCATAGAATCTCAAAAGATTTCTTTTAAGAAAAGAAAACAATTTTTTTTTCTAGTGAACAAATGAAAATACTTTTACTGCTTTTGTCTATAGTTGCTGGGACTGATTTTTTTATTATTATTTTTAATTTTTACTAGACCCATTATTTCATGGACCTGGGGCTTGTTGGTGTGATTTTATTCATGAGATTTTTCTTAATCCCTAACAAAAGCACATTCACATTGAAAACAGGCACTTTTAAACTAAAGCCAAACAAAAAGGGAGAGTTTTTTCCTCTTCTGTAGAGGAACACAATAAGACCTAACGAGGATAAATTAGTGGCTGAACAAGGATTTTTATTTTTAAAATTACATTTCCAGATTAAGTTTGTGTCTTAATACATGAAGTACTTCTAGTGCTCTGAATCATTATTTGTATACATTAAGGCATAAAGCAAGTTTGGGCTTTTCTGGTACAAGGATAAAAGATCTTTCATTTTCAACTTCAGTCATCTGTGTGCAATAAATCAAATATTTTGGTCTACTAGTCAATGTGGTCTGTGAAATTAAGGAAAACCTTTAAACAATATTCTATTTCGTATACAAGTCTTGCGTATTTTTTGACTTGCTGGATAGTGCTGGATTGTTACTTTTATTTTTCTAATTATTTGTGAATAAGAGTATGATTAGAACTTAATACATGCTGTTTTTGTTCTGATTTTTGGGGTTACTTTTGAATATTACTGAAGTAATACCGTAATACTGCTTTAGGAAAAAGCCATAAGGGTTATATGTAGCCCAAAATCTTGTCTTACGCTGGCCATAGCATTTGATGAAGATATCCATGCCTTGATTTCTGTAACTTGCAATTTGCTCTATTGAAGACAGCACTCAGGTATATGGAATCAGTGAATTGTCAGTCAAATATTTTAGTAATGAAATGGAAATTATCTGTGTTGGAGGTGTTGAAATGAACAGATCTTTCCATGGCTTTACTTTCAAAATCCTCCCAAGGTATTTGGTGCAGTGAAGCTTCTCTTTGTCTACCAAAAGACAAAAATAAATGTGAAATTTTCCATTTCTATGCTTGTATTGTGATGGGAAGTTTTAGCAGGCGCTCTTCTAAGACCCAAAGCTTTATAATACCCTTAGCACAGCATCTTGTTTCAATGGACAGTTAACGCATGCCTTATAAATTTAAACTGATAATGAATATGAAAAGTTTTTTAAAAAAATCACCCAGAAAACCTTGATTAGAGCAGACCGCACAGGGCATCTACTTGATGTTTGGTAGAAATGAGGATGTAGAAACCCCTCTGAATTGTGTGTGGAGGTATTAGAACAGTTACTCCCCACCCCTTTCTGTTGATAATTGATATGAACCCCCCCCAATTCATTCAACATGTTTATTGGTTAAAATTTTAGATAAATGGTGGCTCTAGCCTTTTTTTTTTTTTGGTGGTGGTCTGATTGGAAAGTGAAAGAAGCAACCCTTAGAATGATGAAAGAGTCACATCAATATTGCCTAAAAGTTGTAACTGGGACTCTGTCAGCTAATTACAACATTGTGGGGGAAAGGTTCATTTCACTTCATAAATACTTTATGATTAAGTCAGGCCTATTGAGATTTCACTGAGCAGAGATCGGTGTGCTGTATTAAGTAATTAGTTAAAGTAATCAGCTTCCTTTCAAATGTGTGTAGTATTCATTATGCAATACCTGCATACAGTAGTTATCAAATATTGATGCCTATGTTCATTTGATCCAAGGCATTTATAAATTCCACACTTTGTATTTGAAATAACTTGATTTTTAGTGATTCTGTCCATTTGCATGACTTGAATCAGTGGAAAATTCTCAAGACCACACTCATGTCCTTAAGTTAAACTGAATTTTCCTTGCTTTTGCATTTCTGTCAGCTCGCTTTCTCTGAATTACAAGTGGCAAAATACTTAGAAATATATATTCCTGTATTTGCTTTTGTAATAACATTAAAAACAAAAATAAATCAGTAATGCTGGGGCTACTTCAAATTCTCTTTGGCAACTGGAAACATGCTGTTACATCTAGAGTGTAGGTAGTTTCTCCTTATTGCTAGCTACACAGCTCTAATAAAATGACATGAAGTAAAATTTCAAATGAAAAGGTCTCAATGCAAATTCTAGTGTTCATCTTTGTCAGCAACAGCATATAGACATTGTGGGCAGAGTAGTGAAGCAGCATTAAATTTGAGTGTTTTTTAGGAACAGCCCTTCTTTATTTCCCCCTCCAAAACTGCCTCTTAATGCTCTGTTTCATTTTGTACACAGAGAGTGTGCGGGAGGAAGATCTAGATGCTGTGGAAGCACAGATAGGCTGCAAACTCCCTGATGACTACCGATGCTCATTTCGTATTCACAATGGACAGAAGCTAGTTGTTCCCGGGTAAGGAACATAAAGTACACATGAAATCATTAATTCATGCTGTATTTCTTGGATAGCCTGTTTATTAAAAAAAAGTGCTGATCTGGACAGATGAAACATTAATTGTATCATATATGAGTGACGCTTCCAGAACTGGTGATGTTCTACTCTCAGAAGTAGCTGCAAATGTGGTGTAGATTACACTTAAGTCTTATCTCCTAGGGAGTGCTTTTATTTTTTTTGTAATAACTAACATTTCAAACTAACAACATACCACTGTAAGTTTTGCTTCATGTTATGTATGTAAGTTAGTCCCTCAGCCCTGCAGGCTTCACGATTTAATAACTTTTCTTTAAAATGGTTAGGGAATAACTTTCAAATCAGGTGGTCATTGGTAGAATCACAATGTCAGTTTTGCAAATTAAGTTTTCTAAGCAGAAGACTTCATAATTTCATGTGGTATCAGCAATTAAAAACTCATTTTACATCAAGTTTAGGAAGGCAAATGACTAGATACAGATTTGCATCTTCCAACTAGAAAAAGATTTAGCAGCTCAGCACTTGATGAAGTGCCACAAGTGTTACCAAAAGATGGCAAACTAGGGCAAATCGCTGCACGGTGTGTAGTGGGCAGTGCTTTTATGTTGCCCTACCAAAACCTTCACAGGTAAAGCAGGCACAGCTTCCTCTAATTCTAGTGTTGTAAGTGTGGAAGGAATATGGGAAATGGTTTTATGCAGTCATAAGGATGACTTCTAGTTCTGTTTCTTTTGTAGGAGACGCCTCTTTTTTTTTTTTTTTTTTTTTAGAGGCAAGGTAGGTTCTCTAGTTCTGTAGGCTTTAAATGAGATAGCTCTTTCCATTTTGAAAGTGCTTCCTTGTGTTGCCTGGTAGAATAAAAAGTGGTAGTTACTAATAGCAAATATATTATAATCAGTGGATGACTTTCTCATAATTTTTATCATCCTTAATATGATTGATAAAGCTTACAGTGTTGGTTTATGCAAAATACAATTCTTGCATTTATCAGCTTGGAAGTGACCAACATGCAGCTCTGCAGTTTGTGTATAGCTCTGCACCTCTTCCTGCTGCTTTTTTACTCCCACTAAGCCTCTATTGCGATGAGTAATGTGCCTGTGGAAGGACTGTAGTAGGGGACACACCTTTGGGCATGCCTTGTGGCCTGAACAACTGCCAGTGGGCTGTAATCTATTGCTGTGCCCTCAAATGGAGACCATGAGCCTACACCCAGGTTGACAAACCTCCCTGGTGGAGCAGTTAATTCTGATATATGAGACCCAGAGCAAGAAAGGCTGCCACACTACAAGTGGAAGGCATAGTGTTACCTTTGGGACAGGCTTACTTACTGACCCCATAGTTCTGTGCTTAATTCTGAGAGGTGAATACTGCAAAGTTCAGCTCTAGGTAGTTGAAGTCTGCAGAGAGTTGATGGGATGGGCATGTTAGGCCAAAAATGGAGGAGGACACTGGGACTAGACATGGATGCATCTTGCATGTTGTCACTGCTAGGTACTTCATGTGTCTGTGCTTGGATTTTAGCAAGAATATGTAAGGAAAAATAAGAGGAATGGAACCTGTTGCCCAAGGTAGGAGCAACTTAGATCATGCTGACGTGTGGCAGCTTGTGCTTTGAGTCACTGCTTTCATAATGCCAGTAAAAGTATAAGGTCTGCAAAAGTTTGCATCTGCAAACAGCTGTTAAAGGCACCTTAGAAGGGAGTATGGGCGGGGAGGTGTAAACTACAGGTTTGTGTATTTGGTTGGGGAAAGAAGGTTGTGACTCTCAGCCTCTTTGAGGGAAGAGAGAAAAATAAATTCATATATGGATTATAAAGTCAGGAAGCTCAGCTATTCTTGCACATACCTTTATGGATTACTTTTTAGTCCACACTATACTATTGGGTGCCGTTACTGAAAGACAATTTATTGGAGGACTGATCAGTCTTACTCTAACCCTAGGAGTACTTTCTTAATTGATCCTTCAATAATACTCTGCTGTTAAGTGGCCCAGTGTAGTTTGAATTGCACAATCAGTTAGGTCTCTTCAAGTTCTAGTTACTTGGATCTAGCAGCAACCCTAAGGAGAAGCTAGTGTCTCTTTATTTTCAGATGGGTGCTGGCTGTTTTGCTTCTGGTTCTAGGAGCTTTGATGTGCTAAATCCAATATGCAATTCCTGTACTATCGTTGACATTGCGTCAGAATTTGAACTTTTCATGATTTTGACAAACATCTGGCATTAATGCACCATAGGCAAAATATCTAATCTTTCAGAGCTTTGAGAAAATGTCAGCTAAATTCTGCCAAAAAAAGATGAGAAAGCTGTTGTTGCAAAATCTGTTGTATTCTCAGGATTGCAAAAACCATGAACTCTATTACTTCAGGCCTTTTTCCAGATACATAGTATGTAGCACATTCGTGTGTAAACTTTTTTATGTGTTTTGCTGGTTCATAAGAAGAATATTTAATGGGCTTCTTTTGATGTCCTTCCAAAAGTTTCAAAGTCCTATGTTGTTTATATAAAGACATGTTTATGTATAATGTATTTGTTGTAACTACTGCTTTTATTAATCTCAGGCAATTAGCCTGTTTAAAATGTGTTTTCATGTATTTTGCTTAGTATTAGATCGGTCTGTAAAGTAACCTGAATTAAGGAGGTATTAAAGTGTAATTCTTAGCAAAGTATTGTCAGATACTCATCTCACAGTTTGTTGATACTTACCGTATGTATATGATGGGACGTTGAGTCTTCAGAAATTTTTATGTTGACCTGGTTAGACTTCTCTTCTAGATAGGCCTCCAGAAAAGATAAAATGTTTTTTCAAACAAAGTCTGGTTTTAAAAAAAAATAAAAACTTGAAAACGTGACTTCTTAAATACAGTAGTCAAAAAGCTAGTAAGAAGGACTGAAATTTCAGGACTTATACAGAACTCCTGTCTAATTATTTTAAGTTCTATTTTAAATTGTTCATTTTGATTTTTACTCTGCAAAGTTTCCTCTGCAGGCTGTTATACCTGGCTAAAACCCAGGCTACATCTGGAGTCTACTGAATCTTTCCTGTCATTCACAAAAACTTATTCGCAGTGTGTTTTTCTTTGGCTTTGACAAATGTAGTCTTCTCTTCTTGCTAAACACGCTGCTGTAGCATGTGCCCTTGTAAGTGACTACTTAAATCATGTTACCCCATTCTTCTATTCTCTGCCCCTCTATTAGATTGATTGTAGGTTGCTTGTTTTTTATTTTTGCCCTAGCACTTATCTCACCTGTCACTCATATCAGTGCTAACTTCAGTTTCTGATGCTCACCTTCATTCCTGCTTTGTTACACTTTTCTGATGAGTACAACTGTTTTTCCAAATGTGTATATTCTTTTCATAAGCAGAGAGGCTCCTATGGTCTTCAGAGTTGCTTTCTTACTGTCAAAAACAACAACCAAAATCCCATCTTTTGTAGCGATGGTTACAAAAAGCAAAATGGAAAAACTAGAAGGACACTTGATAGTCTTGTCATGTCATGCTGATGAATGTTGTCTCATTCTTCCCTTGTACAACTTTGCTTGTATCTGTCTGCCTAAGTTTTTATACTGAGATTTTAATCTCTCTCATACAGTAGTAGTTTTCCTTCTTCTCAACTTTTTCTCCAAAGTATAAAGCACCTGGATCATTGTGGTTTTGATCAATGACTGTTAATGTAGCAGCTTGTTATTCTAATTGAACAATCATGGATGCTTTGTGGAAGTTAACTTCAATGCTATCAAAGCTTGAGATGTAGGCTGCATTGGCTATTGTTACATTATGCTACTATAGAAAACTGTGTCAGCTGTTAACAGACAGCCTGCACCTTTTCTGATGTAATTGCAGACACAATGAGAATCTCCAACAATTTAAAAGGGTGCTTTGGGATGCACAGAATGTATCAGAAAGTGTTTATTTGAGAGCTACCAAGCCTTCCTTTTATGAAGGCTGGTGCTGTGAACTAAAACTTGGCTCTGCTCCTGAATATTATAGTTGGACTTCATCTAGTTCTAATATGCATCTAGAGCATTGATAGAATTAATACTTAAAAAGGATTTCTGAAACTGTCTCTGCATTCTAAGTAGTATCTTCTGTTTTTTTCTTGTTTCAAGTTTGATGGGAAGTATGGCACTGTCAAACCACTACCGGTCTGAAGACTTGTTGGATATCGACACAGCTGCTGGAGGTTTTCAACAGAGGCTAGGTCTGAAACAATGTCTTCCACTTACGTTTTGCATTCACACTGGCCTGAGTCAATACATGGCCCTGGAGAGTGTGGAAGGACGAAATAAATACGAGATCTTCTATCAATGTCCAGTAAGGAGGATATGTTTATACTTGTGAATGTACTTCTCAAATAGTTGATGGTACCCCCATTGCATGTTATCTGATACCCGAAATACTTTACATAGCATAAGGTGAATATTAAGACAGCATGCTAGTTTCAGTTGTTTGTCCTTGAGTTGCCATCAGGTTTCAGCAAAGTTCATAAGTGGAGTGCTTATTAGATGAAAAAATTTACATGAAGTAGTTAATGGCTATAGCAATTACCATAGGCTTATGATAGTTGATGGCATTCATCTTTTCCTCTTTATTGGAAGATATTATTTAAATTTGTTGACAGCTATGGCAGGTATGTAATCTTTTTCTTGTTCCTTTAAGGAAAAAAAAAGCTTTTCTTTGGAATATAAGCATCTGTATGGATCTCTTCACCCAGAACTTACAGGTTTCCTCTGGGTTTTAAGCAAACCTTACTTTCTAGTGACAGAACAAATTGGTCATAAAAAGATCTTTTGTAGAACCTCATTACCTGAGTGTTTTTTCATAATTCTTATAGCTATAGAATTTTAAAATACTCATATTGTTGCTAGTGAAGCTAAAAAGATTTTAGCCTACCACTTCCTGAAGCCCCTCCCAAACAAAGAAGCAGGGGAAGTGAAGGGTGTTTTTTCTATTTATATTAAAAAAAAAAAAAAGTTGGTGGGCAGGGAGTATATCATCTTCCTGCGATGTCATTTCTAGCTTTTTATTTTCAAAGCATGTAGCATTGAGATTTCCAGGAAATGTGGTGATAAGGGATCGCTTGGAAGGTGTTAAGCTCTCCCTTTGTATTATGCTGAGTATTTAAACGTTTTTTATAATGCTCTGGAACTTGAAATGCTACTTAAATTTTGGGTCATCTTTGAACTGTCCTGCTTGTTAAAAGGGAGGAATGTGGTAGTAAAGGATATGGAATTGTTGAGTCTGGAGAAGAGAAGGCTCAGGGGAATTGTCCTGGTTTCAGTTGGGACAGAGTTGTTTTTCCTCCTAATGGCTGGTGAGGTACTATGTTTTGGATTGGGATGAGAAGAGTGCTGATAACATGCTGGTGTTTTAATTGCTGCAGAGCAGTGCTTACACTAAGCCAAGGACTTTTCAGCTCCTCGCTCTGTCCTGCCAGCGGGCAGGCTGGGGGGGCAGCAAGAGCTGGGAGGGGACAGCCCCAGGACAGCTGACCCAAACTGGCCAAAGGGGTATTCCATACCATCTGACGTCATGCTGAACAATATATAGGGGTGGCTAGCCAGGGTGGGGGGCCGGCTGCTCGGGGTTGGGCTGGGCATCGGTCAGCGGGTGGTGAGCAATTGCATTGTGCATCACTTGTTTGTACATATTACTATTATTATTATTATTATTATTATTATTTTCTCTCTTAAATAAACTGTCTTTATCTCAACCCACAAGCTTCAATTTTCCGTTTCTCTCCCCCATCCCAGAGAGGGAGGGGGGAGGGTGAGCGAACGGCTGTGTGGTGTTTAGCTGCCGGCCGGGTTAAACCACAACAG
>CM021735.1:7468418-7556341 GCA_011075105.1 Heteronetta atricapilla
GAACGGCTGTGTGGTGTTTAGCTGCCGGCCGGGTTAAACCACAACAGGAATCTTACCAATGTTTATGAATACTTGATAGCAGGGCATAAAGAAGTCAAAGCTAGACTTTTCTCAGTGATGCCTGCCCAATTATAGAAGAAGAGCCAGTAAGCCCAAATTGAAACAGAATAAACCTCATCTGAACATAGGGAAAGAGCTGTGAGTTGGCTGAACACTGGAACAGGTTACTTACAGAGGTTGCATCGTCTCTGTTCTTGTAGACAGAACCCAGCTGGACATGGTCCTCGGTAGCCTGCTCTAGCTGATCCCGTCTTGAGTGGAGGGTTTGGACTGATCATCTCCAGAGGTCTCCTCCAACCTCAAATTTACTCTGCTTCTGTTCTAAGTCAATATGTTTTTATTTGTTGTGTTTCTTAAGCGATGCATTAAATCTAATTAACCTTAATAGAATGTTCAGGCTGTACATTTAATTATCAGCTGAGTACTCGCAGGGACAGGAATTTGTGTTTTATATTATACATTTGAATATCTGGCTGGGAATATAATGGTGTATTAAGAAGCCAGATTACTGGTTTAGTGAATATGGGGAAAGCATTCCCTGTGTTACATTTCAGATGTTGAATTTTAACCTTTGAAGTCTAATGCTTTACTTCTAATACATCCTTAACTTCCTTTCCCTTTTAGGACCAAATGGCTCGCAATCCATCTGCTATTGATATGTTCATTACAGGTAACACTTCAGAATAATGAACTTTGCAGAATGTTTTAATTGTGTTCAGAAAATACATGTTAGTGTTTGACAGATCAAATCAAACTGTACAGTGCAGTTGACCTGTGCAGAGCAAGTGTTCTAAATTTGTTGTGATACTTATAAGACGCTAACCTGATTTAAAACATCAGTGGTTATTTGGAATGAGATGCAAGCTTTCTTTATTAAAGTTTGTCTTTCCTTGTGTCTTGTATACAAATTACTCAGTGTATTAACCTGTCTAACAAGATGAGCAAAAGCTTTAAATTAGCCATCATGGCAATGACGTAAGTAGTTATGCATCCAAATAGACAGGTTTTTTTCAGTAGTTTTTGTTACCATGTTAGAAGTTCAAAATATTTTGTGTCCCTTAATGAAATCTAATTAATTATAACCATAGCTACAGAAAAAAGCCTTTCTGAATTTTGATTTGGCTAATTTTCTGTCATTTGGTTATGTAGTAGACCATTGTGATCATCTGTCTGATATGTACGTTGGCTGAAATGATTCTTCGTTTTAATTCCCTGAAATCTGGTAACAGTGACTATGCTTTCCCACTGAGTCAAAATAATTAATTTAGACAGATGTGTTGTAACTGGTGCCAAAATTCATGTTAGCACTGCATATGTCTTTGGATACATGTACTAATAGTAACAGTGGGAAACTACATTAGACAATGCTATACCATTGCTGGTTTAGGTTGAAGGTAGTTAAACTCCTAGCCACTCTAATTTTAGGAAATCTTTCTATGTACTCACCGATTTTATGAACTGATTCCAATGTGAAGTAAAAAGTTTGTCATCCATTTTATGAAAGTTGTATTTTAGAATGCACTATGTGCTTTAGGATCATCAGAGGGAAGATACAGCAAAAGCTCAAGAGTAATAGCTGGTTACTTGCTTCTTTCCACCTGAGGATGATGTAATACTTTAAAGCTACTCTGGTGTATTCATATTGTTACCTTGAGCTTGCTGCTTTTATGGTGTTGTGTCAGTGGTCATCTGACATTGTACTTAAATGTACTGCACTTGGCTGAAAGGATTAATCTTGGCATATTGCAGGGTGGAGGGGAAGCTTCACATACAGCATATGTCTAGGTTTTTTTGAACATTGCAGAGTAAATTGCTCCATTTTCTCCATTCGGAGTTACTTTATACAAGATCTGCATTTTGTGGATTAGTGGTAGAAGGGAGGATAATAAGCTTGGAATTGCTTAGGCTTCCAAAAGATCAAAAGGACAGTACACGTAGCTCTTGCACAAAGGAAGAAGTGGTAAGTACATGTAATCTAACAGGAGTGATAGTACTTGATAACATGTCAGTGAAGGTTAGGATAATGGTTTCACAGTATTTCAGTTAGCTTCAAGATGTGTTTTTTATGAGTAATATTGACAAATATTTGAAGAACTCTATGTACTTTCCTGTTGAACTCTTTATCACAATGCTGAGAAGATCTGTGGCTGAGAAACTGTTTTCCAGAAAGCCAGTATTGCTTGTATGCAACTCCCCTCTCTAAGAGTTAAATGTGACAGCTTGACTGTCTGCTTAGAAATCAAGCTGTTCCTAAATAATGGCTGTCGGTGTATGAAAAGCTTTTCTCAGACAATGGCTGTACGTTTAAGAAAATTCTAGCTTCTTTTGAATAACATACAGGCTTATTTCTTCTGAGTTTGTAGGAGGAGTGCAGAGCATATCTCTGTCTATGCCTCATCCCTGTCCTCAAGGAGAGGAAAATTCTGCAACTTGTTAGCAGATTTCTTAAAAATTATTCATATGGGAACTTGTATATCAAAATTAAGTAAGTCCATCAGCAGGCTTGTGTGCTCCTTGTAGGTAGACTAGCTGGAAATAGCTACACAAATAGAATAGGCCATTGTACTAGTTGTCTTCCCAAATCATAGCAGAACAGTCTTGATAAGGAAAACATGATGACAGGCACCAGCATTTGAAGGCGGTGATTATAATGTGATATACTTAGCTAAGAGCTTCTTTGATTGCTGTGGCATTTCAGGAGTATGTAATCTTCATTCTAGGTTGGTTTCTCCAAATGATCTTTAGTTGAATGAGCTGGAATATTGACTGAATCATCTAAAAGTCTGAGAATATATTGTAGAAGTATTGAAAGTTTTAACCTGTTTCCTTTGAATATTTATCGTAATATACTTAGTGGTAAACTTGTCTGTCCTTACGAACACTTTTCTTCTTTGACATCTAGGTACATCTTACTTGGAATGGTTTACATCCTACGTAAACAAGGTTGTAACTGGTGGTTATCCTATTATCAGAGATCAGATTTTCAGGTATTGTGACTGGGATTTAGAACTTCACTGCAATATGTTGATGGCTTGTTTAGAATGTCAAACTCTTTTGAAGTAGTTACACGTTTGTGATACAAAAACTAATGGTGGAGAGAAAAGGAAGTGCACAAGATGTTTCAGATAAAACTTTAAAACAGAATGCTTAAAAATAAACTTTAACACCAGAAGCTTCAGAGATTGTAACTGTGTGTTATCAGAACTGGAATCTTGTGATACAGTTGATCTGAAGCATAGCTAGTACCGTATCACTTATCCTGTCTGCTATGCATGCACTGCAGCTGTAGGGCTGTTATTAGCTATTAAAAAATCAGTTGTTCCAGTGAACTGGTCTCTAACACAGTGCAGAATAAGTAAATAAATAGGACTTGTTCTGGTGTTTGAATATTCACGCATATATAATTTCTTCTAAATATAAGAGCCTTATTTCTGTCAAACTGGGGTGTTACAGAACACAAATTCCTGATCTGAAAATTTCTTTGCTGTAGGAGTTGTTAGATTTTTGGTTTTTAAATAGCATAAAGATGCATCCTTATTGACAAGTGTGTTTTCATTGACCTCGGATCTAATTATACAGCTAGCTTAATACAAGCATTAATGCAGTTACAGAGAGCTGTAGCTGTATGAGTTCGGGAACAATATATACTGAAGATTCTGCATACATCCTTTGTTTAAGTGCCAAGTTACAAATTACTTTTAAGTCTAGCACCACAGGGCTTTTATTAGTGATTAACTAATCACTTTACATCTTTCTGTACTGAATGTTCAGAGCTATTTTTAAGTTTGATGTTTTCCTTTTTGTAGGTATGTCCATGATAAAGAATGTGTTGCTACCACAGGAGATATTACTGTTTCTGTGTCCACATCTTTTCTACCTGAACTCAGTTCTGTACATCCACCGCACTATTTCTTCACTTACAGAATCAGGTGAGAATAACTGCATGACTCTTAAAACACAGGAAAGACTTGTGTAGTGTTCAGATCATCAGCTGTTGCAAATTTATGCACAGCATTCGTGAAGTTACTAAAATTAATAGGAAGTATCTGAATGTGCACAGCATGCAATACTTTCTAATAAAAACAACAACAACACAAAACATTAAAATATTAACTGTCCAGGTACATAAAGTGTCAGGTTGGTAATTAGTGAAGTATAGTAATGGGTGGGGGGAAGAAGTTCTGAGTAACTCCTGTGACTTAGAAAGGGGTAAATAACTACAGTGAATAGAGGCATGCAGTGAATAGAGGCATGCAGGTATGTCTTGGTGATTGATTCAGTGTACTTCACTGTAGTGTGTTGTTTTTTTCCCAGTCTATTTTGAAAGGTAGCCCAAGACTACCAAGCATTTCTTAAAATGTATGAAAGTAGTTACATAACCATTAAGTATGCTATTTGGCTTCTAGAATTGAAATGTCCAAAGATGCTCTTCCTGAGAAGGCTTGTCAGCTGGACAGTCGATACTGGAGAATAACAAATGCCAAAGGTGATGTAGAAGAAGTTCAGGGTCCTGGAGTAGTTGGTAAGTAAAAGGTTGCTTTTATGAGCCTGTTATGGAAGTTACACTATTAGTCATTCCTTATGATGAGAAGGTGGCAGTTGTGTGGTTTGTATAAACATAATTTAATTGCTTGAAAGGAAGTAACATGTATCCATCTGTTTTATCTTAAAGTTGTTTTAAAAGAGAAATTTGAACAGCCTGATAGTTATATTTTCTTCAAACAGTTCTTCTTAATACTAGGTACCGAGAATAGTTTATATCCACAGGAATCTAAAATGATCTGCCTGAACATTATAGAGCTCAGCAAACTGCTAAATTGTGGTTATACTTTCGTCCTTACTTATTGTGATCTGGTATTTTACCAACAGGGGAGTTCCCAATAATCAGTCCAGGGAGAGTCTACGAATATACCAGCTGTACCACTTTCTCCACGACATCTGGATATATGGAAGGGTATTACACCTTCCACTGCCTCTACTACAAGGACAAATTCTTTAATGTTACAATTCCCAGATTTCATATGGTGTGTCCAACATTCAAGGTGTCTACAGCACGAATGGTAAGTAGAGATGCATTTGTGCTTATCCTGGATTTTGTCTTAACTTCTGTTTTCATTGAACACTTGGAATAATTTTAATAGGAGAGTACAGCTGTGTGTTGGAACTTTAGTTTCAATTCTTTTCTTGAAAATCAAATCTTTCAGATTCGCTTCAATAAAAACTAAAAGAATTGCTTGGTCTGAGACTTTGGCAACTTCCCATTATATAAATTATTTTCAGCTTCTGGAATGTTTATTGATTAAAAAAAACAAACACTTCTGTTGCAAAATTTACAGTACTGAACAGTATTTGGATTGGTAATTCCATATAGAACATACCACAGTTAAGTCTATATCAGTCTGGAAACCGCAGCAGTCTTTTCAGGCAGCTTCTGTGTCAGTAAAGCCATATACCCTTGTTGCTTTGGCATGTAATGTTACCAATTTAAAGACCCTAGGCCCTAGCTTTCACAAGAAGCCCTAAATGCTCTAGGTCTTCCTTCTTGGGTCCTCACCTCTGTCTGGTATCAAGGTCAAACTGCGTCTTATCAGGTGACATCTGTCAGCCTGTAGGCTCTCAACAGAGGTAGAACTTGACCATTTTGTTGTCCTGTGTCTGAGCTCCAGAGCTCCCCAGGATGCACAGAAATACGTATGTATGGCTATGTCTGTTCAGGGCATATTTCAGAGGTATCTCTGATTATGCAGACTACAGCAAATTTGAGGTTTGTTCATTTTGTTTTAAGGAGCTGCCTTATTTCTTATATTGTACCTAGAAACATGGCATTGAATTAGCTGTTTGGATTTCTTAATTCTTTTAAATATTCCTTCTTGGTATTACCACACTACAGTATGTTTTAGCCATAACAGTCTATCCACTTTCTTCAACAACAAAAGTTTAAATTAATGACAATTTTAAAAAGGTGTTGGTCCTTTTGATGCTCACTACTTCTCACTGAAGTGCATTTCACTAAGTCACTTAATGAAATCAATAAGATATTTAGCTTACTGTTAATTATAGTGTAGTTTGGAGATTGTAGGTGATCCTTAACTTTTCTGTTTGTTTTGGCACATTTAGAGAAGATTGCTTTATTGTATCACTAGCATAGCCCTTATTTATTGTCTAATTCAGATAGAACTTAAAAGACTTTGCGCAAGCACTGAGTCTTTCTTAGGAGTAAGCATCTACCTTTATACTTTTTCCTGTTTTTCCAAGGGATTTGAGAAACTCAGTAGTAGCTATAACAGTAAATGCCAGCAGAGGTCGTGCTTATAATGGCAAATGTCACCTCTAACTCAAGCTTAATTTGTGAGTTTTAACCTCTTCTAGCCAGCTGACTGTGAAAATCATTTGCTCTTATCTTTTGCTGTACCTCTAGTTTTAAAAGGTAGCAATGACTATTTAAAAAAAAAAAAACATACCTGTATTAAAAGACTACATAAGCTGCCAAGGAAATAAGTACAACTAAGGTGCTGAATTGTGGTATCTTGTTGCACTGTATACGTAGTTGTATACATGGGATAATTAAGGCTAGTGGCCATTTATTGAGTTAAAGGTCAAGTACTTAGGCAAATTTATCTTTATTGCTAATTATTACTGTAAGCTTAGGGAACTGGTTTTAAGACACGGTATGGTATCTACCTCAGGTAACCAATGCAGTAATATAGACTTTCAATTTTTCTAGGGAATTGTTAGTTCTTCTTTATAAGTAGCTGGAATACAAAATTTTGATTAAATATGTTTATATTTTGTATTAGGAAACAAATCATAATGAATATGCAGTGGATGAAGATGAAGATTCCACAGACACTGACGAATATGAAGATCGACGTAGAGTGTTGGACATTCCTGCACCTTCTGGACGCTGCCCACATCATACCTGATGGGATTTTGTTTGCTTCAAAACTGTTTTCATAAGCTGAACTCTTTGGGACTAGTGCATAAGAATATTTCTGACTATTGTAAATGAACTTTCTGTTGCACATCAGGGCAACTAGCATGAATGTTGGTGCCAGCTCTAATATTCATCTGAATATATATTTTTTTTTTTCCCTGGCTTGGAAGTGTGGGGGAAAGGAGGGAGGGAGAGGAAGAGAAAGATGTTTAGGTTTTGTTCACTTTTTTTCCAAAGTGCACAACAGCTTGATAGTCTGAGGTAATCATATCTTACAGTTTTAAACTATTGCCTATTTATGATCATATTACAAATGCGGTGTGGGGATTTGTTTTTATACAAACATTTAAAATTAGCAATAGACAAGATGGCAAAAAGGTGTGTACTATTGTCCTTTCTCATGAGTTTCTACTGTTGATAATTTCTGTGAGGAATTAAATTTGCAGGTTGGCCAATGTTACCCATTTGGGTTAGATCAGGTGCTGTTATGCTCTTTTTATTAACATGTAAGTACCAGAAAATTCTGGTTATCAGATACATAAATTTGCAATGAAACTGGCCTTATTTTTGGACAATCTGTCTTTCAGCTTAATTTTATGTTAAGTGACTCTGAATAATGCCTTTTTGGAATGTACATGCTTAATCTGCCACTCGATAACAAAGAAATTTCTCAATGACTACAAAGTATGAATTTGTAAATATGTTTTGAGTTTTTCTTTATATGATGTTTGCTGTTCAGACTTTGTCATAGGTGACAACTTATGTTGAAGTATCATGTCTCCCTAAATCCTCTATGGGTTTTTGCAACTATGCATGAATCCAAAAAAAAAAAAAGAGCCTGACAGAACACTAGATGACTAGAAACTTTATATTTAAAGAAGTATTGCTTTATCACTTTTATTTTGTTTCCACTGTCATTAATAAACAACTTAACTGCCTCCTTTGCTCCAAAGTGCAACATGGGCCTGATTCTGCCAAGACTTGAGCAAGAACTGTGACTAGTTTTCCCGCAGTCAGTTCTTTCTGACATCCAGAATTAGTAGCTCTGATGATGGGATACCAGCATATTGTTCTGAGTGATTTTTTTTTCCATTACTGACTATCTAGAACTGTTACATAAACTCTAGATTTTTACAAGCCCCAGTACTGGATTTTCAATGTGCACATCTTTCTCTTGTGCCACACAGCATCTGGATCAACCACAGCAGTATAAGGTAGAAAAAAACTGAATGTGACCCCTGCAACAGTTGTTTAGGTGAAGCATCTGGAGAATTAAAACAGAATTGTATTACCTCCCACACAAGTCTGAGTAGCAGTGTGAAGTACTAGAATAGTTTTAAAATTATTTTGAAGACTCCTCAGTATTAATTATGAGGGGAAAATGTGATGGCTGTGGCTTAGATGTTTTTTCTTAACTAAAAACTCATCATTGGTTAAAAAAGCAATGAAAAGGGGTTTAGACACCCATTTATTTAGCAGAACTAGAACCTATTCCAGTGTGATACGTTTGTCTTGTGTGCGGTTAAAGGACTGTTAACTGTCATGCTTTGCTGTGGTATGCAATAGGGATCTGTATGTTCTAGTAAAGTAGTATCAGCCAAAGGTCGTTAGGATCTGTAGAAACACTTCCAACTCTTAACAATCTTACTCAAGGAGTGGTTTTTCCCTTCAGTTGTTAAAGAGAAGAATGTAATTATTGCCTACTGTTGAGTAAGACAAGATACAGGACCATATTATTCTGCTAACTTGGGAACAGTGATGTTGAGGTTTTGTGCGCTGTGATCCAAGCACAGCTGGTAGTCACAGGACTCGGCTTGCTAACAATGCATGTATGAAGTAAAAACCTACCCAGGTAGAACAGCTTGTTGCCGTTACTGTACCAAATCTACGTGTATTTGTAACTTGAGAAAGGTTATATAAAATGGCTTCAGGCAGCTATTTTAGCACAGTGGCACACTGCCCGAAGTTACCAGATGTGTTACTGCAAGCACTGTACCTCGTCATTACTTGCAGATGAAACAAAGTGTATGCCAGTACTTTCCTCACCCCACCCAAAAGCAATGTTTATGCCAAATCAGTATGAAAAGTGAAGTGGCCAAGACCATGGAAGAAAACAGGGCCTTAGTTACATATGCCAGGCCAGCACTGTTGCACTGTAGAAATCTTCCCTGGGGAAGAGAAGTGGTTGTCAAGCTACCACATAAGAAGACAGCATTTCACCAGTGCTTGGACTGATTCAGCGAGCAGGTGTTGGGTAGGTGTATTTGTAAACGCTGTTATGATACTTCCAACTGATAAATGCTTGCTGTTTGCTATAAGCTGTACAATATACAACAAAACACTCTGTGCTGCTTGTCCCTTTGGTGACCGGCCTTTTGACCCAGCCTGAAGTTCTTTCAGCTTCTGCTGACTCACATGCTGAGGGTTTGATGCTTATTTTACTGGGCAGGAGAAGGCCCAGTGAAGCCTCATCAAACATCTATGTACTCAGCATGTTCAAATGTGAATATGTACCAAAGTTCCTTTTTTTTTTTTTTTGCTTGTTTTGGTTTTGTATGTGGGAAAGGCTGTCCCTGACTGTTTACCATGGCTGTAGGCTTTCTTCAGCATTTTGCTGGGCTTTTACGGAGTTGGTGGTTAATGGGGAGGGACTGCAGCAGAGGAGAGAACAAGTGGGCAGCCAGCCACTAGTAAAAAAAAAAAAAAAAGTTGCTGCTACAGTTAGTCCAGCGTTGGGTTAACTCCTGTCACTGTCTAGGCAGGGAACGTAAAATGGAGACAGAGCCAGGTGGAAATGCCATTTACGTGACGATACGGGTTACCGGAAGGGAAAACAAGTAAATACCCACCCATCCCATGGCCGAAAGTCCAGTTCCTCAGTGCAAAATTTTACGAATAAATTAATTTTATATATATAACATAAACTTACCAAGTCTTAATTTCGCGTATCCTGCTCACTAAGTCGCGTACAGTAACACCGTAAGCGCCTTACCCACCTTCGCGGTCAATTAGGGCCCCATTAGAGCCAAGCTCTTAAGCCCCTAAACCCCTGCCTGTCCCCGGGCCGAGCGCTGCCCATGCTGTTGCCAGGGCCGTGCCGAGCCGTGCCAGCCCCGCCGCTCCGCCCCCGGGGCGGGCCGGGCGCTATGGCACCGCCGCGCCGCCTCCCCACCTGCAGACGGTGCGCGGCTGGCTGGCGGCGGGGGCGTGGAGCCGGTGAGGGCCGAGGGGGGAGCCGCTAACCGGGCCGGGGCCGGGGTCGCCTTTGAGGGCCGGCGGCGCTGGGGTGCGGAGGGGCCTGGGAGGGAGGAGAGGGGCGGGGGACGGCGTTGTTGAGGCGGCACGACGCGCCAGCCGGGCTCGCTTTCACGGCCTGAGTCACGGCACCGCAGTGCGCTATAGCGGGGAGCCGAAATGCCTCCCGCTTTTGGGGGGCTGCTTCTCCCGGGGCCGGGAGCGGTGTCCCCAGGTGTCGAGTCGATCCGCAGCTTCCCCCCGGGCGCGGCTTTGCCCGCGGGGACTGCGGAGAAATGCCGCCGCAGGCCGGGCAGCTCGCTGCGTGCTGCAGCCAGGGCGGCAGTCCGGGGGTCCTAGCTGGGGGAGAGCTTTCTTTCTCTTGAGCCGTGCTGTGAATCGCAAGCTATAGCATTCCTATTTATAAAAAAAGCTGCAGTTTTACCGGTGGCTCGTCTCTCTGCAGTACAGGAGCACAGAAAAAACGACTCCTTTCCCCCCAAAAAATAGATACGTCAGTAGGGGTGCTGCTGACAAAGCTATTCTGCTGGATCTGGTGACTTTTATTAACGTGCCTTGCGTTGTTCTGGTCATAGCTTGGTAGCTACTACGAGGACTACAGTATTTTCTGCTTCTGCTGCTCTTTGTTCCCTCAAAACCGTACATGTTCTTAATTTGTCAGCTCTGCCATGTGCTATGGTAACGGCTCTTAGCAGGGCTACTGTTTTGTAAATGCAATGCAGAAAAATCTCTCTTCAGAAATGAACGAGGGGAAAAGTTACCTGAGTACAGACGGGCTTCTGTTTTGGATCATTATGCCTGAAGCTCCGCTCCTGCACACGAAAATCTCTACCCGTGGTCAAGTACTGGTTTTATTTAAGTGGTTAGGAGCCTCGCGTTGACTCAGATGCTCCCCGGATTCAGTTCCTGGCACCGCTCTGAGTCTGGCGAATGCCAAAAGGCAGAAGGGCTGTGCTCTGCTGACAGCGCTGTGTGGCTGAGGGCTCCGCTGCGATGGCGAGGTGCCCGGGGATGTTCTTGCGGTCCAGGACGGCTCGCGCTTTAGCCACCAGCCTTGCCGTAACAGCCGGGCTAACGGCGCTCCTGCGGATTGATGTCGCTTGTGGGAAGAGCCACTGGATACAGGATCTGGGAAGGCTCCTCACAAAGTTGTTTACCCTGGAAAAAATCACATCCTGCATCTGAAGGTTTTATTTTTAATTTCAGCAATAAACAGAGGAAAGGAGTTTTCTTTCTTTTTTTCTGGTGGAAAAAATAACTAGACTTAAGATGCAGAAGGATTTAAATAATGTTTTACAACAAAACCATCCTTTGAGGTTCACAGGCAATGTTTTGGGAGGAAAAATTCCATCCCGATGTGATTACAGCCTGCCACACTAGACTCTTAACTGCACAGAGAAATAGTTTCAAGCAATATGAACACAGTCAAGAGCAGCGATGCGAGTGCTTCATCACGGTCTTATCATAAGTGAGACTTGTTATCTGAATTCCTGGAATTCTTGGAACTTCCAAATCCCACTTGGTCTTTGAAGATAAATGTGTCCCACGTCCTCCTACCGCACGTGCTGGTCCTTCTCGCGCCTGTGCCTGCTCGATGCTTAGTCTGAAGAGCCTGTGCTCTGCAATAGCAGGGATGTTTTAGCTGCAGTCTGTAGCTCAGCCCCTGTGTGCAGAAGTCTGTCTGGCAGTTCCTGCTGCCGTCGGAGTGACTGAAGCCTGACCTTCCCACTTTGCTGCTGCTCGCAGATGGCAGCTGTGGTGGAAGACTTGAGCTGTGCCTGAGGTCGCATGGCACGTAATTTCTTGTGCCAGCACCTCAGTGTGCATTTGGGCAGGGCTGGAAGGAGCGTGGGGAGAGGAGGAGCAAATGCCTCCTTAGGGCAGCCAGATCTGTGCTGAGATCTCCCTGAGAGAGGAAGGGAGTGTGGTCTGGCTCCACGGCTATCGCTGAATTACTGTAAAAGCAAAGGCACTCAGGCCTGAGCGACCTCTTTGTTAGGGGCACTTGCAGAAGGTTGCTGCTGGAATTAGGCGAGGCCTGTTGGGTGGTGCGATAAGCAGGCAGAGAGCGGGCTGAGCTGCAGCCTGCCAGGGGCCTCCGGTGGCTGTGCTCTGAATAAAAACCCTGTCCTCAGAAGGTGCTAAGTCACTCCTCTCTCTTCTCCTTCTGTGGCTTCTCTGGCCAGTGACTTCATTAAAGTGGAGTCGAGTTTTGAGACCTTGATTCCTCACCATATGTTCTGCCAGTTCTGTGTCGATTTTTAATATAATAAACATGTAAAATCTGTTTATGCCTCCAAACTAGGGAAGAAGCATGGTCAAGATGAATTGTATCCTGTTAACCGTCTGCATCGTTCTGGTTGCTTTTTGTAGTTCAGGTGAGTACAAGAGGCTCTTTGTTGATGCAGTGTTATGACAGTGTGTGAAGAAATCATGGAAACTATGTCTGGGAAGGAAAAAAAACAAGAAAGGTCTGCATTATTTAATACCACTTTGGGGAATGAGAGTAACCTCATAAGCAGGGCATAGTTTCTGTCGCTGATTGTCTTTGGTCAGAATGGAGATGCTTAATGTGGCAACAAAATATTCAATTTTGCTGATGGAATACTGGATTCCTGATGTATAAATTGGAAACTAGGTGTATAGCATGAGGGAGAAATGAATTTTTTAAAAAAGGGATAGAATTAAATTCTGATAAAAGTACCTTTTGTCTGTCATTTTGGAAAATGTAATTTTTAAGGTAAAAGAAGCAAAAATTTAATATGTTATTCTGCAGGTGACATGAAGATGAATATATTTTAAAATGATGTAAATACATCATTTCAAAATCTTCAAAATCTTCAAAATCTTACTTTCAAATTCAAAAGCTTCAAAATCTTACTTTCAAAATTGCCAGTATTGATATCACAGAATCATCTAGGTTGGAAGAGACCTCCAAGATCACCAAGTCCAACCTCTGACCTAACACTAACGCTTGTACATTTCATCTGGAGTCTTTAGTTTAATAACCAGGGTTATGTTTTGTGACAGATGCAGCTGCTGTTCTTCCATTTTGCTTTTTAATGCTGATAATGTTTCAGCACTTTATTATTCAGTAAAGGTAAAACCTTGTCTTCTTAGGTTATGCCCTAAGGTGTTACCACTGTGAGAACAGCCCTTCCTTGTGCAAGACCAATAATACTTGCTTATCAACTGAAGATGCTTGCTTGCAGATGAGATTTGGTATGTATACTGTCCTGAAACTTAAAGTAAACATGGTTGTATCAATTTTCAGTGTCTGTGCACTTCTAATCTGGCCATAACAAGCATTTTTAGCCTCATGCAGAAGACAGCTTTGAACGCAAACATGAAGGTCGTGCTTGTAGTGAATTGATGTATTTTGACTTGAAAGCAACTGATAAAGATGATGATGATTCAGAGAGTTGATTTATGCATGTACTAGCACATGCATAGATAGCATATATGCAGATAAAGAAAAAAACCAACACAATAGTGGCCAGAAGAAAAAGCAGACAGCATTGACTTTAAAATACAAAACGTTTGTCTTGACTTTGTTACACTTTAAAAACAGATTAAGCATGCGTAACTTGTAAAATAAACTTGCAGCTGAAGACTCAGTCTTTTTTAAAAATTATTTTAAAAATTATGTTTTTCTGAGTGTGAATTCATCTGCATCTAAGGAATATGGTCAAGGATATTCAGGGGCATGGAGTTGCTTCCCTAGTTGTTGAATAATGTTTGACTCTTTTGCTATGAGTGACAGGGTATTCATTGGAAAACCAGAATATCATAAAAGGAACTCACTATTGAATTTGTGGCTGGCACACGTTTTACGTTAGACTTGTTACCTCTAAGGAGTCATAGTGGGTAAGCTCAGGAAAGCATATAGGGGAGAAAACTACTGAATTTGAAGTTAATTGTGGTCATTCTAAGGTTAATAATTTCTAATGTAAATACAGGGTTAATATGATGCTAGATAAATACCTCAGCTGAAGGTCATTCTAGCTCTGTAACGAAGCATTTATTCGTCTCTCTATAGTCCTGGAGTTTGCTTTCTGTTTAAATGGCAGAAATGAAAATGTGGCAATCGTCCCAGACTTCTTTGGATTGTGATTTATTCAGCACAGCCTTGTAATTGTTTTCTTTTAACAAAGAGATTCTGAAGCTAATAACTGTCTAGTTGGAGGTCCCTCGCTGTTCAGGCAAAATGACAGCTTGGCATCTTGCACCTTGTAAATGAAGATGTTTGCAACCGTATTTTCCTAGCGGAGAGCCTGCTGCATATGTGCAAGCTATACAGAAATGGATCTGCCAGCCTAGAGCACTGCACTAGAGCAGCTCCAGCAGCTGTTGTCCTAGTGCAGGTCCACTGAAAGTGAAATACTCAGTAAAGTGAAATAATCTCCCATTTTCCCAGCTGACTCCCTCTGCCCTTGAAAGACTGTTGTGCTGTCTTTGGACAGCAGGAGCAAGTGTGGGATGGGACTCCCATGTTTCTGGGACAGTCCTTGCTAAAGTCTGTGACTTATGGAGAAAAGAAGCTTCTACCACAGCTGGAGCGGGACACCTCTCCATGCTGCTAGCATCCTGATTTATTTTTTGTTCTTTCCCTTGAGCCTAGACTGTAATGAGCACAAACTGTATGCTTTCTTGCATGCAGCATACAGCAGTTGTCCTTTGCCAGAGGCAGCAGTCAGGTACTTGAGGTGTTAAGCTAGGGAAGGTTGAATTCAAATTGGGTTCAATTCTGGTGTTCCAGGGAATAGGTGAGAAGAGGGGAAGGCTCTTCTGCTCTTCAGGCTATGTCTTCCACGTGTTGTATGTAGAAATGAAGCCAGTCACATCTGATGGGACTTGCCTTCAGCACAAAAATGAGCTTGAGTTACTGGACTTGCTTGGTGGAGGTAGAACACTTGGACTGCTGGACAATGCAAGAGCTGCATGGTGAATTAGCAGACAAGTTGAGCTAGATAGGTTATGTGTTATCTTTGCCTGGTGGGAGCCCCAGAGGAAGAATTGTTTAAGCTCTAACTGCATATCTCCCAGTGGGTCATTTAGTCTGAATGTGGAGCACTGGTTAGCTAAGCAATATACATATATATATATATATATATGTATATTGCTTATATTATAAATCAGTAATTTGTATTTACATATGAATTTTAAATATATATATATATATATATCTTTTAGCCATATGTATGTATACAAGAGAGTGCTGTGGATGCAGGACTACAACTTTCTATCAATATTTGCACTACCAAAGTCCTAGTGAAATCACATTCAGAAACTTCCAAACACTTGGTGAGGGGAAAAAAAATCTTTAAAAAAAAAAAAAAGCGAGTACATGATTGTCTAGGCAGTGATTCTCTCTCCATACCAAAAATTGCATTACTCTTAATCTGTTTAATTATTTTGTAGGTAAACTAAGAACGTCCTCCTGCTGGAAGATGTCCCAGTGCAACGTGAATGATATTGCTGTATACTACCAGTTGGATAATTTTGAATACTTTTGCTGCCAACAAGACTTGTGCAATGAGAGCACAGTTACTGCAGTTAACAAAGCAGCTTTCAGTATTGTCTCTGTAATGACCATGTTATGGATGCTTCTGTAATAACCATTATCTATGCTGTACTTCCAAGCTGAAATTATACAAAATCATTAACTCTTTCCTGAATTGTACTTCTTGCATTTTCAGTTCCTAACTGGACTGAAGCTTGACCTTTTAATTTTGATATTATTATTTTTTTTTTTGTAAGGCTACATCTGTTAAACTACTGTCTCCATTCATGTGAAAGGAGAACCTGTATTGTTAACATTTTAGGGAATTCAGGAGTTTTGGCATGCCATCTGCATGGGGAAAATGCCTTGTTCTGAAATAGTGTCATCTTGTGGAGAACCTGAGCAAACTTCAGTGGGTTAAGTGGAGAGGAAGGAATGCGGAAGGTTTTGGGCCGGAAAACTGTCCCATTGTCCCATGAATTTTAATTATTTTTCATTGGGATTCTGAGGTTTTTTTGGATGCTACTTTTTCATACACCAAGCAGTGTGTTTACTCTCAACACAGAAAGTGTTGGATCATAAGTATAAACTTGCTTCAGTGTTCATGACGAATGCTGAAGTATATGATTCTAAGTGATGTAGACTCTTTGTTCCTGTCATTGTAACATTTTCTTTTCCTTTTTTCAAGCCAGTAACATAATGATCAGTATGACTACTTTGGAAGAAAGCATCTAAATTTCTTAAAACCAAAACAAATTAACGCTACAAGTGAGGAACACGCTTCCTCTTTTTATATTTCTGTGAGCATGCAGACAACATATGCTAGCTTCCTTTCTAGGCTTTTTTTTGTTGTTTTGTTTTGCTTATATTTTTTTCAAAGTCTAGGATTTAAGCTAAGCATGTGCTTTGCACTGAATATTTCTCGCTATACTGAAAATTGTTTATAAAATGCTAAGGAATTAAAATGGCACAACTTGTTTACTTTCCCGTATAATTAGCTTTTGCTTTTTTGAAAACATGGGCAGGTAAACTTAATTCCTAAAGCTTCCACATAAGAGTATTAAACAACAATTTGGAGAACTTTATATTTTGACTTTTATGCAACCCTATAAATGCCGATCAAAATACATGTATATTTATACAGCATGCAGAAAAAACACTCAGTTTGTATGTGTACAGCTTCCAGAGCTCGAGCACTCTGGACATTGTTCTGACTCAGTGGTGGAGACAGACCTTTGATGCTTCCCCTGGACTTAGGGAGCCTCTCAGTCGAGTACAATGTGAAATTTTCCTTTGTCTCGTTTGGAACTCTTAGCATATTCCTGCAAGAGTCATGGTCTGTTGCCAGTGGCATATTCTCTTTCTGAGGACCCTAGCTAGTGCTGTCCAGGGCACAGGTGACACCAGTTCACTCAGTCATAACAAAGGCAGGGGCCTGCACTGTGTTACTCCAAACCATCGTGTATTCTGCAGTGCATCTTTTGGTTAAGCTTATCTTAGCTATGAAAGCATCCTGGGATCTCTCTGATCACTCAAAATATGAAAGCTATGCTGTCTTTGATTAATAAAAATTCCAAAAAAGAAAATATGGAGAGTGTGGTTATTTAACAGCATGCTACTTACAGCTGAATATAATTCTAGTTGTTTCTGTGTGGGATTCGTCCATGCTTCACATCCAGATGCTCTTGGTAAGTGCAAGCCAGACTTCTCTCACTTTTATCTGGAGATTGCTGCTACCTGTGGTAAGTTACTTTTGGCAGAGTGATTATTTGCTTTACTGAGCTGTTATGCCTAGTGGTGTCTGGAGTACCCCTGGAGTACTGGATAACTTGACACTGTTGCCTGGTGGGGTTTTTGATTATCTACGTGGTTTGCTCTGTTCTAAATTAGTGGCACAAATAAAACCTGGTATTTAAAAGATTTTTTTAAAATACCATAATTTATACAGTAACAGACATCATCAAAGAGTATTCTCTGCATCTCCTTCTCAATGTTCATTGCTCTTGTAGCCATTACTCCTTTTTTCTTGGGCAAGAGTTCACAAAGGAGTTATTTTTCCCTATAACCATATGAACAAGGAGATAGCTAATAGAAGCTGTCATGGATAAATTCATTCTTTTGATCTGTCTTTGCCCGAATTCCTCCCTCATTTTTTGTCTTATGCTTGGTGTTTTCCTTTGACGGGAGCTTGGGCATGGAGAGTTTGTAAGCCCTGTGGTGATAATGGGAAGGTAGAGCTGACACACTTGGATGGTAGGAATTTTGCTGTATCTTGTCTCAAGTCATCCTCTGGTTTTCCCACTCATAAATGGTAGGGTGGGAGGGAGGTCTCCGTGTTATTTCAGGATGCAGGAAATTCTGAAAAGATGATGATGTATGGAAAAAGGAGAGAGGCAGAGCAAGCAATTTCCTCCCACCCCGTGTTAGGATGAGAGAAAAAAAGGAGGCTAAGAAGTAAAGAGCTTTTATTTTGTAAAATGTGGGGGAATTCCTAAGGCAATAAAGTAGTTCCAACAGAGCATGCACATGAAGTAAGTTGGTATTGCACTAACTGGGGCATCTGGACACTGTTGTTACATAAATACTAAAGGCACCAAGTAACAGCAGTATTTCTCCAGTTGGGAGAGAGCTCAATGCGTCTGAATCTCCACATGTCTCTGAGGGACTTGTATCTTGCTGGTAAGTACATTCAGCCTTACGCCTGGAGTTACAACAAGGAAGTTTGGCTACAAGACACTCATAAACATTAAAGCCAGTTATTTGCAAAATGTCAATGTTCGTGTAGAAAAAAGTACATTGTACTTTCTGACCTGATAACATAATTTTAAGGTTGCACTAATGGGACCTTGATGCAGCACCCTGCATTTTAGAGAGGAAGAATGGAGCAGCTAATTTGACTGTGGGATCCCAAAAGGAAGCAGTGGTCATTTCCACTCCCATCTTTCCAAGAACAGTTTATCTTCTATTGGGTCGAAAAGATAAAATGTGCACATAAGATTATGAATTTATATGCTGTGTTAATTACTACCGTAGGACAGCTTATATAGCATAGGAAAATCTGTTCTGGAGCCTAGAAAAGAGAAAATTTAAGAATGCTTTTGGCTTCTTTCACTTAAGTGGAATGAATAAGAAACGTTTGGAGCAAAGTTGCAGATAAGGAAGTTTATGAAGTTAGGAACTAATTTTGAAGAGTCAATTAATAAATGATGACACAAGGGTAAATGTGAAGCAGTAGGTCCCTAAACACAGACTGTTCCCCAGGCAACACTAATATGCACATCCCAATATAGGAGAGTGGAAAATTCTGTGATTCTGGCCTACTGCAGAGACTACAGGGCTGGCTGTACTCAGGAGCCTATCTTATTTTACATATAAACCTGTTATACCTACACCTTTTCCCGTATATGTTCTTCTTCTGCTAATCTTATTTATTTTTCCTCCAAACCCTACACGGTTATTTGTAAGGTCAGTTGTATGCTATAACAATGGTTGTTAGCAGGGCTACCATACTGATATACAATGTAGAAAAATCTCTGTTCAGAAATGAATGAGGGGGAAAAGTTACCTGAATATTGATGGACTTATGTTTTGGACCATTATGCTGGAAGCTCCCTGCCTGCACACAAAAATCTCTACCTATGATCAATTATTGGTTTTATTTAAGAGGTTAGGAATCTTGTGTTGGCTCAAATGCTCTCCGGATTCAATTCCCAGCACCACTCTGAGTCTAGTGAAGTTGCTCATGGCACACTGCTGCTGTTGAGGGGTAACTCCACCATTTGATGTTTGATAAAAGAGTAATTTATATCACTTTGGTGGCTAAGGATGACAACAAAGCACATTCACTCCCGTTTTTCCTTTCTGACAGCTACTCAGAAATGCTATTTTTGGCAGGTTTTGAGACCAATGAGGCTATGGAGACACTGCAGAATGGGACTAAAAAGTTCCATGTTCAGTGGGTGGAGATTGTGGTCAGATGCACTCTTGTTACGGAGAGAGCTGCAAACCTAAACTGACTGACGCAGGACATAATGCAAACATGACTGTTTAACTTCTGTGCTAGTGGATGCATAAGAAGGACTAATTTGTGAGTGTAGTAATGATGATACTGGCTTAAATGTTTCTGTTGCTGTTTAAGGATCCAGTTTTTGTTTGTGTTTCACTGAAATAAGTTTCAGCACAGCATTTTTGAAATGCCAGCTAGCTCAACTCTGTTTTGAGGGTGTAACACAATGCTATTGTTCCCATGTGTATGATTGCCAAAGAATCCTTTATTCTTGAGAGCATTCACGCATGCAGTGCTGGGAAGCCTGTGGTCATGACGTTACTCAGAATTTCAGTGGGAAGTGTCTGTGGGAGCTCCCAACTTCACATCGTTCTGGCCCAGTAGTTTCAGTCACAGTGCTCTCACTTTGTCTTTTTTTTTTTTTTTGGCTGCAGCCATCTCCAGGAGAAATGACCCGGTACTCCTGTAATAAACGCTGTTTAATCATAAGAAGCTAGCTGTGAATTGGAAAAATGGACATACTGGCAAAGCTGTTTTGCATCATCTCCAAGTAAAGTCAGAGAGGCTCAAGTTACAGCAGAGCTACAGTCCACTTCATGCTCATGCTAACGTTCCCAGAGATGCTAATATTTTCCTGAGGACTTTGATGCTAATCATCAGCTGTCATGTTACTATGAGGTTAACGCATAAATGGGAACACAGGCAACATTATATTCATTTAGCTTGTAATCAGAAATGAAGACAGCGTGCAATGTTGTACCAGAAAGAGATTAAAGTTACTGAATTGACAATCAGATCTTGAAATTTAATCCCATTTAAACACTAGCAGTTTTCCTTCCTGTTTGTAGTCATTTTAATTTTGTAGTGTGCTGTAAATTAAAGCTTATTGGCTGTTCAGTGTACTGTGGTATGAACTGGTGCTTATTTTAAGATTGCTATGTTTGTAGCTGGGCCACACAGGAAGCCATAGAGTGCAAGATTCTGCTGGGAAGCAACAGTTTGCATGCAGAAAAATGTACTAGCTGAACTATTGGAGAAGGAAAAATATGACAGCTGCTGGTCAGGCACACAACATACAGCTTCCTTTTGTACTATGCTGTGCAAAGCTTTGCTAGTTTTCCACTTAGAAAAAGGACTCTAAATCCATCCCCCACCCTGAAAGCAAGACTGGTCTTACAGTGCATGGCAGTATGCTTCCTGGCCTCCACGGGACAGAGGGCCTTATCCCTACACGAAATTCATCACACTGCTTCACTTTTTCCCAGCGTACAACCTCGTCTCCCTTGCCTACGTTCACAGCCCCGCAGCAGACACCCTGCTCCTGCTCCCCGTCACACTTCTCCCCCCAGGAATTCCTCGTTGGGCCTCCGAAGCGCCCCAGCTCTCCCTCACCACCACCCTCACCGCCCCCGAGTAACAGCCAGCTGCCTCGGGGGGCCATTTTCCCCCGGGGCTTGCCGTTCCCTTCCTATCTGCTCGCCCAGGCCGCGCTCCCCCTTCCCCTCAGCCCCGGGGCTCCTCCGCGCCGCCCGGTGGCGCTGGCGAGGCCGCCTGGCACTGGGCTGGGCCGTGCTGCCGAGCTCGGGGGAGCTGCCGAGGCGGCGGAGGAGGAGGAGGCGGCGGCTGAGCCCGGCCCGGCCCGGCCGCCCCACCGCCCCCCGGCAGGTGAGTGGGGCCGCACGGGGCCGGCCCGCCGCAGCCTTTCCCCGCTGGCGGCGGGAGGACGCGGGGCCCGCCCGGCTCTACGGGGCGGCGGCGCGGGGCCCGGCCCCGGGCCCCCCGCGCCGGGGGCCCCGGGGGGGGGGGGGGGGGGGGGCTGGGGCTGGGGCTGGGGTGGGGAAGGGGTCCCGGCTGCTTGCTCTCTGTTCCCGGAGGTCCCATAGCAAAGCGGGGCTTAGGCGGGGGCCCCGCTGGAAAGGGGAGCTGGGAGGAGGCCGTGTGTCCTGCTGGGCCGCCGGCTGCAGGCCGGCCGAGCTGCCCGCACCCTGCTGCCCCCCCGGCGCCTGCCCCCGGCACCTGCCCTGGGCAGCGGGCCTGGCGCTCGTGCTCTATTTCTTTGCTGATGCACTGTAGAAAGCGTGTGCAGCAAGGGTATTAGGCCCAGCAGGGGATTGGTTTCTAGGGGAAAGTGTAACATGCATTATTTATGTAATAGCTATATAAATGCAGTGTTAAATTTTCTTTATTCAGCAGAAGGGTTAGTGTCCTGGAAGGCCATCACGTAGGCAGATCTATGGGTAAATGCAAGATGTGCAGATGCAACGAGGAAACATACATGAAAATGCTTTTCTTCCAGTGTCTGTGTTTTAAAGCACAAAGTCATTCTAGGAAATGCATTTGAAGTAACAAAACACTTAAATTTTTACATACTGCTATTGGGAGCCTTTCTACTGCTGACCCGCTGAGAGAAGAGAGTGGCGGCTACCATTACTTCCCATGGCAGCAAGAAAAGAGGATCCTGCCTGTTTTCTAAAACAGTTTTTCTTCAAGAGAAGGGGGAAAAGACCTTCAGTAGCACCTTTGTAGTGAGAAATCAAATGGGTGCGCTTTGAAGCCCTTCTTAAATCAGAATGACTTTGAACAGACGTGGGGAAGGTTAGGCAAATGTCTGTAGTTCTGCGCAAGTCAGTGGACTGTTTGTCAGCTTTCCTAATCATCTGAGTAGGTGTTTGTAACATCACATTTCAGTATTTTACCCTGTAAATCGTTCACCCTCAAGCTGTGGGGGTTCTGTGGCCACCTAAGTATGAATTGCTGCTGAAATGTGTCACTGTCCCCTGATTGCCCCTTGTGCTAGGCCCTGTGTTTGCCTGACTCAGGGAAGCAAGCAGGCTTGGAAGCTATCCAGGTGAATACATGGTTAGTTTTTTTTGTAGCTGGATTTGGCTGCAGCTAGAGCTGGACCAAGAGAACAGACGAGTATGAAGCCAAAGCTGCCAATGGAACTCTCCTCTTTGGTAGCATCCAATTGCAATTCAAGGGAAATGAGTGTATAGTGCATGGAAAAGAATGATTATCAACACAGCGGGATATGCGAGATGAAGAGTGGGGTGAGGTACTGGCAGCGATGAAGCGGTGTGGAACACTGAAAGTGAGGGCGAGCAGTCTAAACTTACTGGGGAAAGACAAATAATCTGTCACTGCAAAAACTTCGCAGAGAATATAGTCACAGATAATTGGATTCCCTGCTTCTCTTATACTTATGACTGATGCCGCTATGTCCAGGAAGTAGGCTGCCAAAGGAAGGAAAATGGTGGTAGGCGACTTGCTTAAACTCTGTTTAGATGATCCTGCAAGCAGAAGGGATTGTGTTGAGTGTTCCAATTGTAGCTTTGCTGTCTTCAGTGCTCTCATTTGCTGTCTGTATAAGAAAATGAAAAATACTCATTGGTTGACTTCATGCTGGCTAAGGGAGGTCTGTTCAGTTTTGTTGCCCAACTTGATTTGGAAAACTTGTCAATAATTAGTGTCCCTTGTATAAACAAAAATACATCAGAAGGTAGCAATTGAGGTATTCAGGTAGGAATGCTGGCACGTGAAGTGACTGAAAGTGATTGCATCAGTCAAAGCTGTAAATGAGCTAGATATCCATTAGTAAAATGGAAATGCACTGTGATTACATGTAGTGAGTCATTTTACTCTGCTTTGTACATGGGTGAACCTTTAATGTGTCTGGAAATGAGCTTTTTGCAGAGAGCAGATTTGATGTTACAGCTCTGGAGGAGTTAGGGGTGGGGTTTTTACTTCTAAGTTGTACAATTTCAGTCCCCAAGCCCACAGCTTGCTTGTTGATTTTAATGTTAGAAAGGATTCTTAGCGTAATCCATTTTGACCTTGTAGATAACATAGGCCATAGAGTGTACTCAGTGATTCCTGCTTTTAGCTTTGAAAAGATAACCATCTTTAAAAGCAGTCTCTGCTATCATTCTGCATACCTTTTAAGGAAAGCTATGTGCTAAGGTTTATTATAAACTCTCTTCCAAATTCAGTACTGCTGACTGATCTGTGCATGCATATTTCAGAAGTATGTAATACAGATTAGAAAGGATGGATTGTTTTCCTCTGGACATTGCTAGTTGAGAGTGAAAGTTACTGAGTGGGTACAGCTTTGCTTCTTACTTCATGCTGCTCTTTGGAATTACTGTACAGAGGCAGAGCAATATATATTAGTCTGCTCTTAGTCTGCTCTTAATGTGCATCTCCAAGACACAGTTTGGTATTTACTGCATTGGCTATTTTAAAGACTTTGTCCATTTTTTTCTCAGCCAAGTTTGTCGCTATTGTTCAGTATTGTTCTTAGCCTTAGAGCTGCCTTCTACCTACTTGGTCTGTAGGATTTTGCTTCTTACAGTTGTGTTAGAGCTCTTGTGAGACTGCAGCTTTCCATGGTCTGAGGCTGTAATTACAGGTATGTCTGGTACGTTGGTACCAATTAAAAATACGTGGTGCTTGGTTCAGAGCAGAAGAGAGGAACACTTGCTGTGCCTGGAGGTTTAGATGCTACCATTTAATATGCTGATCAGTGACCTCAGGGGTTACAACACTTATGTCATTTTTCTGATGAAAGAAGTCATGGCAATTAATGCAGCGTGGTGTTCTTTAACATTTTTCATCTTTTTGTAGGGTTTTATAGAAACACACATTGATATAATCCCTGTCCAATTGCAGTGGCAGGCAGAATGTTTAAGGTCAGGTTAAATACTAGCAAACTAAGTGGCTTGTATCTTTTATTTATGCATGGAAATAGCAACTATGCTGAATAATACTTATGGCATTTAAATTTTAAATACTTTTTTGATTTTTTTGATAATATTGACATTTTACTAATGATGAGTCTTTAGAAAAAGCATAACATGCATATTTTATACATAATTATATTATTTCTCAGCAGCTAGTAATGTGATGGAGATCAGAGGTGCGGTTAACATCCGCTTAAACTTAGAATCAAGTATTTTACTTTTAAATACACAGAGAGAAGGACCAGTTAATTAAAGTACCTGAATCACTGATGTTTACTGATGTATTGTTTCATTTGTTTTTTCATAGCTATCTTGAAACTATGTGGAAATGGGCTAGTGGAGATGATTCTCCTTCCAAAGCTGTAAGTACTGAATTTCTTTTAAGATAATAATTTCTTAAGAACTTCTGACGTACAGAACCTTTAACTGATGATCTACTAATCATAAGTGTTTGCTCTTTCATAAAGAAGTTGCTTAACTGGTTTCACTATGATTCACTTTTAGGACTCTAATTAAAAGTCAGTTTGGGTTCTTGCTCAATATTTAATCCTTGCGTAACACGACTGCTCTATTTGTCTTCATTATGCTTAACTTGCTTTAAGAAAGCATCTGTAAGAATTATGTAGGCTTTATCCCAAGTCTGTTTTTTGTGCGTAGCAAGTTAATAAAATATTTTGTTGCCACTAGGTTCAATGACACTACTGCTAGATACTATAATGAAAATCCAGTAAATAAGGAAATTAAGTCCTTGTACATTAAATATGTCAACATTCAGTATAGCTATTAATTATTGTTATGGCCTTTTCTTATTCATTCAAAAGCAGTGTCATCCCCTTCTCCCTTTTTTTCCTTCAAATAAACTATTGATGTAGTTATGTTCAAGTGTATTTTGAAAAATGTCTTGTTGATGGAAAGGTGAGGGATATTTTTTTCTGATTCCTTAAAAAAATAAAGCTGTCTTTTAAAGTCTCGAGTAGAGTTATGTAGATCTGCTTGAAATCGTTAAAAGCTTTTTTATTATTATTATTTTTCTCATTATTATTCCATACATATGTTAGATGACATTCAGAGACAGAGGGGAAAGTTGCTGTCCAAAAGAATTTATAATACAGAAATGGCTACGTAAGGATTAGGAAAAGAAAGAAACTGCAAGGAATTTCTGAGATGGCAAAATACAGGAATTATTTGTTCATGCCCAAATGATCAAGAAGTTGTAGTGGTCTGACTGAACCATAGTACAATGAAGAGTGTTTCTACACAGTAGAAATCAGATTATTACAATTACGTTGTGTGTTCTTTTTAACATAGTTTTATATAAACCCTTCTGCTACTGTATCTGTCAGACAAGTTCAAGACAGTCTGGTATGTGTACATACAGTACATGTATGTTTTAACATTGCATTCTAATAAGATTTTCTGAATGTGTTTCTTTAAATAAAAGGTGATGGCACAAGGATCATTGTCTGCACTATCTTGCTTGTTCAAAATATACTTAATGTCTGCAGGCTGCAGGGTCACAAGATGCAGGAAACATGTCGGTGACAGATTTGACTGAACAGCTGACAAGTACTGAACAGCTGGTAACTCAGCTAAAAGAGCTTGTCCGAGAGAAGGATGCTGAGCTTCGAAATAAAGATAATCAGTTAAAGGTACTGTGTATGTATTCTTGTCAAAGAGACTGTTTAAAAAAACCACATAGAATCATAGAATCATAGAATATCCTGAGTTGGAAGGGACCCTTAAGGATCATCAAGTCCAACTCTTGACACCGCACAGGTCTACCCAGAAGTTCAGACCATGTGACTAAGTGCACAGTCCAATCGCTTCTTAAACTCAGTCAGGCTCGGTGCAGTGACCACTTCCCTGGGGAGTCTGTTCCAATGTGCAACCACTCTCTCAGTGAAGAACCCCCTCCTGATGTCAAGCCTAAACTTCCCCTGCCTCAGCTTAACCCCGTTCCCGCGGGTCCTGTCGCTGGTGTTAATGGAGAAAAGGTCTCGTGCCTCTCGACACCCTCTTACGAGGAAGTTGTAGACTGCGATGAGGTCTCCCCTCAGCCTCCTCTTCTCCAGGCTGAACAGGCCCAGTGCCCTCAGCCGTTCCTCATACGTCTTCCCCTCCAGGCCTTTCACCATCTTCGTAGCCCTTCGTAGCCCCCGTAGCACATCAGTTGTGTTTATCATAAGCTGTTTTTGTAGACAAGTTTAATAGTTTAATAGTCAGTTATAACAACTTCAGGAACCCTAGGAAGCATTGGTTACAATTAGCTGTTAGGTTTCCTGGGCATTACAGCTTTTTGCCAATGCATCTTCTGTTATAGAGTCACTTGAGATCATCAGGTCCAACTGTTAACCTAGCACTGCCAAGTCTGGCGCTAAACCATATCCCTAAGCACCCCATCTACACATTTTTTAAATACCTCCAGGGGCGGTGTTCCAAAATTGTGACTGAATTTGGATATTGCACAGGCAGCAGCCTCTTCAGGGGAAAGATATTTTTTTTTGGTAATTACTTTAGATTTCTGTCTTTGTTTCATTTTTTTTTTAAATCGGAGACTTGAAGGATGCAGTTGTTCATGTAGCTAATTTAAGCCATTCATGACTCTGATGTTTGTAGGAGGAGAGGGAATTTAAGCCATTCATGACTCTAATGTTTGTAGGAGGAGAGGGAATCTGCTGATGCCAAACTTTCCAAAGTGAAGCTGCAAAACAAAGCCAAGGTTGCATCATTAACATCACAACTGGAAGAACTTAAGAAACAGCTATCAGCAGCAGGAGGCTTAGAGGAAAAAGCAGAACAAAAAAAGGTAAGTGTCTTTACATTTGAAAGTGGACATGTTATTGTGCTGGACTTGCATATGGAACTCAAGTCCAAACTTTGAGGTGAGTCAGGTTAGGACCAAGGCAGACTTTGTAGCTGCTGTCTGTCCATCTGTGTATTTCTATCTCATTCTTTTTGTATCTTTTTATAGAAATTCAGAAAATTGTACTTTCCTTTCAAATTATTTTAGTAAAAAAAAAAAAATCCTAGCGGTTTTCATCTTATTAGCGGTTCAAACTCTTAACACATGAAGGTAAGCTTTTTGAGAACAAATAAAAACAAAGCTAGCTTGTAACTTTAATTTCTAAGACAATAATGGAAATAAAAGAATGGCCTTGGTAGAAAAATTTAGAATGAGTGTAGTAATCTCTCATTTAAGTTACTATTGTTTTACCATTAACACAGATTTTTAAATTTGTTTTTAGTAATGCAGTCATGTTAGTAGAGATTTCTTTAAAATAGCATATTTTAATGACATACAACTTCTAACATAACTTTAGTGAGACTTCAGTATTTTTTAAAGATACGAAAAAGGGAATAAAAGCAGATCAGTCTGTTGAAGTTCCCATGTGTCCTCAAAAACATGCAGTGGCTAATTATTTACATCTTACTATTTTTTCTATGTCTAAAGACATAGTTTTAGCAATTGGGTTTGATTTCTTTTGTAATGGCAGACAGTTTCTATAATCCAGTAGTTGTACCTACTGAATTCTGATTGGAAACACTGTGTTTAGGAGTAATTCAGTTAAATTCGCCCCTCAATATTTTTTTCTCTTTTCCCTGAGTTATATTGGTTATGCATGCCAGATTATGTGGGTTATAGTGGCCAGAGGAAATGAATACCCTTTTTGTATGTTTCGGTCCACCTTGCATAATTAATAATTATAATTAATAATTTAAATATTAAAATTTTGACTAGTTTGATAAAAATACAGTGCCTGCTTTGTTTAGCTTCTACTTGGAATACTTAATATGTAAGAGAATAGAAATACAAACCACAAGACCACTCTATTTCACCAGTATTGTCTGAACAGGTAGAAGTACTGAAGTCAGTCGCTACTTACTTACGGAATGTGAAACTCCCTGTTTTTGCAGGCATCAAGAGATGGTGACCAGGAAAATGCTGCAGCAAATCGTGGGAAAATATTAGTGCTGAGAAGGAGAATTGAAGAACTAGAATCCCAGATCACACAAAAAAATGAAGAGCTACAGAAAAAGGTGGTGTTTTATATGATGCTGAGTGTATGTTTTTTCACATCTGTGGTGTAGGCTTATATTTAAAGATACTCTGAGAAAGTTTTGGGTTGAGAAAACAGAGGTTATGTGCTACAGCCTGCCTAAACAAATACAGTGAGAATTCTTTCATTGTGTTTTCAGTTAACATTGAATCCTCAAGCAAGCTTTTAATAGTAGTTTGAAAATAAATAGGAAAGGAAGCACTGTATGAACTGTGTGGGTTAATGTTATCTTGAAATCTTCTATTTTGAATTAAAATGCTGTTTTGCTTCAATTTTCCTTATTGCAAAAATAATTAATGAGAGGAAGAAATACGAAGAATGATTTTGTGTTACAGTTTGTAACAGTGATGTATTTTGTGGATGTTATTGTTGACTGGAAGGTGGCAGGAATGTGAATGCTGCAGAATTTCAGAGAGAAACAGGCTCAGTAATTAAATGTTAGTGTTAAAATTGAACCAGGTTATAAATGTGATTGTAATTTTTTCTGTACCCTAAAATAGTCACCATGGTGGTGATGCAAACTGTGCTAGAAATACAGATTACATGCAGTGTGGTCTTTTCATTTTTAGAATGCTGAATTGGAGGCCCAGCGCTGTCGGGGGGCTGAAATGGATGCCATGCTGGCAGAAAAAGAAAAGAAGCTAGCTGAAAGAGATGCCTATATCATTGATTTACAGATGGCCTGTGGATCAGGTGGTGTTGCCAATGAAATATTCTTGCCCAATGAAGAACTGAAGGTATATTATCATGTCAGATGTAAAACCTCCATAAAGGTTTCAAAGAATTAAACCATTTTGATGTATGGTTGATCCTTCTCTGAAGCACAAATCACCAGCAGTTATGCATGTAACTACAATTTCTTCATTGATTATTTTCATTTATTTTAATATATATATAATTATTTACTTTAGTCAGTAGTAATACTGACTAAATAGTAAGACTTTTACTGACTCTTAAATCTGATGAGAAATTTCATTCAAATTAAAACCAAACCTGAGTTTCTAGTTTAATGTTGCTTGCCTGAGGGAGGGCTGGGTGGTGGGTGTTTTTTCTGGGCCCATTATTCTAATTGTCTAATGGTTTGCATTCTAAAGAATGAGCTGTCCATTAAAGAATCTTCACTACAAAGCATGCAGATTCTTGTTCAGAACCTTACCAAGAAGGTTGGAGACAGTGAGGAAAAATGTAGCTTGTTCCAGGAACAGATTGAGAGTCTTAAAACCATTCAGAACAATGAAAGAGAACGTTTCCAAGAAATGGAAGCTGCATATATAGAAAATGTAAGTAAACACTCTAGAAATATTTGTATTTGTTGGTGGAAGATGTCTTGACTGTATTGTTGATATCTCAATAATTGAGAAATGCCATTCTTAATTTTTGGTGTTTCTTGAGTTAAGATCTATATGGCAATCAGATGAAGTAAGAATAATGAAGCAGTCAGTAAGTAGATGGTTTGGTAATTATTCAGGTAATTATTGAAAATGAAAGTATTGTGCAAGGAAGGATTTTAAGGATGTGGCTGATGTTTGTGCACAGAGGAGCTAGTGTGTAGATGAGAGAAGTGAGTTGTGGAGCATTGTGGTTGAAGAACCTCCAAGCCCATCTTTCTTTTGGCACTACACCTGAAGGTGCAAAAGTGCATGCGTGCAGCGGCTAGTAGTATTTTGGGGTTGTTTAACCATTCTCAGTGTAATGTGGCTATTTGACAGATCACTTTCATTTGTGCTGTGAACGAACTGAGACACTTCTTAGCAGGAGAGCATTGAAATAAATTGTTTTCCTCCTGACTTTGAAAAATAGCTGGTGAAGTTTGGTATACTTAATGGGGAACTATTCTAGAAGTTCGTGGCTGATTAACAGGCCAAGGCAAACATTTTTTTGTTTTAAATAACAATTAAAAAGGAATAAAGAAAAACACTTGAAAAAAGAATCTAGGGAGCATGTTATCCATTCTTTGATGTTGATAGCACATCACATTAAATCTGAGATTTAACTTCCAAGGGAGTTTCAGACCAACTGTAAGGAATTTAGATTTTAATATGATGTGCTTGATCCCTCAGAGTTTATTCTACCATGTATGAAAGTATTGATCTCAGTATTTCCCATATTATTTGATATCTGAATTTATTTTATCTGGTGCTTTCGATCCTGAATATTAGCATACACGTTCAGTAGCACAACATTGCATGTTTTGATGGAAGAAATAAAGACAAACAGCTGAGACTAAAAGCCATTGTGGTGAGCACAGTGTGGTCACTGAAATACAAATCTGGGTAGGACTTTATGTGAAAAAAGCTGATTATCTTCTTAAAAATATATTGAATTTTTATTCAAAATATCATTAGCAGGATTCCAAAAGTTACATCCAGTTCTTATAAAAGTAAGATAGCTAACAAAGAAGCTGGAAGAAGAATGCAAGTTCTTGAGTAGGAAGAGGTGGCTAGGTTTCAAAGCTATTTGGGCTTAATTGGTTAAAATTTGCTAGAAATTATTATGATTGGTGTAATCTTTTAGAAAAAAGAAGTATCAAAATGATAGCAACCTATAAGGTGGAGATCTGTGGTGTTAAACAAAATGAACATTACAGTCCTTTTCATTTAAAGTTTGTTACTGAAAAATTGAGGCAAATTTCATGCAAGTTGAAGGTTTATGCACCACTGACTTCAGTAATCACTGAGTGATTACTGTGTTTACTGCTAAGTGGAAGCAAGAATACATTATCTTTCTGTACCTTTATTTAGACAAACCAGTGTACTTTCAGTGTACCTTGGTGGACTGGTTTCATATTTGCTTTCTATGTGTTTTCAGGTACGTGTATTTCAAAATATAATCCAGGAAAAGGAAAAGGAATTGGAAACACAGAGAAAAAAACATGAACAGGAGCTCTTTAAATTAGTTGCTAAATCTGATGCAAGTGCTGACCTGGAACAGGTAAGTTGCTTTGGAAATTTGGTTGCTTGCTTTGACTTAGATAGTCATGGGAGTTTAGAAACACGTAATTAATAACCTCTGTGACACAGTTCGAAAGTCTGGGTGGGAAACTAAACATAATACTTGTTTTTTTTTGTTTGTTTTTTTTTTTTTCCTCTTCCGAAAATTTTAATCCCTTTATTGATAGCTTGATTTTTTTTTTTTTTCCTAGCTACTGAAGGCCTTGAAGCAGAAGCTCCATGAAAAGGAAGAAGTCATGCTGGGAAGGACACAGGTGATAGATGTGCTGCAAAAAGAACTGGATGCCAAGGACCAGCAATTAAAAGTAAGAAATAGTATATATACACTGCTCAACTCATTGGGTCAATTACAAGTTTCAAAAGCAGTTTGTTTGTGTCCAAAAGATAATTCTGCATTAAATAATTAGGTAGCGCTCTGGGAGATTTTGATGTGTGCTGGTAATGCAACTGTAATTGTGTGAACAGGTACTAATTCCAGTTCAGTTCTGGAAATAAAAAAGTAAAGCCCATGAAATATAAAACTGTCAATTCTCCTCCATAGCTTGTCTTGGTTCGTTTTGAGAACTTGTTATGTATGGAAGACTTTCTGCTGTCAAAAGACTTAAGGTTCTTTAGAATGGAGTGAGCTCCAAAACGGAGGCTTTTTTTTTTTTTTTTTTTTTCCAAAGAGAATGTTTATCTAGCACTGTGCCCTTTCTTCTGAAGTATTTTTACTGATTGCGAAATGCATAGCTAATCCAGGTTCATTGTGTTTAAGCATTTAGTGTGAATTGTGATTATAGCCTTTGAGTGCTGCCACTTCAGTTCAACAATGTAGGTAAAGGACATTGCAGTCCCTCAGATAGGCTTTTGGGACTTTGCTGAAACAACCTGTTTGGGAAGTGTCAGGTACAACATTTCAGCAATCCTATTTACAAAAAAAAAAAAAATCACCCAAGAAGGTTTCCTGAATTCAAATCTATTGGAAATAGTTTAAGCTATGTAACCAGGTTGACACACTGTCCGGCTAAGGTAGTTAAGATCTGTAGCAAAAAATGTGTGATCCAGAAGCTATTTTCCTAGCTAAACAGGTCCTTCCCATTTGTTATACGCCGTGCCTTATGCAGGTTCCCCCCCCCCCCCCCCCCCGGGTTAGATGCATCTTGGAGGAAGATACACTGCAACAACAGTCAGTACCTAGTGCTAGTGCACTGAGGGGACAGAAATGCGCAGCTTGAGGGTAGGGCAAAGGATGGATTGTGACAACATGAACTTAGAGCAGTTTAAATTGTAATGGAACCTCAGCCTAAGTATTAAATTAGCAGAATTCCTTTACATAAGCACTTTAATTGCATTTTGAAAATGTTGCCTCTGTGGTCCTGCACAGCTTCTTTACATGGACAGTCCTTGGTTTCTGTATCACTAACATAGGCTTTGCACAACAGGTCTAATGTGAGTGAACTGCTCTGTTACAGTGATCTGTAATCTAGTTCTTGTATTATAACTAATGTGAGAGCACTGGAAGTAGAATAAGCACTAACAGAAGACTAGTTAGCAAAAAGAACAGCTAGGTCACAGTTTGCCAGTTTTAATGGATGTAGGTAACAACATCTGGATGGTATTGCAGTGAGCATTCTCAATCTTTGATATTGCTGTTAGAGAGATCTTACAAATACGTATTTAATATTCCATAGAAGCAAGCGTTGATTTTTATTCCATTTTCAGCTATGGGAGAGGTAACATGTAGTTTTCACTCAAATAGCAATGCTGTTTTGCTCAAATTCCTATGTAAGCCTTGGAAAATCAGAGCTGAGTTTTTTGTACTAGAGCCAGGTGACCAACAGTAGCTCTGATTTCTGGTTAGTAGCCCTTATGTTCTGGAAAAGTATGTAAGAATACAAATGCAGTGTTTGACAGTCGTACTAAAAGTACTTTTTATTAAAATTAAAAACTTCATTTTTTTTAATAGGAGATTAATGAAAACCTGAAACGTCTTCAGTCTGAAAAGGAAAACCTTCAGTCTAAACTGGATGCAGAGAGACATGTCTTGAGAGCCCAGATAAAAGACATGATGGAGAAACACGTGCTTGAAATGACAAAAGTGAGGGAGAAATACGATGCTGAACTGCATGAAATTCAAGAGAAACATGAAACTGAGCTGCAAGAAAAAGATCAGGCCCTGGTTCAGCTTAAGAAACAAGTGGCAGAATTAACTGTTAGTGGGCAGACAAAAGATGTTAGAGACCTGGAGTCTACAACTAAAGAAAAGATGGAAGAATTGGAAGGTATCCTATTTAAACAGTTGTCACATATGAAGGGTTACTTTAGGCCATACCTTTATATATTATATATCAATTTCATACCTGTTGCAAGTAGAACTTCATAAAATTCAATAGAAGAGTTACCACCACAGTAATTAAAAAGTACGTGTGCTCAAATACTATAATAACGAGGGTTATGGGAATATCAAGATGATGACATATGCTGTAAATTTCTCACCATGTTTCTTACTGTTAATATTTTTCTTCTTTGAATGCAGTTGTCTTCTATGAGTGTTACTTTCAGTTGCTAAAGGTATTAAACATAGATCTTGTAATGATAATCTTTCTGGGGTTTAAAATATTTATGTCTTGTTTCTTAGTACAACTGAAATTGAAAACAGAAGAGGCCACCAAATCTGAAGCTAAGTTTCTGAAAATGAAGGCTTGGTCCAAATCAAGAATCAAACAGCTGGAGGATGAACTGAAAAATGTGTGTATAACATTGTTTGATGTTACAAGCCTGTTTTTAAAGCTACTATGCTTGGAGATTTGACTGAAAAAATTAAAGTGTGGGGTAAAAAGAATATTAAAAGATTTTTTTCAAAGTGTCTTTATATATAAAAATTGAATATACATTAAATGTTGATACAGGAGGAAGTTCCAACAACAACAAAAAAGTACAGATTAGTGTTACTAGCATTTAGGAGTACAGTTGCTCCTAAATAGCTGGTATATTGCACTTTCAAATAGTAGAAAAACAGCTACTCCAAATCTTACTAAAATCAGAAAAAAGTAGCATTTACTTTACTGTGTTATTAGTATTTTGGTGCATTTGAAAAACTTATAGCTACTTTTTCTTTTAGTTTTCATCGAAGAATAATGATGTATCTGCCTTGAACAGTCGTGTGTCAGAATTAGAAGCTGAAAAGGAAGAACTGCAGTCAAAACTTCAATCATTACATGAAATCAGAACTCAAAATGGTAAAAACAAACAAAAACCTACCCTGCTTGCAAAAAAACAACAAAACAAAAGCCCATCTCTTTCATTGTTCTATTGCAGATGGTTCCAAATTAGAGACAAAGATAAATAGTCTTTCTTGTTTTAAATTTTCAATGTTATCAGTGTTTTTTTTTTTCTAAAAATCAAAACAAAAACCAGATTCTGAAGTATCTCCATGCAACTTTTAGTAATAGCATACAGTTCTTAAGCCAGAGGTACAAGTCATCTTTTCCTTCCCAAAATATACTTGTGTATAACAGTTCAGCCCTTGTTCTGTTTAGGTTTGGTAGAATATATCTGAACTTTTCCAGCAAGTGGAATAGGTGTCTTCTTAAGATGAAAAATGAGAACAAGATATTTGGAAATATCTAACAGAGTATATATATAATGAACTTCAGAGAGCAGTGAGAATTATCTCAAATATTACCTCAAATATTTTTTTCTTGTGTGAGGATTTGAGGGATTTTTTTTTTTTGCATAAAACCTCAGATAGGCAATTACATTTAAAAACAGTGTTCTGTGAGAGATCTTTCTCTTTCACCTTGTAGATTTTCTGACATCCTTTTTGTAAATGGAAAATGGTAGAATTTTCACTTTACTAGTCTGAATTGTTAGCATGTTAGGTTTAAAACTCTCATCTCTATTTAACAACCAAGAAGTCAGTTTTGTGGGTAGGTGGACAACACAGACAAGTACAGGTCTTCTAACTTAAATGAATTATCTGAATTTTCATTTTGAATCTTGTAAATTTTTGTTGGTCTTCTATCAGTTTTGTGTCCTAATGAACCGAAATTCATTATACTTTTGTAGAAGAATTGCTGACTAAGCTGGAAGTCTATGAAGAGCAGCAAAGGAAGTTGCAAGCTGATCTTGACCAAGTTACAAAGAGGGCAGCTTCACAGGTTAACTTTAAAATTGATTTGTATGAGTTACTGATTAGCTCAAACAGTGCTTTAGGAAGTGTGTTAGCTGGGTCTTCTTGCTGAAAATTAATTTAGCGGTACGTGAAACTGAGATGTCAGTAGCTGTTAAAATAGGTAACAAACTGACAGGTTTGAATTAAAGATTGGTTTCTCCTTATTTTTTCACATACCTTAATTTATATATTTCCAAACGGTTTACTGTCTACTTAGTTACATTTAACATGGGTTATCAAAGTGATTTTTTATTATTTTATGTAAGGACTGAATAGCTTTTAGAAGGAAATAAGAGCTGAAATCCTAACAAACATCCAGGTCCAGATGACAAAGTGAGAAGAACCATAAAGCTATACTAAAAGACTTCTAGGTGAATTAACAGTATACATTAATCTTAGTACATGTTAAATAATTTTATACAGACCTAGAAGCAGAGACAGTTTGAAAGGGGTTAATATGTGTTGCCAAAAGTATTTTTGAACTTTTGTGGAGTTTTTTTTTTTTTTTTGGTTCATTTATAAAATAGTTTTTATTTCAATGGGAAGGCAAAAACATTGTTTCTTATTCTACTCATGGATAAAAGTAATAGAGATTTGTTATCCTAAAGTAAGAAAATTGAATATTGTTGTACTTTAAAACATTTCTGAGATGAAAATATGCAAGAAAAATAATTTGTTTAAAAAGCCATTTTTTGTTTAAAATGTTTTAGCTTGAAAATGCAACCAGCAGTAGCATTTTTACTATTTTGCTAGGTGGTGAGGCTTGCTTTTTACACGATCTATGATAATTATCTTTGTTTTCATATTTTTGTATATTAAGTGGTAAATTACAGTGGATTGCTTTCTCTGTGAATGGTTTGCCAACTTAAAAAGTCATTTATGTTTGCAGTAGGATCTGGTAAAATATATTTTCATGCCCAGTTTCTCTTGTTAGGCCAGTGAATCAGGTAGCGTGGATGAACTGCAGAGTCAGCTCTTGGAATGGCAAGAAAATGTGCCAGAATCAGAGGAGTCCCATGATCAAGTCAGAGAAGAGAAATCCGCTATGGCCTTGAGAATGGCTCAGATTGAGGAGGAGAGAGAAGGTAAGCTGTTCTATTCACAATTAAATTATCATAGAGATATCATATATGATGCACATACACACATTTCGTACGTGTCTGCTGCACTTCGGTCTGAATTGAGTGTTCTACCATGACAAATTGCTGTAGCCATAAGATTTGTAAGATTTAGTTGGTAAAATTGCTTAAATTTGCAATTTTTGCTTTTTCTTATTTCCTTGATTCTTTTTTCATAAATTCATTTTTTGTATTGTTGTTATGAGTAGATGTACTTTTTCTGTTGCCGTCTGAGTTGCTGCTTTGTAAGACTGCTTGAACCTGCTTCAAAAGGTTACTGTCCACACACGAATGATCGGTGATTAAAATAAGTTCACCATAGAAATATTAAAGCTGCCTGCTGTGAACAGGTAGTGAAGGTGTGGGGAACTGTAGTGCTGGTTTGAATTTTATGATGTAGGGTGGTGCTCTAGTAAAATGTACCTAAGACAAATTTTCTCTTTAAATATAATTGCTCAGAAACCTCTCAAAATATTTAGTAATCTGTTAGTAAGTGGCACTTGTGCAAATCAGTTGAATAACAGTAACTGATAATGGTTTAGGGCCAGTTAAAAATGTTAAACTACCTATAGAAAATAACATTTCAAGTAATCTTAGGTTTTGTAATTTTCTAAATTAGTAATAAAACAGTTGATGAGAAAGTGAAGCAGCTTCTCTTAAAACTGATAAAAGTCTAGGTAAATTTCAGATAGTTTTTGCTGCTTGTTTTCCAAGGCATTTAGTACTTCATTATAATTTTTGTCCTGTTAGTTAACTGTGTGGGGCTTAATGGCACATTTTAATGTGCACAGCCTACCGTCATAATTAATCCAGTTAGATAATTTGAATCTTCTCTTTTTAATTTGCCATTGAATTATTTTTCATTTCCAAGATTAATTTGAAAGTTCAGTACATAAGCATAGAAACGTTTTAAGGATCACGTCTCATCTTTTTGAGGGTTTTACCATGTAATACTTTGAACTGAAAGAGAATAATATTCCCTTCATTAAAACTACCTGTGACCTCATCTGTGGTTACTACAGATCCATGTGCAGTAATAATAACAGTTGTAAAATTTCATCTGCGTCAGCCGTATTTAATTTTGCATTTTTCCCCTTGGGATAAGCATGACCTTTCTGTTTCTTTTTTTTCCCTGCCGTTACACCTGATGAGCCCTCAGCGTCCCTTCCCCCTCCACTCCTACAACCCTACACTGCGATTTGGTCAGCCAGTGAGAACATAGTTTCCCATCAGTTTTGTGCATGCAGGTTCCTGCAGCAATGGCAACTTGTAATATACTGTTGCTGATTTCTTCTGTTGGTGCTTCTTTTGAGGAAATTGCCAACAGTACCTTATAAGATTTGCCATTGATGGTATGTGGTTTTTAGCCGTACTTGTAACAAATGCTGTCTTTTAACTTGATTTTTTCCCCTCTTGCAAAGCCTATTTCTTCATTTATGTTAACCAAATCTCTTTATTTTTTTTGTAGTAATAGCTGACTCCATATTTACTCTGTAGCTTTTTCTACAGAAAAATTTCTTGGCTTGTTGCAATTGATTGGTACTAAGTAAGAATCAAATTGATTTAGACACTCTTAATAGTACTTGAAATTCAATAGTGTTTTTTAAAAAAACAATTATATTCCCTCCTGTAAGTTGCAAAACTTTATTTGCATTAATATCAGTTATGGATATTTTAAACAACCTAGAAACCCACTACTCATTTCATCACAGTCTATGGCAATTTGCCAAATAAAGTAATTGTCTGTTTTGGAATGAACGTGTGGAGAGCTACACAATCCTAGGGGATGACAGTGTTGACTGATGCATATAGATTCTGGCTTATTTCCTCTGTAAATCACTAATTATTGGGACATTGAATATGTGAATAGTAACACAAGGAAATGTAGGCACATCATTAGTTAATTTGACTGCCCTGTGTATCAGAAAAACTGTGTTCTGAAAAGTTTTTCAGTTTATACGTTAGGTATAGTGTTTTTACAATAGATATAAAATGAAATGCTCCCTAAACTGCTGAAAAACATTAGAAAATATATTTCTTTACTAACGTTAAAGCAATGCTGAATTCAACTGGAAGTGATTTAACACTTGCCTGAGGGTTCTAAATCATTCTAAAGCTCTGATTACTATACTGTCATTTTTCATGTGACAATGGTAATTTCATTCTTTCTTTCATTATCAAAACCTAAAATAGTCGGGTTCCTAAAGAACAGTGTATTATTTGTTTTGATTATGCTTAAAAACAGGCTACCTCAATTTCAACTTCAAGAAGTTTAAATCTGTTTTTTTCAAAGAAGGGGTCATTCTTACCTGGAATAATACTTGCTCTTTGAATTGCTTCACTGACTACAATGATATTTTTTGTAAACAAAGGTTTAAGGTGATCAGAATTTGGCATTTATTTTTATAGTTTTGAAGAAACATGTATAATGATTAAAAATATAAAATCAAATCCATCCTTAAAGGTTTGCAAAGTGAGTGCTGATAAAGCGGCAGTGAAAGAAACCAAAATGTAATTAAAACCAAAAGCAAAATCCAATTCAGCAGTCCTACTTAAAAGGGTCCTTAAAGTTTTCAACTTTTTTGCTTTAATCCTTTCTGACAGTTAAGTATGTCAATTTGAAATATTTCAGGAAGAACTTTGCTCCCATCTAATAGGTGTTACAGGAATGTGCTTTAATGAAATTTGTGGTATAAGTCGTCCTTGTACAACTCAGATGAAAGCTGAGCATTCCCAGTAGGGCTGAATCTACTAATAGTTTCTGGGTTTTACTTCACTGATGCATAGATAAAAGTTGTTTGAATTTTGCATGTTGTGAGGACAACTGGATTGATATGGCTAAATCAAAAGCCAAATTTGTGATTTTCTAATTTTCAATTAAAATATGGAGCCACCTTTACTTTCATTTCTTTTCACTGGCTGTCCTGCTTTGTGTGCTTTGCATGAAACACCTGTTTCCTAACATGTCTCCACAAATGTGTTTTGTCATATCACAAAACAGATGGGAATGTACTTAAAATGAAAAAGCATTTCTAACAATGAACAGGATGCATACCTAAGCTTTCATATTCTGAGTTCACTCGGTGTGTTTATTTACAAATGATTCTGTATTTGTCTTTAAAAGAATAATATTAATAGATGATAAAATGGTTTGATGCCAGTTGCAGTGTAACACATGCTTGTGACTTCCTCAAATTATCTGGCTTTGTAGCTCGTACTAAAATTGAAGTTCAAACGGACACATGTCATTTCCATAAAAATGAATGTCATTGTTCAAATTACAAAAACTACAGCTGTCTCAGCTGATGCCGTTACCATACCAATTAGGTGTCTTTAACCTGGTGATTTGAAAGGCCATGTAATTTGGCATTTTAATTGGTTGGCTTTTTTTTTTTTTTTTTTGGTATCAGTATAACCTCACCCTTTCCAGTCTCCTGTATAAAGACTTCCTGAAGAAGTAAAGTTAGGCTTCAGTTTGCTTCTTCTTAGTGAGATATGCAGACTTTATTCCTGTGTTCTACATAGTAATGTTGGAGGGAAATCACAAGGTGAATGCTATGGATTGCTTCTTTAATCTTGTTCCTGTCAGTCATTCATAGGGACATCAGCTTGTCCCTGGTCTCTTTTCATGTAGTAGTGTCTGATATAAATGTAATTGCTTTCCTGCGGCACAAAACTGATTGAGGATGACTGGTTCTTTCCTGGCTGCTCTGATCCAGCCATAGTCTCAGGGCAACAGGAGCTGGAGGAGGAACTGACCACAGCTCAAGGAATGGGCAGGCTGGAGCAGGCAAGAAGAAAAAGCAATCAGACCAGCAGGAAGGTTCAGGTGGGTTAAAATCTGAGAGTCTATTTTTACCTGTATGTTAATAAAAATATGGAAAATACTATTACTTACATGATGATTTATGCTTGTATACATTAAGGACTTATGAACATAGAATAGTTACGTAACTGAAGACTAGACAGGTCTGGTGGTAAATTAAATGATTGTGTACGTAGCCAGAAGATTAGGAGCAATTCTAATGGCATCACACCTCCCTGTTCCTTGAGTCTACTTAATTTTACATTGAAAAATAAGGAGCATCTCTCTGGAGTAATTCATGTGCTTGAAGCTAGGTATATGCTTCTGTTGAGGCCATCTTTGTGTTAGATAATACCTTTACAAATTTGTCAGTGGAGCTTTATTGAATGGTTTGTGTGTCAGTTCATTTAGGCGTACTTTTAGGTAGTTGGTGCTGTTGCTTGCAAGAACAAAATCTTTATCTTTCCTAAGAAGAATTAGGATGCTGTTGTTGCAATAACATGCCATTGGAAGTATAATTTTATGTTTAGTTAATTCCAATAATTTACCATGAGTTTCAGAGGACCCTATTAACTGTAGAAATCAGGGGACCTATTAAGGTATCCAAACATAATTATCTGTTGGCCTTTCAGATGCCTGAGGGTGTCTTCAGAGACCTGGCAGGTACTGTACAAAACCTGTGGGAGACTCTGCTTCTCTGGAACTAGTAATTAGAAGCTGGACAGGTGTCCGTGGTGATCACATACACTTAGATTTATGCACCTGAATCACTTGCAGGGTTTTAGGACTTTTAAGTGAAACTTCACTTATAACAGTGTATATATATATCTATTACCCATGCTACTTCTTTTAATTAAACTTCACTTTTATGTTTTGTGTATAGGAAGAGTACGGCTTTGACAGAAAACAGTGCTTTCAAGAAGCATTGAATGTCACTTTGGATAGCACTGATTCAGCTGAAGGAGAAAATATGGGAGGTTGGTGGCCAGAGTACACTTCACCTAATGCAGGTGTGATAGAGACTAGACAGTTTATTAAAGCATGCACAGCATCTGTATTTTGTGTCTATTTTTGTTTTCAAATTCAACTAACAACCCATTTGTGGTGTATTCTAATCTTTGTTGAATTTTTTTGGCTTGCATTTTCTTCTGTTTCATTTTAAAGCATGTGCGTGCTGGATGAACTGCCTAGTTTTGGTTCAGAAGTAGAATATGAATATGATTAAATGCTGGAATTTGTTGAGCCTTGGTGCCCATGAAATATTCTATGTGGCAAGATCATGTATTTTTAAGTTACGAGTCTTGTTCCTGTGAATGTGTTTCCAATCTATATAGCTGTTACGTTTGCAAAGCAGAATTGTATTCCACTGCTGTGCGCTTTTGCTTTAAAAATCAAATGGCTATTTTTTAGTGTAGGTGTTCTTCTATCTGTGGTAAAAGCTGCAAATACATGTTATTGATAAAATTGAATAGATTTACTTTTACTAGATTTTGATACAGACCAATTTAATTGTTTATTAATATTGCTTAAGCTCTGATCCTGCAAGTACATTAAATGATGATTAAAGTAACATCAGTCACATTATTAATTAAGCCACAATACTGATGAGAATATTTCTGCCAGGTTCCCTATGAGTTCTGAGCTATGCAACTTGATTTTATTTTTTGAATAGTTAAGAGTACTTTTGTCATTGAGTTTTCAGATGTGAAAGGCCTCAGGCATTTCCACTGGAAATGGTTGAGATCTGATTGTGCCCAACAGTGCTGAGAATTGTGAATATGAAGGTGAAAAACATTTCTAGAATTCAGGAAATTTTGTTGACCTTTCTTGAAATAATTTTTCCTCTTTGACTTAAGTAGGTTTACGGAGTGTAGTTGAAGAGTTGGAACTGGAAAGAAATCAACTACAGGAACAGATTCTGTTTCTAGAAGAGCGTTGTCAGGATTTGGAAGATAGATTGCAGCTTCAAGGTAGAATGGAGGCTCTTCAGGTAAGCTTTTGTATTTGTGTAAAAACTGTTGTTGTTAAGGGAATCAATTATTTCTGTTTATATTATAATTGTAGCCTGCAATAAGACAAAAACGTTCATTTGCAGCTAGCAAAAATATCTAAAACCTATTTTTTAGCTTATATATGTGTTGATAGTGTGTCTCTACACGCTATATTATGCTCTGAAATTTAAGCCTGTTACTTCTATTCAGCAAAAGTAGAAGTCACTACAAAAAGAAACTTGTTTGGAAAAAAGCTTTGTTATTTGTTGTACAAACATAGTAAAATGCATAATTTTCATTGTTCTCTGTAGGGAGCCTGCGTCAGAAGGTCAAGAATTACATTTTGTTATTACTGGCATAAGTCTTTCTCTTCTTAAATCCCTCAAACTTCATATAATTAACAGATTATATCTCACATATATAACTATATATATAGTATTTATAATAAATATAAAATATTTTTAACTATTTATATTATAAAAATAATGAATGAAGGCCCACAAAGGAACAGTAACAAACACTTTTATCAGATTTTTGTTTTAATATTGCCTGGTAAGTTAGTGTGCTTGATACTTTCTAAACCTAGTTATCACAAAAAGAGACAAATGATCTCTTAATAAAACTAAGGCTTGGTGTGTTACTTACACTTCTTTAAGTTGCATCTATATATGTAAAAGAGTTTAATATTTTAAGATGCAAGACAACCTTATATTAATTCATACACGGGAATCTTGTAACAAAACCTTTCAATACAGGTAACGTTTGGTGTAGAGGAAGAAGGGCAGCTATTGAGGGCGGTACAGGTGTGTTCTGCCTCCTTCAGAATGCTAGCTTATTTTCATTAGAGGTGACAAGTTTGCCATGTTTGTCCTATTTGCTGTTGGTTCTGGATATGTGTTCTACTTTTGGTATTTGTTTGCTTTTAGATTTTTTTTTGTGGTCTTGTTTTTGAATTGGTGCAGTGTATCTGTCTAGAATAGGAGATTTATACTGTTCTAAAGAAAAAAAACCCAACTGTGTGAATGAAGCTTGCTTTCTTTTTCTTTTCTTCGCAAATCTGTATCTTGCAGATTTATTGCATTCCTTCAGCCTGAAAAAATATGCCAAAAAATTGGAAGTTTAGTATTGTTCTCTAACCAATGTGGAAAGTATTTTTTTCAGAGCAGTAGCTTCCCCTGTTAAGATAAGTAAGCTGCCTTAACACAGTGTGTGTGTGTGTGTGTATGTGTTTTGCTTTGGGTACGGAGCAATGATCCTTGAGTTAATGCATCACTGAAGGAGATATTTCTGGAAGGTGGGTTGCATTACCTGAACTTGTGTCATTATTGTTGTATTTTGCACTGATACATGCTGAACTTGTGTCATTATTGTTGTATTTTACACTGATACATGCTCATGTGCTAACAGCCTCTCTTACTGTGTAGGATGTAAATCTCCTAATGAGTCAGATTTTTAGGAATTTAGTTTTCTTACACTATTCTGGACTTGCATAATAATTTTCTTGATCATTGATTTGTTGCAGAATGAAAACGAACGTTTGCAAACTCAACTCACCCAATTACGCAACCAACAAATTCGAGATGCTGAAAAGCATCAAATACTGATCTCTGGTTTGAATGAGCAGCTAAAAGGGTAAAATAGAAATTCTTTATAGCTCCATAAACGATTAGCTTTCTTTGCTTTAAGATTAAGCTTCTAATGGGCAAGAATTATATTCTGTAAAAACGTGAAACAGAGTTACTTAATTCTTGCTTCTCTTCGCAGTCATGATGTTTTGGATTTGGTAGTTTAAATGTAAAGTGTAGATATGATTATTATTTTAGGAACATTGTTTTTGGGGGTTGTTAAACCTTTAGAAAGCTTAAAGCAAACTTTGTTTTCAAAATGGAATTTGATTATCAAAGGTCTGTGTATGTATTTTCTTCTTAGATTAAGTGACAGAAATAGCTTCCTTGAAACTTCGCTTGGAGAAAAAGAACAAAAGCTGCTAAACATGACAGAAAAACTAGAACAAATTGAAGCTTTGACAAAACTGCTTCAAGAAAAGGATCTGCTGAATAAAGAGCTTGGTGAAAAGTTTGTGCATACTGAACAAAAGGTAAGTTAAAGTTATTAAATACTATTTAATTTAGTAGAATTGCTGAGCATTAGTCATAACTTTCTATTTGCATCCCAGAAACAATATTGCTGGTTTCCTACCCAAAGGCTTTGGCTCTCTTGTTTCAGTTTTGTTCACACCATATAATTACTTTGTGTAAAGCTGGGTATAAGGACTATTTAGACCCAGCCAAGAGCTTCACATGAAAGTGTTGGTGTTTTATTTGGGTCATATGTAGTCTGTGTTAGTTTCAGTGTATACAGTCCACTTAGGCACAGTAGTATAACTCTAGTGTCACGTTCTTAGTACAATTCTATATGCTTCTATGATGTTGATTTCTGTTTTTAATACTAAGCTGAATGAAGTCTTAAAGAAATGCAGCGTGTATGAAGCGGAGAACACTGAGCAGAAAACAACCATCATTGATCTAACAGAAAAAGTTGCTACACTGAAGGAAAAGGTAACTCATTAAAATGATGAAAAGAAATTTTCTGTTAATTTGACGACGTCCATTTAGATGTCAGCAAAAAAAAAAAAAACACACACTAGTTGCTTCAAATTTCATACACTGATCTTTCTGTATGCTTAAACAATGTAAAATATAACATCATGATCTTGTGACTGTACAGTTGGATAGGTAGATTAAGGGTCAATCGTGAGAGATGGATTAGTTTAAGCAGTAGGTCTGTATATGGAGTGTGTCTTCCATTTGCCTTCGAACGTATGTTTGACGTATTCTTGTAACACTCTTTTCTTAATATTTAGACTTTGAAACAAGATGGCATGGTGGAATCGATGCAGCTAGATCTGGACCAGACAAATGAAGAGCTTGACAAACTGAATACAAGCCATTTAGAGGAAAGATCTCAACTTATTCAAGATCTCCAGAAACGCGAAAGAGAAATTGATAACCTTAAAGAAGCACTGGCAGAAAAAGAGAGGGAAATATCTGCTTTATCTTTGAATATGACAGAATATTCTGAACAGCTTGTTATCCTGAAGCATCAAGTGCAATGCAAAGAGGAAGAAATAAGAGGGATGGAAGAAGCTTTATCAAAGGCTGAAAGGGAAACTCATTTACTGAAAGAAGTACAAACAGCTGATGTCAGAGATGCAAGTGTGAAGATATCCGTCCTTTCTGAGCAGAGTAATACAATGAGATTAGAGCTAGAAAGAGTTAAAGTTGAGAATGAAGCTAAAACCAAAGAAAATGAGGAATTAATAAGACAAATCAGTGAGAACAGCATTACAATTAAGGATCTTCGTTCAGAGATCAAGGCCAGCCAAGTTGCATACCATAACAATCTTACGGAGTGTGAGTCACAAATTACTTTACTGAAAGAACAAATTAGCAAATCATCTGAAAAGCTACAAGAAACTGAGAGTAAACAAAGAAAAGAAACTGAATATTTGAAATCTCAGATTGAGGAAAGTAATACACTGAAAGAAAAATGGAACAGTTTGCTTAAAGAGAAGGAGAGTAAAGAACAGACACTTGAAAATGAGTTAAAATCAATTAAAGATTTATACAACAAACTAGTTTTGGAAGATGCTAAAAAAGATGAAGAGTTAGCTCAGTTGTGTCGAAAGCTTACAGAACATACTGAACATCAGGAAACAATTAAAAAAGAATTACAAGAGAAACAAGAGATCATTATTTCATTAGATAAGAAGCTTGGGTTTTTGGAGCAACAAAATGAAGAGACTAAACTTAAATTAACTGGAGATCTGAAAGCCAAAGAGACATGTTGCAAAGAGCTTAATAACCAATTAAGTGAAATACATAAACAAATTAACAAGATGGAAATAGAGACACAGGAGAAAGCTTCAGCTAATAAGCAATTGCAGGCAGATCTTAAGGGGAGAGAAGAAGAACTGGCAGAGCAAATAAAAGCAAATGAACAACTGAAAAAAAATATAGATATAGTGGAAAAAGAGAAGCAACAGTTAATCACTGAAAATGAGAATTTATCCAAACTCCTGGATATAAAAGAGTGTGAATTGTTAAAGAAAATCCAGGCTGTGGCAGAAATAGAGAACAAATTATCTGTTAGCGCTGCCGAGTACCAAAAAACTCTTTCAGTACTAAATTGTGATAAAAACACTCTGGCAAAAGAGATTGAACAACTTTCAATACTTGCAGAGCAAAAAGAAAATTCAGTTGCAGAACAGCTGCAGAAGAAAACAAAGGAATGTAATGTGTTAGCTGATCAATTGTTTGAAAGCAAGGAACAGGCACAACAGTTGCATGAACAAATGCAATCACTTCTCATTCAACTGAAGGATGCCAAAGACAATGAGATAAAGAAAGAAGAAATGATAAATAGTAAGTTATCTGAATGCGGTACCCTAATCCAAGAGCTCAGCCATAGTAAGGAAAATAATCTACTACTGCAGGAACAAGTTCAAAGCTTAACTTTGGATTTTGAAGCTAAGAGCAGGTGTCTAGAAGAAAAAATCCTTCAAAATGATTTATTATGTAAGGAAATGGAAGACAGTAAATTTTATGTTGCGGAGTTGCAGGATGAGATTAAAAATCTTAAGGAAGAGAAAACAAAGTTATCTCAGTGGGTAGAGGAAAGAAACCTGACCCTAGCAAGTCAGGGTTCAGAACTCGAGAAACTTCATAAGCAAGTTTCAGACAAAATTGAAGAAAGCAGAGTGTTAAATAATCAGTTACAACTGTTAAGCAAAGAAGTGGCTGTGCTTAAGAATGAAAAGGAGGACCTGTCAAATTTACTGAGCGAGAAGTCATGTGAATTCGAAGTTCTTCAGTCACAATTGGTGCAGCAGCAGTCTGAAGTTACTTCAGCAAGGCAACAAGCACACACAGCAGCTCTAGAAAATGAAAAATTGAAAGTAGACATTGAAACAGTAAATGCTACAGTAATGAAAAAGTCCGATGAAGTAGCTGCTTTAACTTCACACTTGTCCCAACAAAGTCATAATATTTTGGCTCTGAAGGACCAAATTGATGGCCTAGTGATTGAGAAAGAAAACTTACGAACTGTCTTAGATGAAAAAGAAACTCTGATTTCTGAAAAGGATGTTTTGATACAGCAAATGAAAGATAGTAAAATGGCAGGAGAAGGGCAATATTTGCAAATTGTTTCAGATCTGCAAAACCAAATACAAACCCTAGGTTTTGAAGCCAGTCAGCTTAGACAAGCAGTGCAGGAAAAAGAAAATGAATGTAAGAGACAAACCCAAGAATTAAAGTTATTAAGAGATAAATCTGAAGAGTCTGATATACTTAGGGTTCAACTGTCTGAGAATATGGAGGTTATTTCTGACCTCCAATATCAGCTTAGAAACGTGACAGAAAAAACAGCACGGTTAAATGATTCAATTACACAGAAGGATGAGTCTTTAAAACAAAAGTCAGATGAGTATGTCAGTTTAAAAGCACATCTTTCTGATGTACAGGAATCATCTGTTTTGCAGCAGAAGCAGTTAGAGCTCTTAACCTCAGAAGCAGAACAATTAAAAGCACTTATTTCAGAAAAAGATGCAACTGTCAATAGTATGTCATTGTTTAGTGAGAGTTTAAAGATGCAAATTCAAGAAAAAGAGAATGAATGTGAGGTATTAAAGAAACAGGTGGTGGAGCTGGAGGATGTGAAATTGAATTTACAAAAAGAATTACAACATCAGAAGAATGTAGTAGTGGAGATGGACCGGTCATTGTCAGAAAAGGAATCGTCTCTTGTAGAAAATAAAAGACTCCTCAAAACTCTGAAGGAGAAAGCAAAGAAAGATGAAGAGAATATAAATCTAATTTCTCAACTCCAAAGTCAGGTACACGAGCTAACACAAGAACTACAAAAATCTAAAGAACTAGTCCATGAGAAAGAGGATGCTTTGTTTTCTCTTCAGGAAAAAATTGAAGTGCAGTATGAACTAAAAACTGAGTTCAATGCAGCTCTTAATAAAAAAGAAGAAGTTATTGCTGGACTGCTTAATTCTGTGAAGGAGAAAGATACAAGTATACAGTTGGCAGATAGCAACATTAATATTCTTTCTAGTGAGATTGCGGTCCTCAGAGAAGAATTAGAGAAAAGTGATGCAGCCATGAAAAATCTTACTAAGGAATTTCAGGAAAAGAGTGAAGACTTCAATATCAATCAGAAAAAAATCGATTCTTTGACATTTGAGCTTGAGACTGTAAAAAATGAATACCAAAAAGCACTAGACCAAATAAGTACATGGAAACAAGATTTACAGCAAAAAGAATTGGCTGTGGAGTCCCTGCGTGTGACGTGCACTGAACAGGCAGATAGCATAGCACGTTTAAAGTTAGAGCTGACAAATGTAAATTCCAAATCATCTCAAGACAGCCATGACAATGTGCTTTTAATAGGTAATCTGCAAAGCCAGGTAGAATCTTTACAGAAAGAAAAAAATGTGTTACAAGAAGATGCTAATAAACTGATTTCTGAAAACACAAAGCTTACTGCATCTCAAAATCATTTGCAAAATAAATTGGAAGAGCTCCAAGAAATTAATGAAAAACTAGAAACCAGTGAGAATTATTCAAGAATGCAGATAGATGCTGTCAAACTGCAGATGAAGACTGAAAAAGAGAAGTTACAGATGCAGGTTAGTGCGAAGGGTGAAGAACTTTCTAAGTTAGAACTTAAATTTAAAACTCTAGAACAAAATCTACTTGAGTCAGAAAAAAAATGGGTGACAGAACTTGATAGGGCAACTTTACAAAATAAAAATCTTACTGAGCAATTGAGCAGTTTAGAAAGTGAAATGAAATCAAAGGATAACAAAATCCAGTCTTTACAGCAAGAGCTGGATCTTTCCAAAGAGGAATTAACTCAAACCCTATCTCCATTACTTAATAGTAGGGTTTTGTATAAAGAAGAGAATGCACAGACTTCAGATTCCCAACTGCAGCTAACTGATAGTAAAATTCAGTTGGAAAAAATCTCCACTCTGATAACTACTATTTTGAGCAAAGAAGCAGAACAAGAACAATTGCAGCTGATTCTTTTAGAAAAACAGAAGGAAATAGATATCATAAAAGATGAATTAAAAAGCATGCAGTTACTTGAGAAAGAGAAGGAGTTGCTGCAGAGTGATATTGAAAAGATGAAGGGTACCTATGAATCTGAAATTGAATGCCTATCACAAGAAATGGTCACTGCCAAGGAAACATTATGTAAGCAACAGTCTCTTTTGCAAGAAAGAGAAGAATCATTTGCAGAAATGAATAAGCAGGTTGAATTTCTTCAGGACAAAATAAATAAATCAGAAGAAATAGTAAGAACCAGTCAAGAAAAATTGCATGTTGAAGGTAAAAAAGTAGCAAGTTTTCTTGAAGAAATGGGAAAAAAAGATCAACTCATAGAAAACTTAACTTCACAGGTAAATCAGCAAAAGGATTTAATTTCTGGTCTAAGCCAGCAGCTGAAAGAAAAGGACTGCTCTGTTGCCCAGGTCATGGAATCATTGTCAAATGAAATGCTGAATTTTTCAGAAGAGAGGAATATGTTAAATAGCAAGCTGCAGGATCTGGAAACTGTTCATAATAGTTCTGTAGAAGAACTAAATAGAGTACTGCAGGATCTTGGGGATTGTAAGAGAGAACTGGAATGTAGTCAGGTTATGTTAAGTGATAGAGAAGCCGTTGTTAAAGATTTAATGAAAGAAAAAGAGGAGATGCAGTTTAATCTTGAGAAACTTGGCAAGGAGAAAGAGAATCTGAAAAAGAAACTTCAAGCAGCACTGATAATAAGAAGAGATCTAATGCAAAAAGTTGGAAAACTAGAAAAGAGTGGACAGGAAGAAATAGAAAAAGAGCAAAAAAAATCAGAGGAGTTGCTGAAGAAAGTTAACGAGTTAACAGACAAGCTGAAAATAGTTGAAGTACAAAATAATGATTTTGAGTCTTATCTTGGAACTTTGAAGCAAGAACTTTTAGAAAAAGATGCCAAAATAAGTGATTTAAATGAAATGTTGTCTGCAAAGGCCTCTCATTTAGAGCAACTTGAGACCAGTATTGCAAGACTAACTGATGTTATTGCTGAAAAACAAAATGTATGTGAACAGAACCTAAAATCTTTAGAAGAAAAGGACTGCATGCTTGCTCACATACAATCTGTGCTTGATGAAAAAGTAAGTGCATATGAAGAGGAACGTTCTCAGCTCTTTATAGCTCTTGAAAAGGTGAAGTCTGAAGTTAAGAGGGAAGAATTATTGAAAAATTACAGTTCTGAAGAGACCAATTTAAGTGCTGGGGACCATAATAAATGTTTGGACTTCAACAGTGAAATTAATACTATGAATCAATTGAAAAAGGAAAAAGAAACCTTACAGGGGGAGCTTTTGGGAAAATGTGAAGAAACTGATGTGAAGAATTTGGAATCAGACAAATCAAGAAGCAAGGTTCAGACTGCATCCATGAAAGAGTCAGAAAACCTAGTAACTTCAGTAACAAGGACAGAGACTGAATTAGAAGATCTAAGAAGTAATTATGCAAAGCTTCAGGAGGAAACAGAACTGCTAAAGGAAGAGTTGAGAAAAATATTAGTTGAATTTGGTGGGGAAAGAGAAGAAACTCTTAAAGTTGACTTAAACTCTGTGAAACAGCAGGAACAGTACCAGGAGCAATGTAAGGACAATTTGTTGGAGGATATAAAGCAGCTAAAGAAAAAGCTGGAAGCATATGTGGCTGAAGTTGTAGACATTAAGGCAATGCTTGAACATGTCAATAATGAGAAAGAAACACTTATTAAAAAAAATGAAGAGGATTGCAAGATGAGCCAGGAGAAACTGCAGAGATTGCGAATGAAAGCTAAGAAGGAGGTTGCAGAAAAGAATGAGGAAATAGAAGCATTGCATTCTTCACTTAAGGATTTCAGAGAGAAACTTGATCTGGAAAAGGAATTATTAAAAGAAACTATAAAGGAGGGCCAAGAAGAAGCCCACCATTATAAAGCAGCATTGGAAGAAATGAAGAGTGAAAAAGAGGAGCTTCTCAGTTGTTTAGAGAAGTCCAATGTGGAGCTAATTAATCTGAAAAGTGAGGTAAACCATTACAGTGAAGAAAACAAAAAGCTTCTGAGAGAGCTATATATGCTACATAAGAAGGTTGAGATAAGTAGTCCTGTGGTGTCATGCAAAGAGTTTAACGAAGAAAATGATACTGAAAAGGAACTGAGAGAATTCTGTTTAGAAAGTAACTCGCTTCAAGGAAAATTGCAAAGTAAAAGCACTTGTTTTCAACTATCAGAGACTGATTACTCTGGGAAAGCTAAACTGAAAGAAACAACGGAATATCAAATCCAGAAAGAAATGCAAATAGTTCAAGAACCACTGGTAAAAACTGTAAATGTAAATCATTCTAAACCACAAGAGCAAAGAACTACAGCAGAGGAGAAGCCCAGAGAAGACCGCCTTCAGAGAAAATTACAAGCAGCTTTAATATCACGGAAAGAGGCCCTGAGAGAAAATAAATGTCTAAAAGATCAGATTGATAAGCTGATATTAGAAAGGGAGGAACTGGTGAACAAGACAGGTACGCTTGAACAATTGTTGTTAGAGCTTGGTAGAGAAAAGCAAAGTTCAAGTACTGTTTCTCCAGTATCTGAAGAGGAGAGCCTTGTTTCTGAAAATGCTAGACTGTTGACTGAAAATGAAAACCTCACTGCTGCATGTGAAAGTCTTAAATCTACCATGGAGACTATAGTTCAGGAAAAAGAGGCCTTCTCTTTCCAGCTAAATACCTTAAAAGATTCTCAGACAGTTGAATTAACAGGATGGAAGGCTAAACATAGTGAATTAAAGCAAGATTATGAATCACTCCTTCAGGCTTATGAGAATATCAGTAGTAAAATAGCAGATATGAGGCAAGTCATTGATGCCACTAGAAAAGAGAAGCAAGAGGCTATTCAAAGACTCAAGAAAGGAGAATCTGAGAAGGAGGCTCTTGAGAAGCATTTTCAAAAACTCATTGATGAAAATAAAGTTATTAAGGATCAACTGAAACAACTCAGTGAATCCAACAAATTGGAAGTTGATGAATTACAAAGTAAAGCAAAAAGGCAGATACGTGAACAAGAGGCAAGGATGGAAGAACACAAGGATCGTCTTCAGGAACTCACTCAGCAGAATCATCAGCTAACAGAGGAAAACGAGCAGCTGAAGCAAACTTCTGAAAGTTTAAAGCAGACTTTAGAGAAAATTCAGAATGAAAATAACATTCTTCATAATAACATCACTGTAACTAAAGCAGCTTTGGGAGACCTTCAAGTTCAAATGGAAACATACCAAAATGATATGCAATCTAAAATGACTGATGCATTGTATGAGAATGAATCATTGTTAAAGGACATTAACGTGTTAAAGGATAAGCTCTCTGAAAAAGAACAAGATGTGCTTGTCCTAGAACAAGAAAGAAAATCAATTTCAGAAAAAGTGAAAGAAACTGAAAAATCTCTGGACTATAAAAATCATTGTATCACAAAGCTTGACATGGAATGTAAAAGTCTTAACCAAGAAATTGTTAGTCTAAATGAAAAAGTTAAGATTTTAGAGGATGATAAATGTCTGTTACAGGAGGAATTAGAAAATGTACAAGAAAGTTCTTACAAAGTAAAGAATGAGAGAGAATTTCTTGAAACAGAGTTGCTTAATCACATTAAAAAAATTGATCATCTTACTGATAGAGTGAAATCAGTACAGATGCAGAATAGCTTGCTGTTACAGCAACTGGAAGACTTAAAGGCAGAAAAATGTAACGTGATTAGAGAAAAAGAAGAACAGCAGCTACACCTTGTAAAAGTGTTTGAGGAGAAGGTGAAATGTGCACAGAGAGATAATAGTGGAAGTAAAAACAAAACAAAAGAATTACAAGAACTCTTAAAGGAGAAACAGCAAGAGATCAACCATTTGCAAAAGGATTCTATAAAACTCCAGGAGCTGATCCTGGATTTGGAAAGATCTGTGAAACTGTCACAGTCAAAAAGTGAGAAGTTTGAAAAGGACTTAAGTAATATGTCAGAAAAGCTTGCCAAATCAAATGAAGAAATAAACCATCTCAATGAAAAGCTTTCTTCACAGGTGAGCTTGTTGGATCAGTCAAAGAATGAAGTGGACAGGCTTACAGCCGAGAATCTAAATTGGAGAAAAGAACTTAAGAAGAAAGAAGATGAACTACAAATCCAAAAGAGAGAACATGTGACAGAATTGGAACTTAATCTTCAACAATCAAAATCAGTTCACAAAAGAGAGTTTTTGAACCTAGAGGAAAAACACAGTGCCCTTCAGAGAGAAAAAGATAGGGCAGTTAGTAAGATTCATGGATTGCAAGAGGAAGTTGACTTTAAGGATTCTGAAAACAAGAAACTTCAGGCAGATTTGAATGCAGCTTTGGCACGATTAGCTGCTTTTGCAAAGTGTATGTCCTCTCTTCAAAATGACCGGGATAGGATAATCACTGAAATGAAGACCTGGGAAATGCAGTTCAAAGAGGCCATCCAAAGTAAAGAGAAACAGATAGAAGACAGTAATAAAAGGATAATGTCTTTACAAGATGAACTGAAAGACAAAATTACTCAGATTCAAGAACTGAATATCAAATATTCAGTGGTAGAGGAAACGAAGGATGAACTGTACTTGAGGCAAAAATCTGCTGATACACAACGGCATGAAGAGCTCTGCAGAATAAAAGAAGAGAATACCTCTTTTTTTAACAGGCAGCAAGAATTGGAAAGTGCTCTTCAGTCAAAAGAAGAAGCTTTGCAAGCACTCCTTAAAGAAAATAATTCTCTTAATCATCTCATAGAGAATAGTAAAAGTGCAGGAAGAGAGATAAAAGCACTGGAAAGTAATTTTACAAGACAAGAACAAGAATTGCAACAGCTTCTAGCTGAAAAGGAAAAAATTAATGCTGAATTGGAAAAGCAGATTACCATTTCTGAGCAAATGAAAATCATGCTAAATAATAAAGATAAAGAAATTTCCTTACTCATTTCTTCAAAAGGTGATGAAATTTCTGACTATCTGATTCAGGTACAGACTCAACATAGAGAACAGATCAAAGAATATGAACTTCAGTTAAGGTCTCTGCAGAGAGAGAGACAACAATCTGAAGAGTCCTGTCAGAGGATGGAAAATGAACTAAGAAATCTCCAGATGAAAGCAGATAAAGCAGATCAAGATAAGGCTTCAATTGCCGGTGAAATAGATGCTTTTAAAAGATCAATGTCATCTCTTCAGAATGATCGAGATGATATTTTCTCTAAATACAAAGAGTTGGAACATCTTCACCAAAATGTCTTAAACGAGCGGGACAGTCTTATAGTTAGCAATGCAAGTGAAAATAATGCTTTGAAACAAGAATTAAGAATACTTCTCAATCAGATAGATGATCTTCATTCTGAAAACGCAATGTTAAGTGCACAGCTAATTAAGTATAGGGAAGATCTTAACCAAGTTTTATCTCTGAAAGATCATCAACTGAAAGACTTACTTAAACAGAAATTGGATTTTATTAAAGGCCTTGAAAAAGAAAAATATGATCTACAAAAGCAAATAAAAGACATGCAACTGTCAAATCAACTGCAAATAGACACTGCTGTATCTTTGGAACATGAAAATAAAAAATTATTGTCTAAAGTATATGATTTAGAATCTTTAATTGCATCATTAAACAAGGAGAAACTTGTTTCTGAATCTGGAGAGAAATTGTTAACTAGTGGTAGTGTTCAGAAAAAAGAATGTGTGTCTGATGGACTGTATGAAGCAAAACTTCAGAAGAGGATTCAAGAAGTCCAGAAATCAGTAGGCAGAAATGCAGATGGGGAATACAGCACGACTCTTTTGACATCTGAGCATGGAGATGAACCTGATGCTTTTACAGAGATGATAATAGAAATTCAATCTCAGAATAGAGAGCTGAGATCCCAAAATGAGGCCTTTGGCAAGGCAATGACTGCTCTGCAAAATGACAGAGATAGGATCATAGAGGACTTAAAGATACTTCAGGGCAAATACACATCAGAACTCAAGTCTGAAAAAAAGAAAGGAGACGAACTTGAAGCTGAATTGGATTCCTTTAAATCACATCTTGTCAGTATGCTCAAAGAACATGTCCTTTTGAATAAGGTGCATTTTGATGCTGCAAATAAGGTTACACTTGATCAGATTGCTGATGAAATTGAAAATCTCTGTAGGACATTAGTCACCCATGAGTTGGAGATTAGCAGACTCTCATCTGAGTGTGGAAAGTATGTTCACCAGATTGAAGCATTTTCCAAGGCTATGGCCAGTCTTCAGGATGACCGAGACAAATTGCTGCAGGAACTCAGCAAACAGAAGGTAGTTTCTGAAGCTAAACAGGGAAAAGCTTTGTTTCCCATTGCTTGCAACAGCATCAGTGAGATAAGTTCTTTTAAAAGTAATTTGGATAGGCCTCAGATCAATTGGGAAAGATTGGTAAGTTTTAAATAGCTACATCAATGTGTATTTTTTTTTAATGTAGAGAATACTTAGAGACATTATGGATTCTGAAGTTTAATGTCAAGATTTATGCAAGTGCCAAGAAAACATAGTATGGCTAGAGAAGGCATGCTCACAATTTTGATAGTCTAGGTAGTTATCCTGTTAAAGAAGAGCAAATGGGAAAAAAAACAACATAATTCTGTTCTAGAATTCTAACACTAATAGAACTTCAAGTACATGTTTTTCATTTCAGCGCACTAATCATGTTTATTAAATGTAGGCTAAAGAAGGAGCCAGCCTTGCAGCTGTTGAAATATCAAAACTGAAGACCAAGGTTGATGAGTTGGAGAAGGCATTGCATCAGACAAAAGCCTTCCAAGCAGAAACTGAGAGAGAGATTGCATCATACCAGAGTGAGCTTGCTGGATTGAGGTAACACATAATACAGGTGGATTTTGTTTAGAATTCCTCAATGTCTTCACAACCTGACGTTAAACTGACATAGAATGTTATGTATAATCTACCAGAAAAATATTTCCATAATATTCACAGTCAACTTTACACAGTTTTCTTCTTCCCATTTATCTTTGTACCTTTATGTGATGATCTCTTTGTTTATGCAAAATTTCAATCAGTCTTGAATGAATGTTTTCTCTCCAGCTGGTGACTTGGGTATATGAAATCACAGCTTAAGAATCATATTTCTATGCTTGGTATCATATTCTCCTCTCAGTAAAAGTAACCACTCGGATGGCTGAACGTTTTCTCAATTTTTTTTAATAGACATCTGAAATATTGCAAGTGTGAGCCAACTACATACTAAAAATTAACTTCATTTCACAGTCGAGCAGTATTTTTGTAGATTGAAGGGTTCGCTTCAACATTATTCACATCTTGCATTGTGTGAAATGAATAATGTGACACCTTTCTGTGAACACCGTATGAGGTCTGCATTCGAAGAAGGCAGTAGGCATTTTTAAGTGACACTTAGTAGACACAGATCAAGATTTGGTTGTCCTAGACTGCTGTTCAAGTTTTAAAGTAGTTGGAGGTGATTCAAAGTGTGAAAACATGTTATCATCAGTGAAAATAATTTTATCAGTGAAAATAATGTTATCAGTGAAAATAATGTTATCAGTGAAAATAATGTTATCAGTGAAAATAATTTTGTTTGGATTACAGGTTAGTAGGTACTATCCCTAGTGCCTTACTGTATTTTACTGTCTGTAGTACAATTTATGCCATTAAAGCCTCTGTTAGATGATACCTGTTTTATACTAGAGAAGGGAGTGTGTGTGTTGGGGGGGATGTAGATCAGAAGGCCAGCCCCACATTTATCTTTGCAAATGTGAGCAAGTTAGCATGAGATATTCAAACCACATTCTAATTTATAGACTTGATAGGTGGACAGCTTTTTCCAAGTATTTTTCTAAACTTCAAAAGCATATTTTGAATTGATGTTATGCTCTTTGTAATTTCATTTGTATTATGACAGCACTTTCTGGAGACGTGTTATGTTTGTTCATTTAATAGTATTTTGAGTCTAGGGACTTCTCTTCAAATTTACATTCTTTGAAATAGGATAGACTAGAAATCTTGAGCATCACTCAACGCTACTACAACCTAGGGTTGCTTTGCTACCCAACATTATTCTTTAGATAGCTCAAGTATGTGTTGCATTAAGAAATATTATTATCTTTAAAGACAGTAGACTCTCATATCCAGTCCAGTGAAGTAAACGTGATGATACCACTTTCAAAGCTTTATTTCCTGTTTTTTTTTTTTTTAAAAAAAAAAAAACAGACCTCTTCAACAGACCTCTTCAAACTGAAATATGTATAGAGAATGTTCGTAAAATGGACCATATTTACTTGGGATTGTTTAAAAACTGCTATTATTTATTTTAGAAATAACAATTAGTACAGCTTTATCCTTCTCGTTGACTTGTATATAGTATGTTGTTATTTAGTGGATAGTTTGTTATTTTATGTTTAGAATGGAAAAAAACCTCCTCCTCTCAGAGTCCGAGGCACTGCGAAATCAATGTCAAGTGACAGTTGCTGAGAAAGACCGACAGATTGCAGAATTACAGAAGCTGCAAGAAGACATGTTTGTTAAGAAATCAGTCTCCACCAGCAGCAATTACCCTGTCAAGGTAAACAAAATGTCTCAAGAGGCAGTAGTCTGCTTCAATTGATTTATTGTACAGCCTGCTTCCTAAATGAAAACTATTTTGTATATGATGGTGAAGGGATGGGATACTAATGAGTGCATAATACCTATATTTCAGTATTTCTGGGGTCAGTCAAATCAGTGAACTACAACTGTCTCACTACAAGAAGGTCATTGAGGTGGTGGAGCACGTCCAAAGAAGGACAATGAACCTGGTGAAGAGTCTAGAGAACAAGTCCTATGAGGAGCAGCTGCGGGAACTGGGATTGTTTAGCCTAGAGAAAAGGAGGCTCAGGGAAGACCTTATGGCTCTACAACTACCTCAAAGAAAGTTGTAGTGACATGGGGGGTTGATCTCTCCTCCCAATCAACAAGTGATAGGACAAGAGGTTTAGGTTGGATATTAAGAAAAAATTCTTCACGGAAAGGGTTGTGAATGGAACAGGCTGCCCAGGGAAGTAGATGAGTTAGCATCCCTGGAGGTATTTAAAAGATCTGTAGATGTACCTAGGGACATGGTTTAGTGTTAGACTTGGCAGTGCTTGGTTAGTGGTTGGACTTGATGATCTTAGAGGTCTTGATTCCAAGCAAATGAGTTGCAATAATTAAAAACAGTTTTTAATGGAGTCTGATATTGATCAACTTCTTTTAAACAACAAAAAAGTTTCTTTTACAGTTACAAAATAACAGAGAAAACTTGCTGATGCAAGTTTTGACCATTGTAATGGTCAAAAAACATTGAAAGAACTTTCATAAAGAAATGATATAGTTGTAAAGCAAAAGGTGAAGGACTGTTACAAACCAGTAATGCTTAGTGAGTCTTAGCCAGAAAGGAGTAACAATTCACTATGGTTGAATTGTAATGGTATTTGCACCTTACTGAGTTGCTACTGTTAGTAGATTACTTAAGTAATCTTCTAAGGGACTATTTTAGGTTAGTTAAATTCAGAATACGAAATGAAGAAGTTCAAACTAGATGAATGAGGAGGTTCAGCAGTAGACCTGGTGTTGATAAGTACAGATAATGGAAAGAAAAAGAACTAATGTAATTTACAGCTTTCTCAGTTAATTCTATAAAATCAAAAAGAGAGCAGGGAACTTTCAGACAGCTCACAGAAGATTACTTATGTACTATCTAAGATTACTTATGTAGTATCTGAGATGAAACATATTATGCCCATAAGCAAGAATATAAATCTGGAAATTCTTGGTCTGTAATTCTGGTTTCTCTCGCCAATTTGTTGTCATTTGCTGTTTGCACTATTGTAAAACCAGTGTCACTAGTTGTTCCTATGGCATGTGTTCAAAAGAGAGTAGGATGTTGTACTATTATTTGTAGGGTGCTAACAATGTATTTATTGGCCACTGAGTCTTCGTGTGTTTTAATCAGCTGTCTCCCATCTGCTTTTGCAGATTATCATTAAAGATTTGAGGAAAGTGTTATATCAGAGTAATATTAGAGTAATATTTTTATTTGCCTTTTCTGTGCCAAAGGAAGTAGAGATGAGCTAACTTCCTCGTATTTTATTTAAAATAACATCTTTGCTGGTCAAATTATGCCTATCATATGCTGTTCATTTTTAATGGTTAAAACAATATATAAAGCTGTTGAACCATAATGTCTGTTGGGTTATGGAATATTTTATGTGGTACAAGTCTTTATTTCATGATTTTATAAGAAAATAGATTCCAGAAACCACTGAAGGCAGACTGCTTGCCTTCATTATGTGAGATCAACATCATAATATTGGCCTGCCAGATACTTACAACTTTGTCCTTCTTAATTAGTGATAGGGTTGAATTATTTTTTCAAAATGGACTTTAAATTCATATTTAGAAAATAGCTGTTTTTTTTACCTTGTTATGAATACTCTACATGATTAATTAGAAAAGAGATTTTTAAAGGTGTATTTTGTTCATCTAGTTTTACTGTTTTTTCCACTCCTGTGGTTTGTGCTGTTTGCAGATTTACAATTTAGTTGGCATGTTTCTTCACGATATTTTTTTTTATTGAAGTATTTAAGTTGAAAATATTTAGTAGTACATATTTATATCAATAAAGCCTCTTGCAAATGCAAGATTAACTTTTGAGAATGAAATAATCTTGTGAAAAGGATATCGTTGTGTAGTCCATATGTATTTAGTGTTGAAATTGTATACTATTTATAAATAATCCTATGCTATTTATCCTTGAATATGCTGATACTTTTTAAGGTTTTAGAAACTGCTTCCCTTGCTGGAAGTGCAGACATCCCTGAGGAAATCAAACATGTCTTGGCTGAGAAGAACCAACTTCAAAATGAGCTTCAGCACTGTCTTCAGGAGATGCACCAGAAGGATCTGCATTTACATCAGATTAATTCAAAGGTAACTTAAAACAACTGTCATCCTACAGAGTTAATGTGAATTTGAGCTGTTATCAACACAGAAATATTGCTAACCTGGTGGTATCTCATGTAATTGAATCTTAGAGTGCTTTAAAACTTAGATTCTTCATAACATCCCAGTTGGCTCAGACTACAAATTGCAAACTTAAGCTCAGTGTTATATTTATGCTGTGGCCTTCTTGACTACTTATTTGAGTGAGATATGTTTATTTGAATCTGCATTTTAAAGTGACATTGCTGAACTTGAACTCAAAGTAAAGTATTTTTCATTAGGCAGAAACAGATGTCTGTCTTAGCTGGAACAAGATCTTAGCTATCTCATACCAAATATTACAAACCTCAAAAATGTTTCCTCACAGTGTCTTTATGAACCCTTATGTGGCTGTTAAGGTGTGTGGGGTGCATGTGTGTGCATGTTCGTTCAGTTTTATTAGCAGAAGTTTGTAAACTTCTTGGAAAGTCCCTAAAAAGTTATCTTGCTTTGTGTAGTCTGGTATGCAGAGCAAATTAGGTTTATGTTACCTTTCATCTGTGATTGTGTCTGCTTTCATTGCTTCACCCAAACATTTTAGAATCTAATAACAATTTCAACAAAATTTTGAAACGCGTAGTAATCTCAAGCTCCCACAAGATGAGTATGTGGGTAAAGAGTGGACACCCAAGTTACTGTTCTGTTCTTGAAAAGATGAAAACTCAACAGCTATACATTCCTTAATTGCCTGATGAACATGTTTATACTATTCAGTTTACTTGGCTATATTCATTGTCTTGAAGTAGGAGCTATGTATACTGTACTTGGCCACATAGGGATGTCATAGAAAACGGGGGGAGGAAAGCATTGGGCAAAAGCTGGAGTTACTCTTTTGGCATATTGATTACAGAGAAAACCAATATGCAGGTTTTATTATTATTTCTGCTGCTTGTAAAATAGATAGCTAAATCTTACCAAAATGACCTTGCCAAAAATGGATGCAATTTTGAAAACAGTACACAATTACATTCAACAACAGGTCTCAAATCTGCAGTGATTTCCTGGGAGAGATAATTCCTTTTTTTTTTTTCTTTCTTAATTAAAATGTTAATTTCTTTCAGGTTGTGCAGTCAACAGAAGAGAATGCTGTCTTGTCTGCCCAGTTGAAGACTCTGTCTCAGACTCTAAGGGATAACCAGCTTCGCTACACTGACTTGCAGAATCGTTATTTAAGGCTGGAGAGAGAATATCAGACAATGCAAGTGACGTCTTTCCAAGGCCCTGTTCAGGTAAATAAACACATGGAAAAGTTTTTAGGGTTCTTTCTTCTATGCTCATGCTTTTGCTATTTTTTTGTGCTAAAGAAACAAACAAAAACTTTTATTAATAAATAATAAAAATACAGTAAATGCTTCCTGTTCTACTGATTCAATACTTCTGCTAGTCTATGATGCACTGAAGATAACTGTCTTTATTGCTATAAAGCTATTTTTATTTGACTTTTAATTTAAGGAAGATCTGTACTGACGCTTTTTTCATTTTGAGGTATTGTCTTTTTTGAATTGGTCTACAACTGTCAGAGGTAATTGAATGATCACTAATGATTGGATTAGCAGGGTTTGGTGATACTTTCACAGCAGTCATGAATCATTTTGCAAGGTCTTTGAGTAATATTTTGAGAAGTGAGATCTAATGTAAACAGTTCAGCATTTCAGTTCCCTTTGCAACCCATCATACACATATGTAAGCTTATTCCTTTATGATCCCTTCATTTTTGAAATGTTTTCCTGTACTGCCTTGCTTGTTCATTAATAAGGGATTAACAAAAGACCTTACAACATTACGTTGATCTATATATAAAACAATACCTCTTCTTCCAGAAACGGAAGTAATCCAGGGAGAACTGTCAACTGTAAAATAAATGAATCTTCACTTGTTATCTCCTGGACCATTCAGATTCTATTTCCTTCACATGTTGATTGCAAAGCAACAGGCTGCTTCAGCACAGTTTTCACGGTTCTTCCACACTGCATAAAGCTCACTAGCTCTGAATTTAAACATTACTAATAAGGATGCTGTAAGCTTTATGTTAGGCATAGATTATCTGAGAGAGAACAAAAGGGAGACTTAGCTTACTCAAACTCATAGTACCACTCGTTCTTCACATAGATAAAGATATCTACTCCTAGGCAGTTAATCAGTGCTGCTCCAACTGGCGATGCCAACTTGCTCATGACTTGTTCTAGTCCTACTGCATGTCCTAGTATTTCTGTTGTGCTATTTGTTTTATACCATATAGCAGCAAACTGGGCAGGTAGTGCTGCAGTAACTAGTCAGGATAGTCGGAGGATTTCATAGGAGTACTATGTTCAGTTTAGCGTGCTATAATATAAGAAAGATAAAATAATAGAGAGCATCTAAAGGAAGGCTGTGAAGATGGTGGAGCGTTTAGAAGGCAAGATGTATGAGGAACAGCTGAGGTCCCTTGGTTTGTTCAGCCCAAAGCAGAGCAGGCTGAGGGGAGGCCTATTGGTGGCCTGCAGCTCCCTCACAAGGGAGCAGGCGCTGAGCTCTGCTCTCTGGGGACAGCGACAGGACCTGAGGGCATGGTGTGGAGCTGGGACAGAGGAGGATCAGGCTGGGTGTTAGGGAAAGGTTCTTCACTGAAGGTGGTCAGGCACTGGGACAGGCTCCCCAGGGCAGTGGTCCTGGCACTGAGCCTACCAAGTACAAGAAGTGTTTGGACAGTGCTCTGAGGCATATGGTCTGATTTTTGTGTGGAGCCAGGAGTTGGACTCAGTGATCCTTGCGAGTCTGTTCCAGCTTAGGGTTTTCTATGATTATGTGACTCTATATTAATGGGGATTTCTGTTCCTGGAGTGGAGTCCACAGATGTGAGAAAAATAATTCAATACCCTGCAGAATATTTCTGCTACTTCAGCATGAACTGGCATGTCTACATGGCATGATGAGATACCACACAGATATTTTGTTTCGGATTCTGTTAGTGTAATAGCTGCATTCTTTATGAAACTATGGTCAGGGTTATGTTACTCTGTGGATTTGGAGATGTATTTATTGCACTTCAGACATAGTTCGAATAGCTGTGTTATGCAGCGTACATGTATCTTCCAAGTGTAGTAGTACACACAGACAGTCATAGTCTTCAACTTTCTGTTAGAAAACAGGTTTGGAAAATTGCAGCTGCGGAAATTAAATGATCGAATAACATGACAGTGTTTTGTTCCACTGCTTTGTGGTGGTTATAGCTTCTTTAATTGATATAAAGATTTTTACAAGTAGAAAAATGGTGAATAGCTTTTTTTCCCCTTTAATATTTTCTAGAATGAAACTAGAGCTGAAGTTCCCCCTGGAGCACCACAGGAAAGATCTGCAGTTATTGTTGAAATAGACAATATGGAGCTAAATGAACTCAGAAAAAGGTGAGGACTGAGAGTGTGTATTAGCAATATTGGTTTCCTGAAAGCTGTGTTATAAGTGCAAAAGTAATGCTTTTCTCTCTCTATAGTATTTTTCGGGAAAAGAGAAAGATGTGGATTTACAGTGGATTAAAGGAATTAGTCTCATTCTCAAATTATTATTTGGTAGTATTTGTGGTTTGGTTTTGTAAAGATACATACTTAGTGGTGACTTTATTTAAATATTTAATCTAAAGTGTCTCATTCTAATTAAGTCTTCACCACAAACAGAACATTCATTAATAAAAAAAAGGAACAAGAAATAAACTCTTGCAGTAGATAAAATATTGATTTCATATTTCATTTTGTTACAGGCTTGCAGAGACTGAGCAACAATACGATTCAGTGCAGCAGGCTCTCTCACAGCTGACAGAAACACTGTCAGAAGAGAAGAGAAGGAGAGAAGCTGCAGAAGAAGCTCTTGGACTCTCTGAAGAGCTAAGTAACAGGTAAATAATCCTGAAAAACACAGTTTTTTGATTTTAAAGGTATACAACAGATTGCTGTATCACATAAGCGTTTATGCTTATGTGAGTATGAAATAACCTGCATGTTCAGAAAGCTTAAGCCGTCTTCCCCCTCTGGTTCCTCTTCTGGTTCCACTTCCCTTTGGATGAATTTATGGAGAGGTCTTCATTTACAGTAGGTCTGGAATAAATGCAAAGTCTGCTTCAGAACTGAAAAACTGTGTCAGATTCTTTTGTTTGCCCTTTATTTTTAGTGAGATTAGTGATAAGTTTAGCTGTGCATGTTAGATTTCTGATAATAGAATAGAATCAGTGTGTAAGTCTACAAGTCCATGGTACCTGAAGCAATGAAAATTCATGTGTGACTGTGTTAAAAAGCTGGTTCTAACTCAATGGATCAAGAAAGTGTTAAGGGCCTCTTTTTTTTTTTCTCCTTTATTTAGCCTTTTGCTTCTGATTGCATTTCTTTTTTTGCCAAGTCAGAAGAAATACACAGACAACACCTTTAGTACAGTCACAGTTTAGATTTAAAATATTATCCATCTGCCTACATAAAGTCTCCATCATTATCATCTGAAAATCACTAATCAGCTAGCAGTGGTGAGGGTTATTCTGAATAAATGAAACACCTTGAGATTGCAAATGGACACTGAAGATGACTTGGCAACATAAACCAACTTCTACTGTTTTTTGTGGGGAGCTTCCCCCAGTAATGTAAGAACATAATATTTCTTACGTTAATTTGGAATTATGAAAGATAGTTCAGTATTTCATTGTCTCCCTTTACTTTTCCCCTAGATTTGAAGTAAGTAGTTACAGGTCTGTGCCTAGAGAATACACTGTTCAGATGGAAACTGAGGAGGAAAGGGAAGCCTTAATCATCAATCCTAGTGAACATGTTATTGTACGAAAGGTAAGTGAATGAAAAGCTTTTAAAAACCCCAAATTCTAATCTACATACATAGTGTGCTAATTGTAAACTGCTAATTGGAGATAGGTCTCAAGGCAGCACGATTCATTATTTCCTCCCATGGTACTATTTCCTTTCTCTCGTCTTCCTTCTGCTATGCCTCTCTCTCTTTCAACTCATTCATTTTTGAAGCGCAGATTTCCCTTCTGAGTCACTGGGAATCACTGATTTTGGGTTGTCGTCTTTGTATGTAAACACTAGTGTCAAGCAGCTACTTGTCTAATCTGCCTTGACTCTGAAAATGTACTGTGAAGTACTCTTTTTACTGTACTACATATCATGGGGATGTGTTGGCTATAGAGAGCAAAGTAGATAATGAAAATATTTCTTTCTGTTTGGGTTGTGGATGATGAGTCAAATGTCGGCAGCTGTGTAAACTATGCCACATAACGCATTGCATATGTTCAAATTAAAATATAAATAGTCTAAGAGTGTAATTCTGTTACACATGTGGCCATTAAATAAAATGTGCACATATATAATTATACATCCTCATCTCTAGAATGTGTACATAATTACATAATACTCTATATCCATTCTTCCTCCCTTTGTTAAAGCTGTTTTCTTTTACCTTTAACTAATGTATGTTTATGGTCTGTGCTGTGGCATCCATTGCTGCATGTCAGAGTTTGAGGGCTCAGAGCGCCTTGGAAAACTAGGTTGCAGTGGAGATTATTCTCATCTGTATGCATGAGCACTTACTTGGAAGTTTTTGTTTCCTAACCAGGTGAAAGGAGGAGCCCTTTCCTTTAGAAGATGGCTTCGAGGACGAAGTCTTTACTGTTCTAAGCTGCTGACGTCCAGAGCAAAATCCCGCTATTTATTCCTTACATATCTAGTTACACTACATCTTGTTGTTTTACTGTGCCTCACTGGTGTTCTCTGAATGCACTGCATTTTCTGGGTAAATTATTTTCCTATAGGTAATGGTGTGCCAATTGAAGATAATAGACTTTTCACATGCTGCTGTTAAGCTATGCACTGGCCACAGTTGTATATATTCTTGTTACACTACATGAATCTTGAGCTTCTTGTAAGAAATTTGTGTATATCACAGTTGCTCCAAAGTTGATTTGAATTGCTCTTTAACAGTGGGATATTATATTTGCTAAGGAGAAAATATTCCCCTTGTTTGCCCTATAAAGAAACTGCTGCATACAAGTTATTTAATATTGTTTGTGAGTACATAATGATTGATTACTACTGAATGGGTTGTAAATGATATCTTTTCTAAATAAATTTTATTTTAAGAGTTAAACTATACATTTTAAAGGAATATTCAGCTATTACTGTTTATTGGCTTCTTGATTATAACAAGAAGTTTTATAGAGTGCAATAAAGGAAGAAGAACTGGATTTTTGATGTTTCTGTTTATTTGTTTTTGACTGAAAATAAAAGGCTTAAGTCAGTGTTCTTTTATATTAAGTCCTTATAGTTTGTATTGGCTGTTGTCAAGGAGCACAGATGTGTATGTGGTAATATGATAAGCCAAAGTATAAGCATCAGTCAAGGTTCAGACTTGGTATGAAGAAACGTCTTAACTCCTTTATACTCCTTATACTCCTGTTTAAAGATGCAATTTCTGTACCTTTTTTTTTTTTAAGTCCCTTCTTGTATTCTTTGTGGGTTTAGTTACTGTGTTTTTGGGACAAAATGTTATTCAGCTGCTCAACACATGAAATTCAGTCTTATAAATCTACAACCTGATGTATTTTATGTATTTCATAATACAAATGAAGAGAGGTTACATTTTCAACTGAGAGGCTATAGGAAGCAGAGGATTTGCATTCAGTTTCTGTAAATGCCTAATGGAGCAATATGGCTTGTATATTTATACATCTGTATTTTGTTATAATCTCTACACAACTATTTATCTTCAATTCCCAAAACAGTTTATTTATGAAGACTGTGGTCACTTGAAGCTAGAATATTATTTTTTCTCTTGGTATTGTTTGCTGTTTGTTCTGTGCTTTTGTTCCTGGCTGTATAAAATGGAGATACATTCCAAACAAGCCAAGTCTAAAGAAGCAGACATTAAGTCATAAAAAGGATTGGTTTCCTATTTGCTAGACTGAAATCCTAAAAGTCTTGTGGGAAAAGAAAAATTTAGTGAGTATGAAAATTGAAGGATTCCATCAGTAAAACTGATGGGCAGAAACAAGATTGACTTAGATGTTAATGAGGTGAAGTATCTGCTTACAGTGCAAAGATTCTTGTATGTGAGGTCTCTTGTGCAATCATGTTACAAGTGAGAAAGAAGGGTTAGTTGGCACTAGATGTTTGCAGAGTTAACATTTACTAAGTTGTATCTAATGTTCTGCATCATTTGTTTTCATCACTTGGAATGGGAATGGGCCTTAATTAAAATTCTAGGTAAAGCCTGGAAACATCTTTTGATGATCGCTTAATATTTCTTAGTCTGTTAGTGGTCTGTATTCCTATATAAGTCAAATATATTCCTATTTTTTTGGAATAGTTACTGGTCATCTCTGTTGAATGACTTATTGCTGATTCAGTCCCTGTTTTCAGCCATGGTGTCACCCAAGTACTGAGATAAGTCAGCTATTTCCAGGCTTTGCACCACACAAACAAACAGCAAGTACAGTTGAAACATGAGTACTGTACGTGGTAAGACTTTTCCTTTTCCAGCTTGAAGATGGCTGCTAACAGGATGATAATGAACTATTCTTAGCTATTTGTGTTATAATGAAGTAGAATCCTTTCCAATGACAACAATGGACCACAAATCCTTCCAGTCTTGCTCATCTTATTTTTGTCTTCAAGGGAGATTGAAAAATTCTAAAAACAATGACAAAAAAGCCCTATGTCATGAGGCACTGCAAGTTAGCATGTGGGAAAGGATCCAGAGATAGTGGAAATTCTGCCCTAATTTATCCAGACCTTTCTGCTGTCCCTGTGATAAGCACAAACTGAAAAAAAAAGTTTCCAAAAATGGCTTGACACATGTAGATATTCTGTGAACACCATTCCTGAAGCTGATATAAATGTAATGGAAGGTGAGATCACTTCATTTACAAAGACGCTTTTACAAATCATCACCATTTCCTGGGTAAGTACTGCCCTGAGAGCTTTTGGTGTTACAGTTCATGATTTTAATGCTTCACTTTACTTGGTCTGACATCCTCTGGGGATATGTACACTTTCATCTTTCCAAACTGTGGGCTTGGATACAGCTTGCTTCAGCCATTGAAGGAATTCCAGAGGGGCTCCTAGTGTAAGGTAATTCAGATTTTACTGTATGATTGCAGGGAAATGTAGATGTCTCTCATCACTGGAAAGATTAGTGGTGTATGGTGTACTTCTTAGTCTATCTGGAGGCTAGAAAAAACACTCAGTGCAAGCTAAACAGCTAGCTATGAGCAGCAATGATAGAAGCTGTGATGAACCACAAGGTGAATGTGTTTTGTCATTTTTTCACAGTATGTTGTACTGGAAGACTACACACATTGTATTTTGCAAAATGGGTGCTGTTCTGAGAATTAATTATTTCTGTATTAATTTTGGTTCTACGTACGCTTGCCCAAACTCATTGGGGAGCAAGGAGGGATGGGCAAGTGTTGTGGGGCAGGCTTATGTGACGCATGGAGGCTCGAGGTTTTGTTTGAATAGATACTTCAAACAAATCTGTCTTCAGCATAGGCAATAAGGAGTTTTATTTGATGAGCATTAAATATACTAAAATGCAGAATGAGCTAAACAATTTAAAAGTCTTAATAGTTTTATCTGGATTTTATGCAGAAACCAGTAGAAACCAAGGGGAAGTTTTCTGTTATTTTTATTCAATTTTGGATTAGGAATTAGAAGAAATTGAAATTTAAAATCAAGCAAATTTAGAAAAGTCTTTGTGTTTTGGAACTTCATCTAGTGAAAAAATTTCCAAACGACTGCTTTGTGGAAGTGATTATTAAACCTATAAATTGAGCAGCTGCAAAGCAGTAACGACAATGAAGGTTTTTATATTTCAGTAGTGCTCTTTATCATTTACCTTATGACCAAATAATAATAAGCAAAGCAATGTTGCTATTTTTTTTAAGCAGGAAATGAACAGATTTAGCTGTTGATTTTATTAATAAGTTTCAGTGGCTTCTCTGGAATCAAATCAATATTGAGCAAAGGGTGTAAACTGCATTACTGCTAGCAACCCAAAGTGTAGCTTGTAAGGATGAGCTGGGGTTTACCCTGGAATTTTGTTTGCCTGAGTATGGCTGTACTGACCTTAGTTTTACATGCACAGTTACATATAAAATGCTGTTTACATGAATGAATGGGATTATTCTTTCTCGCCACGGAGGACTAAACATCTTTGTCATTTCCAGTCTTTAGAACCATGGAACAATGCTGAACTCTCAGAGCTGCGTAGAATTTATCTACTTTTAATATCTGTACTTTGAAATTGTAGTACCTCATCTGATGCAATTCCTGCATTTAAGAACCAAATTTCCTTCACTTCAGACTCACACTGATGGAATCAGAGTCTGGAAAGCTCTGTAAAGCTGGAAAGTTCTGTAAAGCTGGATAAAGCTGGTAAATGGTTAGTTTATTGCATTCTAAAAGCCTTTTCCTTAGGATTTTGGAAGAAAGTAGGTTCATGGCACTAGGAATGAATGTTCAGAAATACCAGCTACTGGAACTGATGTTCCTAAATCAAATCTGTTAGCAAATTTAAGTGATATTTTTTTTTTTTTTTTTTTTTGGTGAGAGCAGGAATCTCATAGGAAGATCAACAACAATAAAGTGATTATTGTTATTTTAACATAATGTCATATTTTTAAATTATGCTTCTATTTTATCTATTGGTGTTTTGGCCAATTATATGTCATGGCCTTGCTCCATAAAACCCATGGGAAAGGATTGAACACCAGGAACTTCCTGCAGCTCAAACTTCCTTTGATGCAGAAAGGGGCGCAGCATACTGTCGCTGCACAGTCATTGTCTGTTGTGACAAAAGCTTAGTTTTGAATGTCCAGGGACTTCAGTATTATTGCAGGGATCCTCTGAAGAGCATGAGACTATTTTAAACCCCACAAATGGGGCAGCATGACTTGGTTCCAGAGAAAAAAAAATGAATTTTACTGGTTCCTCTGCAACTGCTAATGGCCTGCCCCTGTGCATGGCATTTGCTTAGGTGGAACTGAAATACCATCAGAAGTCACATATTTGTTTACATTGTTAGGGAGAGGACTTTGCTGTGTAAGTTTTGTTTTTCTGTTCATTCCTTTCTCAGGAATGAACAGAATGTACCTCTTCCTTACTGAGTGAAGTAGCTGGAGAAGGAAAAATAAAGTACTTCCCTCTTCTTGACTGCCTAAAGAGGCAATCCTACAGCCCTAAAAATAAACAAGGAGTCTGAAACAGAAGTCTTGGTGAAATTCAGGCCCTCCCTCAGTGGGAGTTTTGCCATGGATTTCAATGAGTTCAGGACTTCACCTGATATGTTGGCCAACCCTAAAGTTTCATTGGTTTGGGTCAGTTGTGCCAGCCACTTCTTGTTCTATTTCCCAGAATAGCCAGTTTGATAAGGTATTTACCATTTACAAATATGGAATGGATCCTTTAGTGAGCACTTAACATTACAGAGTAGCTGTCATTTAAAAACACGGCAAACACTTTCATGAAACTTTTTGTAGGGGTTATTTTTAGTTGCTTGTTTCAGATTGATGATGACCCTCTAAGAAAAAGGCAAATTTAAAAATGCCACTAGGGAACAAATGTAGCATTGAAGGAATGAATGTTCAGGAACTTGTTTACTGTTTAAGTACTGACATTGTAACTAGTGATTAATTTGTGATTAATTTGTTCTTGTGAATGTGATTAATTTGTTCTTAACAAATGGAATTTCTAGAAGGTAATTCGGCCCCAGAAGATGGGAGTTACACCTGCTGAAGTCCACGTAAGAGCTGAATGTGCAACCTTTCACTGAACTTGCCCCATGATCACCAAGTCTAATAGAATATCACGGGACTCTGACGGTACATCAGAGAAGATTTCTCTTTTGGAAATCAAGACTGAATGTCATCATGCATTTGGTTCAGTAGATCTATTCAAGTTGAAACTTATGTGGATACTTAACATGCTTTCTAAGATTGAGGCTGTAGCATTGACTTTACTGTTTAGGTTCATTCTTTTTCCTTTTTCTTTTTTAACAGCAATTTGCTGTCTAAAAGCTGGAGAGTTGCTTCTGTCCTATTCCATTCCATCTGCTTCTTCCCCCCACCTCTCTCAAATTACTGTTTTGCAGCCACAGCTGTGAGGCACCATGTGTGATGATGATGAAACTACTGCCCTTGTCTGTGACAATGGTTCTGGGCTTTGCAAAGCTGGGTTTGCAGGAGACGATGCCCCAAGAGCTGTATTTCCATCCATCGTTGGACGTCCTCGACATCAGGTCTGTTGGTACCAAAATGGAAGCACTGTTTGCTCTTGTTTTTGAGACTTGTGGCAGTGACAAACAGTATTACTCAGGCAAACCGCCCATCCACATTTGTGGGAATTTAGCTTAAGAACCGGTGGATTGAGCTGCAGGTCTTTAATACTGTTAGGTGAACTTCTCAATCCATTGGAAAAAGTATTCTTCAACTGTAAAATATTGACTATAGGAGGACATGAGTGTTTTGATGTTTTGGAGTTATCTTTTTGGGGAAAAATGAACACAAGACTTGCTGGATTAATTAATACTTGCTGTATCAATACAAAGAAAAAAAAGCCAAACGCTGCTAACATGAGGAACCAAATGAATAATGGGGGGAAGTTCCTTTTATTGTTCCATTAATCAGTGGCAGGGCCCATTAAACTTCCAAAAAAGATCTCTAGCACATCACTTAATCAACTCAAATAGGACTAGTATGGATAAATGTAGCTTTTCTTGAACTTGAAAAAGGTCTTGCTGCTAAATTAGTTTTCTAACAGTTCCTTTAGAAAAAGAAGCTGCACGTTTTCATTCATTTTATTCTTAACCAAGTCAGATTTTAAATTTCTGAGGTGTAAAAACCCTTCCGTTGAAGTTCTCTGTGTTCTTTTGATAAGTTAAATACGCTTGATTTGATGGGTATAAAATGTTTAGCATTTTAAGGAATGCATTTTGATCAACTCTGTGAGTTATTAAAGTTTAAATGTCAGTTGTTGAAAGCATGTCTGTTCTTTAACCTCTAGAACTGTTCACTGGCTTTTATTATTGGTTAGAGATGGCAGGTAAATTTGCACAGTGAAGCAGTTCAGTGACAGCAGTATTAAATTCATGAAATTAAAACATCCAAGAGAAAATTAAATATTTTTATGCTAGTTGCTGAATAACGTTGTACCTCGTATGTTGTGATGTTATTTGGGGCAAGTATGGTAGAATTCCTAATGCAAACATGATGAACTTGCTAAAACTATTGTTTTAATAAGTTTTCTTTTAGAAAATGCCTATGTTAAACATTTTACAAATTGCTTTCATATATTTCTTTGTGAAATTGCAAAAGATCCACCTCTTCTGGAGAAACTGTGAATTTACTGATACCTGTCTAGAGTGGGCTCATGAACGGGTACTAATTGTGCCCAGTGTGAGATACCTGACTTCATTTCTGAAGCTGCCTTGTGCTTCCTGGTGGGTTTATCGAGGGGGTTAATATGGAGTAGGTGGTTACTGATAAATTCCTGTTTTTAATGAATTAATTTCCTGCCCATTTTTGGCTTTGTGGAGGTACATGCTGGAGCATCGGTAGCAGTAGCAGGTAAAGTATTTCACATGGAGTTTTAACTTAAAAATTGTATTCTCTCTACTGTGCATGATGTACTGCACTAATATTAGAACAATATACTTTGCAGGGCGTTATGGTTGGAATGGGTCAAAAGGACAGCTATGTAGGGGATGAAGCACAAAGTAAAAGAGGGATCCTGACACTGAAGTATCCCATTGAGCATGGAATCATCACTAACTGGGATGACATGGAAAAGGTGGGTGTTAATTTTTAATATTTTGATGAAGCATCATGTTACTATGTTAAGACAAAAATTGCCATTATCCTTCTTGCAAATCAGAGGAAAAGTCCATGAAGAATTTGTAATCTCAGTTTAGTGCAATATGCTAGTCCAGGAGTCCAGTTGTTGATCAGGTCTTGGCACTTCTAGAAGTGTTACTATTTTAAAAAGTAAACACTTACTAGTCATCAGATTTGGTAGTATGCTATAAAATTATTTTATGCTTTATAATTACCATTTTCAGTCCTGAAGTTCATACCAAGGCAAAGCTTGATCTGACAATGATAAGAAGTAGCTAAAGTAAAAACCATGCAGGTTGCAATTCATCAGATGTGAATCAGAGAAACTTTAAAGATATATTACTTCGGTTGGGATCAAAACTGAGGCAGAGGGATTATTTTTCCTCCTTAGTTCTTTCCTACATGAACAAGATCATAGGTGATGTCCACGTGTTGTGTTGTGTAGGATGTTCTCAGTGCCAGTTAAAGAGGAGAGGACAGATTTGGGCTTCCTATCCCTATACTAATTATCTGAGTAGAGGGCTTTTGTTCCTGAAGCATGTTTTTCTGTTGCTGATTCCAGTTAGCTTTTAACATCTGTGTGGTGATAAGGCTGCTGTGTTCCCTGTTAGGCACAGCTTTCTTGGCATTCAGCCTGGCTTTTTGTGAAATGCCCATCTAAGGATGCCTCAGACCTGGCAATGAAGTGTGCTCATCACAAGCACTGGAGAGGGCACTCTTACTGTGCTAAATCTCTCTCATGTCCCAAGTGTCCTGGTCTTTGCAGGAAGCATCTGTCTGTGGAAATACTGTACGTCTGCTGTAGGGGCAGGATTGCAACTCGGTCCTGTGCTATCTCCAGGTGGAATGCTCTGAGAAGAAAACAACACAAGCCAAGGCTTCTAGTCATGTCTTCCTGTGGAAAACACCACTGGAAGGAAGACACGGGGCCTGTAATACCCTGTGCTTGCATTTGCTGAGATGAGGTATAGATGTATATCTAACATCGTATAATTCAGTCATTGTGTTGTGGTCATAAACCCAAATTGCTAAGTGCAGAGTGTTTCAGATGAACAGACCAAAGTTGATACAGAAGCAATGGGAGTTTCTGAGTTCATATTTGGAGATAAATTGCCCACCTACTCCTCTAGATGGAAGCATAGTATTTGCATTTCATTATTGCACTGCTTCCTGGGAGGGTACCTTGCTTGTTTCTGCAGAGTAAGATATATAGGAATGGGCATGTAATTCCCATTGCATTGTTCTTCCTAATATTTTTTCTGCTTCCTGCATCAAGTAAGAAAGTTTAATCACCTGGAGGTCACTCTTTTATGTTCTTCTCTCAACGTTTGGTCTCTGCATCTAAAAATCATGTGTGTTACACATACTGGTAATTTGTTCCCTTTCTGGGTGATGCTGGATACTAGAGTAGGCTATCTAAAATGTAGTCAGGAAAGGGTATTAAAGGAGGTAAAAAATGTGGCACGTGCTTTATTTACTGTAGTGTAGTGCAGTGCTGCAGTGTAGCCTGTTACCCACACCTCCCCCTTAGGGGAAGGGCCTCCAGGGGTGTTCTGTGGTGGAGGCTTCAGACAGTGCTGTAATTTGAATACTGACAGGATACTGTATGGGTTCACATGGTTTGAACTTTTTTTTCTTATTCTCTTTCTTTACCACATAAATGGGTGAAGGAATTACTTGTGAAAGTGAATCCCTAACTCAAACTTTCTTCAGATATACAGCTTGCAAAATGCAGTAGCTGGGAAAGAAGCCCCCAAAATGAGTTGTTCTGAGACTAGGAGTGGGACAGAAAGTGAGGGCATTTTTCAAACAAATGAGCAACAAACAGACAAAGAAGGAAGCATGAGATAAAGGCAGTGAGAGATGAGAACAATGTTGCTAACTTTTGTGATTGTTGCAAATAAAGAAATATATATATGTAAAATATATATAACACATATATATTCTATATTTATTATGTATATATTTTATATTTTTTCTTATGGTCCTTCTTGATTCAGTCACCGTATGATCCCATAGAAATCTCACTTCCATTGAAGCTTAGTAAAACACACGTGCGCACACTTTTCTGAGAGAAAGTTCTGAAATGCAATTCCCAAAGTTTTGATGCTAAAGGAATATCTTTTGTGTATGTACATATTTTATCCCCATGCTTTTTAAACCAGTTGCCGGATTTTGATCCACATCTTGAATTTCTTTTGCATACTTGGCAATAAAAATACTGAAAAACATCACACTGTAGAATAAACAAGAAAATTACTGGGGAACATGCCAAAAAACGGGACAAAGGCAAAGAAGTGCAGTGTCTAGCCATCCACACATGACAAAAAGAGGGGGGTCACCAAAAGATTAGGCTGAGCGAGTGAGTAAGCATGAGTGTGTGTGCATGTTTGTGAGAGGAAGAGAGAGCGAGGATGCTGTAGGATGCACAGACACTCGTGTGAATCAAGGGCGGAACGTGTAGGCAATGAAATGAAGCATTCTTCTTCTCATGTGCTTCAATTCACAATATTCAAATTGGGACTGCTCCGTTTTCCACTGGAAAATAATACAGGGCATTGTACATCACTGTTAATTTGTTCACAGCTACTGAGCTGACAGCGTATGGGAGGAGAAGCATTAGAATGGAGCGATTTCTGGCTCTGATGACTACATAAATGTTTAAGTGTTAGAATAATCCTTTCTCGGTAATTCCTCTTTGCTGTTGTGCCTGCTGCTTAAATTTAATTCTTATGACCTCTTAAAATCAACACCGGGCTATTCTTGTTTCTCATGGAATATCATTATCCATTACAGTTAGGACTATCATTAGATAAAATCTAATGATTTGTACAGTGTCTAATCCCGCCTGTCGTTAAGGAAAAACTTGCAACATGCCAGAGATTTTGGCAGGGTCCTAGTTTATTCATACAGGTTTGTTCTTCACTGTTGAAATCTTCAGTACTTTGTTAATTATGTATGGATTGAGGTTTCCTTCCCTTTCCTCAGTTATGTCCCTCCTTTCTGGAATTGTGAGCTTTTTCTTTTGCTTATATCTGACACCCATTTTCATTTTTTTTTTAACTTTTACATGATTACTTTGTTTTATTCAACTTCCCCCTGTCTTTGTTTTCTAACCTGCAAGTGGAGGATGGCCTACATCCCCACCCCAAGCCCCAGTTCTGGAAACATCTTTTTGTTTTGTTTTGTGGTTGTTTTTTTTTTAAGGGAACTAAGAGAGAATGGAATTTTTTTTCTTAGGGCTCATAATTTTCTTAATGAGTAATTCCAGCTCCGGACAGCTGCTGACTTTGTAGATACTTCAAATTTGGATAAGATCTTTTTTCTGCTTAAATTCATTTTGAAGCCTGATAATACTTGTTTCTAGGATATTAATCAAGTAAACTTACCCATAAAACTGATGTATTGTGCTCAGAAATAAGTTCCTTGGGTCAAACAAAGCTGGAATATAATTAAAAAGAGGAAAATGTAAGTACAGGAAAGAATTAAATGAGAAGATAAAAATATTTCATCATGTTACTGAATGATATTACTCTGAGCTGGCATCAAGAAAAAAGATCCCTTGAGTTTCTCATAGCCCCAGTCGTCAGACAATAAGGGCCTTGATGTATCAGAAGAACAATCAAAGCCATTATTGTTTGATCAGGTAATGCCTTCCAACATGAAAAATACTATGGTGCTTTACAGAAAATGAGAAATGTGGTTACTCCATAATAAATGAAAGTTTGGTTCAGGACTTGCTGGATGAACTGTCTGTGGCAAAAAGGGCTTTTGATTTTTGTGGAAATAATTAGATTTATAAAGACCACATTGGCAATGACTTGCAACTGGATCTCAGCCTCCAAGCAGCTTGAAGTGGAGAAGTCTCTCCAGATCTGGCAGTTCAGTGCTTGGCTGTGCTCCTGTGCCAGAGCACCAGTGCTCCTCTTTACTGGGGATGATCCATCATCTGCGTGGGGAATCCTACCTGGCAGGACTCCCTTGTGTAGGCTCTGCACAAGGGAGTCCTTTTATCTACATATGATAAAATCCCAATAGTTTTTGTTGTGAAATAAAATAGAATGGAATTTAGCACATTCCATTTTGCATGCTTTTTCTATATTTTAATATGTCTGTAGAAAATTCACTTGGACTCTGTCTGAAAAACTTTTTATGTAGTTCTGTTATATGGAGAGAAGGAATAGTTTCCAGATCATTTTTCTGGGCAATTTCTTTTTAGATTTGGCATCATTCTTTCTATAATGAGCTCCGCGTTGCACCAGAAGAACACCCTGTGCTGCTCACTGAAGCCCCCTTGAATCCGAAGGCAAACCGTGAAAAAATGACTCAGGTAATGGTCAGATATCAGGTGGGAATGCTGCAGTGTGGATCATTACTGCATAGAAGCAGCCATGGTATAAGTAGTCTTGGATGTTCAGCTTTCTTAATTTGGGAGATACAGACCTTAGGGTTAGTATCTGAGCATGCCAGTTGAACCATGATGAGAGAGCAAAAGTTTCTGCTACTCATGCCATATCAGTTCTCTGAATGTCCCTGAAATGTTTTGTTCTTACATGTAGTAGTGTTGTATGTACAACCAGCCTCTTAGAAGCTGTAAGTGTTTTTCTTTGTTTACAAGGCAGTGTGTGCATGGCTGGGTATGTTGGAAAGGTGTGGAAAGGAGGCCAAAGCAGCTCCTCTTCCATTAAGTGACTTTCAGTGCAGAGGTTTGTGAGTGCTGTATGCTCATCACATACACTCTGAATCACACTTGTGTGTGAGCTTTGGATCAGTGACACCTATTAAATGTCTACCTCTGGCCACAGAGACTGCTGAATTTGTAATAGTCCAACACCTCAGCTCAAGCTGTAGAAACTATTGCTTTCCTACTCTGAAGAATGTCACTTTCTCAACACTTTCACCTCATAGTGTTCATTATCATAATATCAGAATTGTGTTTTTCTGAAGATGTTTTAAAGGCCACGTGCGCATAGATTTGTGGATCTCCTAACAAACACATCTTCAGGGATAGAGGAAAAAGTGTTCAAAAAGTAGTCTTTTTTCTGGTGTGGGAAAAATGGATTATCTAGAAGTATTCAATCTGAAAGGACACTTTGCCTAAACATTTTTGCAGTCAGACACGCCTGGTCAGATTTAGCAAACTCATCTCAGAACCAAATGTAGACCTCTGAAGTCTGTGTATTTTAGAGCAGCCTTCTGACCAAAACTCCATGTTGTAGATTTAACCAGTAGTGTAACCAGAGGCAAATGTTATTTAAATACAGATATAGGTGCAAAGTCATCTGGGAAAATCAAATATGGCCTTGAGCTTCCCTTTGTGCACATTTCTGGTGTATGTTGAATAGGAAGATTATGCATTAATTTAGCAACAGTGTAAATAAACTAATTAAGTAGTGAGCACGACAGCACATGTTACTGGGAGATAATACAACTGGGAGATAATAAATAACAACAAAACATAAGAAAAATTTGGTTTATAGCAACCAGGAAGTGTGGTTTTTACAGTAGACATGTCTGGGACTGTTTCTTTGTCATTATGTTGTAATGATAAATCCTGTTTTCAAGATTGTTTAAAGGCTTACTGCTTATTACTTATTGCATTAAATTCATTACATCAATTAACTATGAAATATTGTAATTAATGTATTCTTTAATTGACAGCATACTTTTCATTAAAATAGATTTACTGGCAAAGGTATTAGTTTATGAGATGCAAAGTCTACATGTAATCCCCTGATTCCAGTGGCTCTGCACTCCCGACAGACAGGACAGTGAGATGTGGTCACAGCAGTGCCACTAGCAATGGAGTGACATTGCCTAGGGTACGTGGCATCGGTTTTAGAAAGAATAAAGCCCATATGGTTGTCCATGTTGTGTTAAGTCCCTGTCCTCCCTTAATGGCTTTCCTTAGCAGAGTTCCAGTGGAAGGCCAGCTGGGAACAAATGATGTTCCATCTGGTTGGATAAAATGGCAGTGCATCTGATGTGGAATGTGGAAAGCACTGGAGCTTTCTAGAGTAGAGAAGAAAGGGGACAAGATGAGAGACCATGATTAAGGTCACCATGAGGAGAAAAGATAAACTCTTGTGATTGCAAGGGGCAGAGTGAGATGTCATGGCTTTAAACCAGACCAAGTGAGGTTTTAGCTAGACACCAAGAAAGACCTTACAATGTTAGGGATAGTGTGTCACTAGATTTGTTTGCCAGAGGAATCTGCTCCAGCAGCAGCATTTCTGAGACAGAACAAAAGCTACGTCAGAAATGGCTGACTCTTCCTTTAGATGGGAATAGACAGATTATTCCTTGTAGTTTCTTCCAGCTGTGTCTTCTATAAATCTTACGTATATATATATTATATATATACAATACATATATATCATACGTATTGTATATAAAAAAAAAAAAAAAAAAAATATATATGTGAAATACAAAGATATATATATATATATATATATATAAATGCTTTATATTGCTGCGTTGTTGCATTCCTGCCATCAAGGTGAAAAAGCATCGCTTTCAGTGAAAATTGCCAGTAACAAAATGATGTGGTCTGAGGTTAATGGAAATATATCCACTGACTTCAGTGATTTTTATGAAATCCTAAAGAAAATGTAGTGTGCTGTTAACAGAAGAGCCATGGGTGAGGAGGCGACTTGGGAGTAGCAACTGGCAGTATTCATTTAAGAAAAAAAAATAATAAAAAAAAGTCTCTTCAGATAATCTTAAATGCAGATCCTAAAAGTTTGCAAATTCATAATTACAGATTATGTTTGAGACGTTCAATGTGCCAGCCATGTACGTAGCAATTCAGGCAGTGCTGTCTCTGTATGCATCTGGACGGACTACTGGTGAGTCTCTCTGGCAGTCGTATTGTCCACCTGTCCTTCCTTCATGTACGCATGTGCACGTACACAGACATCTTGATTGTGGTATGTCAGCTGTATATTAAGAAAGGTCAACAGCTGTATGGAAAGTGAATGTACAGGTATGGATCTTAAGTCTTCCTGCTTCAGAAGATCAAGTCAATTCAACGACAGGAGCAGATGAAAGATGATACAGTTTGATACTGCCTTTAATTACACAGCATAGAGAAGAGTCTGTATCTTAACTGGATTGTTCCAAATCTGCAGTTCCTTCTTATTCACTTCAAACTTCTCTATTGTTAAGCTCCATTCCCAGTAGAAGAAAAAAACTGTTCAGTAGTTAAATGAAAATATTTCATTAAGTGTTGAATTTCAATAACCTAACTTGATATCTGCTGTTAAGCGATCATTAGAATTAGCACGAAGATCTATTCTTATTGCCATTTAGAATCTGATCAGGCATTAAGATGATAAATTACTTCTTAGCAACCCTTCAGTCTTGATATACTTTGAAAAAAAGAATTAAAATACCATCTGTCTTTGTAGCTTGATGCCACAGTATAATTCTGTATAAAAAGATCACCAGCCTACAGGAATTATGACCTGTCATAAATACTTGCTTTAGGTTTAAAACTCAACTGTTTATGAGTCTTTGATTTCAGAAATGCTGTACTCATTTTAAGCGGGAAATGTACACTTCATTTTCCATTCAAGAATGTAAGTGATGTCTGTGCACAGATGTGCACGTTGTGCACGTTGTTATATTTTTCCCTTATGGAGTGATTTATTTTAATGGCGGACAGATTTTTGTACACAGTTTATACATTATTTAATGTCTGCGAAGTGCTAGGGATCTTCTGAAATGGAAGACTGTATATGATTGTTACTAGTAGCATCTGTTCAGTAAGAACAATACAGTCAAACTGCAGAATGTTACATGTCTTTTCCCAGCACAGTTACTTAGTTTGTGCTAACAACTTCATCTCACATGAACAGCATTTGATTTATAAGAATAACAGAAGCAATCATCATGTGAGCATCTTGTTGCACGTTTCAATTTAGAATACGGAGAATGTAGAGACCATTTCAGTGAAAAATAACCAGCTTTTCCTTTTCTTTCTCTTTTCAGGGATAGTTTTGGATTCTGGGGATGGTGTCACACACAATGTGCCTATCTATGAGGGCTATGCCTTGCCTCATGCCATTATGAGACTGGATCTTGCAGGCAGAGACCTGACTGACTATCTTATGAAGATCCTTACAGAGAGAGGCTACTCTTTTGTCACCACTGGTAATAAGCTGTGTTTTGTGTGCACTTTGCATGCATTTGCTCTGGTAGTTGTCTTATTATGCTAGAATCCTGTACCTGGCAAGATGCATCAAAATCCTTATCTCTAGGTTAGCTAATGGTTAGCTAATGGGATTCTCCTGGCTTTGCCTTTCAGCACATGCTGTTTCACTGACAAATTTAACTGGTTGCTGGATTTGGTGTTACCTGTTCCACAGACCAAAGAAAAAAGTTATTAGCTGGTATTGGATGAAACTCTAAAGATTTGATCAACATTTTGAGACATAAAAATTTTAACATTAGACTTTATGGTATGCTGTAGTACAAGATGACTTTTATCTGTGGATGAGAGAATTTTGGTAATGGAAACGGAAAGTAATGTAGCTGAGATAGCAGAGAGATCAGAATCCAATGAACTGTATAATCACCATGAAACCAGACAAATGTGCACAAGACTATGTGTGTCCTAGCTGTCATACTGTATGTTGATTAAAAACTTGTTGGCTGTCTGCAGCGGAACGGGAGATTGTGAGAGATGTAAAGGAGAAACTTTGTTATGTGGCTCTGGATTTTGAAAATGAAATGGCAACTGCTGCTTCCTCCTCCTCTCTTGAAAAGAGCTATGAACTTCCTGATGGGCAAGTCATCACCATTGGAAATGAACGATTTCGATGCCCAGAAACTCTCTTCCAGCCATCCTTCATAGGTGAGACATGGCTTTTCTTTCTAGGGATTTAACAGTCTGTGAAGAGAAATATTTCTTAGAAAGTATAGGAAACCTGCAGTTGTAGGAACTTTTATATATATTCTCAAATGCCCGTAAAAAATGCAGCTTCTACTTGCTTAATCAATACTTTAGAAGCTGCTTCAAAAAAGTACTTGTCAGTTTGGACATAATAAAATTTTAAGACAGCTTCAACCTTTTATAAATGCAATAGAGATTTTAAGATGATGTTTAGAGAACTGTGAGAAGACCACTGCTTTTTATCTTGACTGATGTGTAACTGTACAGTGCTGCTCATGTGTTTTATTTAATCTAGATTCTGTTTCTGTTGTTTTATTATATTAATCTGTAATTTGATCTTATTAAAAATCAAGTGAAATATAATTTTCCAGTAGTTTTATCTGTAGTGTTAAAATTCCCAGGGATCAAGGTTGGTGCTAAACAATGGTTAGTATTGGAAATGTGGCTATGGAATTTAGGATTTCCCAGATCACCAATCCCTGTCAAAATGTGTTTTTTAGTTTAAAAAGTATAGTACTTAAAGTTCAGGCTTTACTTGCAGTACTTTATCATGCCTGTTTCTCCTCTTTAGCAAAAAAATACTACCATAATTTAACTTTACTGTAGTGGCCTTCTAATTTAACTGACACCTCAAAATCAAAGTAGTCCAGTGAAATGCCAAGAGGGCTTCTATTTCTTGCTAACAGCATAGTAAAAGATTATCAATATGGAAAACTATTGCAGTAATACCTCTCTTTTTCTGGAATACTGCTATATTATTATTATTATTATTATTATTTATTTCACTTGAGGAAGTAAAAAATCCAATATGAAATTGTAGTAGGGATCTTTCTTCCCCATGTGTCTATTCTGCTAGTGTATTAGTCTGGCCCTATGCTGAGATGACAAAGAACGTGAGGAGTGTGTACTGCCTTTCTCCTTCCTCTCCTAAGCACCACATAGGTTTTTTGTTTGTTTGTTTGTTTGGTTTTTTTTCTGGAGTTTTCCTCAGGGAGACAGGTGAAGGACACAATCTTGGACTAGTGAGCCGCCTTTTCATTTTAACAACTATAAAAAGAAGGGGACGAAGATGAATAATATGATGAAAACTTCTTTCCACCCAGGCATGGAGTCGGCAGGTATCCATGAAACTACATACAACAGTATTATGAAATGTGATATTGACATCCGTAAGGATCTGTATGCCAACAATGTACTCTCTGGAGGAACCACAATGTATCCTGGTATTGGTGATCGTATGCAGAAAGAGATCACAGCTTTGGCTCCTAGTACCATGAAGATTAAGGTAATTTTCAACACTTGCTCTTACCCTTCTTTTGTTGAGAAAATAAATCTGAAATGTCCGTAAGAGGATATCCAGTTCCTGCATCAGGAGTCCCATTAAGAGAACTGCGTCTTGGATAGGTGGCCTTATACCACCTTTCCTTCTTCCAGCCAAAGAAAGACTGAAAGAGAGTTTTGAGAGGTAGGGATGAGCCAAGAGAAAATGGAGGTGTAAATACCAATGGGGAAATGAACAGCTTGAGAAGCTACTGGGAATATTATAGACTTCAAGGCTTGGCTAACAGTGAAAAGAGTGGAAGAAATTTCATTTATGGGTTCTTCACTAATAAATTCAAAATCTAAGCAGTGTCCAAAGCATACAGCTTGTTAGCTATTTGAAAGGACCCTCTCAGCTTTGACTCAAGACGATGTGTAGTGTACAGTGCTCTTGTATATTAGGCTACAAGCAGTCTCTGTGTATCCTGCTGTTTTCCAACTGCACAATTGCTTTGCTTTGTTAATAAACAGAGGATATGGCAAATTGAGAAAATGAGAGTTCAGTGATCCTTTATTGTCACCTCTCTGTGCAATGGAGGCCATTGCAGATATGGCAGAGTGGAGTACAGAAAAATGTGATTCAACTGGTGGCCTCAAAATTTCTAAATATAGCTAGATTTGTAGTGCATTTTCATTGACGAACTTATTTCAAAATGGGCAAAATAGAGACGATATTGAAAGTTGTTAACATGATTGGGTTTCCAACATTCCGTATGGTCATCTCATACTTTACCAAGCAGGACATCTACTTGTGATAAATAGTTAACTGGTGTTAACAGCTCCACAGCTGGTGGCACTTTGGACCTGCGGGTTCTGAGCACAGGACCAAATCAGGTCTGTGCTGACTGACTTGAAGGGAGGACTTCTCTGTGGATGCTGCTGAAATAACCACCTGAGACTTTGAGCAGTATTATGGCTTTATGCTTTGTTAGTGTTCAAAATGAAATCTGTGTGAAATCTAGAGCCTGTTTTTATCTTGCAACAGGCTGCATGCTGAATGGGCATGACTCCAAGTGGCAGGGATGGAAACAGGAACACGCAGAAGCAGTGGCACACTCAGTGTATTTTAACAAGTCAGTGGCTAAGGACGCTAAGTGGCTCTGACTCTAACAAGTCAGAGACAGCAGGTCTGCTAGCCCTATGTCTAGAGCTTAGCTAGGTATACAAGGCCAGTCTGTATGAAGGGTTGTTTCTTTCATTTAAAGGACTTATTTATCCTTAAAAATAAAATAAAATCCTTGGACCATACTGTGCAGTGTTTATTAGCAATCAAATTAGGCTAATCTTTTAATTTAAAATTCTTTCTTAAGTTTGTAAATTTTTGGAAGATATTTTATGGGACATCTCATATGCTATGGGCTGCAATTATGTGTTTGTTCCTCGTAACAGCATCTATTGACTTGAGGTGGAAGGCAGAGAACATGGCAAGCTTTCTACCTCTCAGGTGCTTTATTTCATTGGAGTTGCGCTGGTGTGATAAGGCTTTTACCTAGTTATTTCATCCAAAGAGATGTTACTGTGTTACCTGCCTGCCACTTTATTTACAACAGGTTGTACTTTTATTCTAGATGATCGCACCACCAGAACGTAAATACTCTGTCTGGATTGGGGGTTCAATATTGGCATCGCTGTCCACTTTTCAGCAAATGTGGATCAGTAAAGATGAATATGAGGAAGCTGGTCCCTCTATTGTCCATCGCAAGTGCTTTTGAATACTTCCATCCTGTCAGTGATAAGTAGTGCTGTTTCTCACATTACCTGCTTTCATTTACTCTGAGAGAATTACATGGTTTGGCTTTCTTCTACCTGTAATAAAGCACATTATAGGGGTGTCATACAAATTAGTATACCACTTCTAATTTTTTAATGCTAAAATTAGGTTAATGTTTCAGCGATGGGTGTTTTTCAAGATAAATAACAATTATAGTCACGGTTTTGTAGACTTCCTCCCCTTCCCAATTTGTAGGCACTGAACTGCCATCCATTCAGGAGGCATCACGTTACATCGTTATGTTAATCGCTGCTAATTGGTGGTGATTCTGAAGTACTCACATAGAAAACAATTCTTTCAAACTCAGACACAATGCAAGGTTTAGGTACCACATATGGCTTATTTTATGCAGCTAAGTAGTAGATAGGACTTTTCTAAGGCGGGGGGCTATTTTACTGAAGATAGAGTGGATTTACGTGGGTGCTAGTGTGCACATTCTCTTTCAGTGGGTCTTTCCTTTGTATGCTGCCATTGTTTGGCAGGAGTCTTTTGTCTCCCTGCTACCACCACTCCCCAACAGTAATGAGTTTCAACAAGCTACAGTGACTTTTGCACTTACATAAAACAGATTAATTTACTTTGCATGTTATTTTCTTCATCTCTTCCTAAGCAGTGAAATGATATTTCTTTTTACTTTTGCTGTGCTATGCTAAGCTAATGATTACTGAGTAAATAATAACCTTTTAAATATGTTATTAAAAATTTCTGGGTTTAATGGATCAATAAAAGTGTAATTACCCATGTAAGACTGATGTGCCTTATATTATTTTCATAGCGACTAGTTTATCTGTTGAAGATAAAATAATAATTACTAAGTTCTAATTTAATTTTACTATGAAAATGGTTTCCCTCCGAGTTTTCTAGATAAACAATTTTAAAATGAAAACAGAATTGTTTCACAGTTTCCATAAAGATGTATATCTTCCTGGATGACAAATTTTCATAGCGTTCTGTATTAAAGCCAGCTATAAAGGTCACATTTTCCTGCTTCAGGTGTCAGGCAAGTAAGTTCTTTGTGATTCTGGATGCCTTGGAATTTGAATTAATGGTGATGTAAGGCTTGATGTGTGTTTCATGATTTAAATCAAGCCTGTTAAGTTTGATGTACTTGCACTGTGAAATAGCAGTACATGTTTTTTGTTTTGTTTGTTTGTCTTTTACTAAATGAGTAATAGCAAGGCTTCAGGATGTAGTGACTTGCATTAAACACTATAATGTGCGGGGGGCTGGGAGTAGAACCAAATCCAGAATTCCTGACTCCCAGACAACTGTTCCATCAGCTGGACAATGTATGCACATCCTCCCTCCCTCCTTCCCTTTGTCTTTCTCTGACTTCACTGTATTTTATATCTGTGTCTCCTAAAGCTGTGATACATGGCCAGTAAAGACAATTTCCCTCTCTTTCTAAAGATGGGGAAAACATAAGAACTGGATTTACAGACTTGTTGTAGTGTGTTTGCCTGAGCTAAACTATCAGAAAAAGTGTATTTTTGCTGAAAGTGTTCAGCTTTCACAGAAATAAATTTACTTTCCTTTTAATACAAAGCTTTTTTTTTTTTTTTTTTAAAAAAAAAAGTCACAGCATTCCAAAAGCATTGAGGAATCCTAGTCTGCTGTACATAGTTTCTGCTATCCTTGGAGACAGCATAATGGACAGTGCCCAAGTGCTGTGGCTAAGGGCAGTAAATGAACAATTCGTCTCGAATTTTCTGGTGAGCAGTATCCATCTGCTCTTCGGCAAGCGCTCTGGCACGGCCAGTTAGCTGCCTGCTCAGCAAGAGAGGGAATATTAGACTGGTGCACAACCTGCTCTTGTTGTGTTGAATCGCGAAAAACTGACTCCACAATCAGTAAGATTGTAAAGTAGGTATGTTTATTCAGCGCTGGGCAACACGGGGGGTAGTCCCACCAAAGTCGTGCGCAACAATTCTCTCGCTTGCATTCTCTTTTATCCCCTAAAATATTACATATGCATTAAGTTTCGCAACACACCTATGCATATTCATTTCCTAGCTCCACCTAGCCCCGCTTCGTATGGTAATTATCTTATCAGTCCTGCGCTTGTGTAGTACTCTCTGGTGGTCGTCCGGGTGGTCGTCGGGTGGTCGTCAGGATGAAGTAAGACGTCTTCCTCAGAGTTGAACTTTTAACCTCATCTCCTTTCATCTCCTTGCGCATGTTCCCTGAGCACTTGGTCACAATCTGGGTCATAAAGTTGGTTTGGTCCAGTTCTTGGGATCCAAGAGGCTCCTGTTATCTCGACACCTTGCTTGTTTACCTTATCCTTTATAAACAGTCTTCCTTACCTCTGAGCCTTTGCTCATCATCCGAACAATAGGGTTAGATTTATCTGGTTCTTGGA
>CM021735.1:7556351-7619539 GCA_011075105.1 Heteronetta atricapilla
TTTATTCATAATCAGTCACTCTCTAATTTCTAATCCCATGTTTCAGTGTTGTGTTCTGGTGTGGAGGTTTCTGCAGGACAGACTCCTGCGTGGGAAGGGGAGGAACGCAAAATGAAGGTTGCCTTCATTCCAGAGTTGCACAGTAAACTTGTAATTCTTCTTTCTTCATCAAAACGTTGGATGACATTTTGCCTTTGTTTCCGTTGTGCATTGCCAATGTGCAGCTGATACGTGCACACATTTCCCAGGTAGAGAAGGGTTCATCAGTGCTGCTCTGCAAAGGCACTGCCTGACTTGGGTGTTGCTTAGTGGGTCTCTTCACAGATGAGTGAAATGCAACATGTCAGCTTTGTATCACAGGTGAAACATTCACCGCCTTTTGAAAATACATCTAATTACTGTTAATTCCAGCAGCAGGTGATCTCATTTCTTCATCTAAATGAGCCCATAATGGTAAAAGCTGGAAGACCTGGAAGGGAAAGATTCTTCAAAGGTTCACTGTATCTAGCATGGTGCCGGGTAAGAGGTTGGTTCTTTCTTACTTTTGAACAGCAGGCAGTTCAAATTGCCAGTATTCATGTGCTCTCAAGCAACTGTAAACCATTGCAAATGTCTCAGCCTCTGAAATAAGTACTACTTCTATGTTTATTATCTTGGTATAAGGTCATATGATGACTGCTTAAGTTGATAATAAATCAACTACATACAGGATTAGCACTGTTGACTGTCCTGTTGTCACCTATCTAACCAACGTAACTTACATCTTCATCTCGACCTTTTGTAGGTGTGATGTTCAACAGCATAAACTTAAGTACGCAAATCTTTGGAATTCAGTTACTTTTGCAGTCCCCTGTAACATCAAAGCAAAAATCCATTCAGTTTGCTAATAATCTGCTTGTTCTGTTTTCAATATTAAAAATGAAGGATCTTTAGGATTTTCAGTTTACATTTTTTAATGTCCCTTTTCAGTATCTACTCACAACTCATTAATCAGTGCCCTAAAAGCTACTAGGTTAGGCAGTTTCATCACCTCTTTTCTACAGAACATGTTCCAAGAGCCCCATAGTAACAGCATAGTCAAATACCGGGATTATTGTGGTTTTACCACAAAACATGTTAAAAACAAACAAAAAACAAATAAACCCACAACATGAAATTGTTTTCACATACATCAAGAAATGCAGAAGAAAGTAACACAAAGGAAAATGGACACAATGCAGTACAGGCCTCACAGTAAAAAATAAAAATAAAAAAAATAAAAATTGAAAAGTTTTATAAAAGTGTCTGATGAAATGAAATGTTAACAAATGAAAAAGGGATTTCTAAGTAGTGTAGGCCAAATTTTGGTCTTATAAATACATGTTATCAATTTAAACCCAACTGAATTTGTAAGTTTTGTTACAAGAGCAGGTTCTTTGCATGTCAGATACTTGGAATTCTTCTCAATCTATAGGCTGCCCAGGTTCTGTAATGCGTGTGTGTGTGTAAATTTTTAAAAGTATTTTTTAGAAACTAAGTAGCAAAGGAGGTAAAACATGGCATTTGCATACAAATGGTAGGGTTCTTTGGGCTTTTTTTCTTCCCTGCCTTCCACAGGTCTCCTTTTCTCACTCTTCAAAACAAAATTCTCTTTAGTCCTTGGTTGGCATCTGTAGCTCCTGGCACAGCTGGGGCCAAGACGTGAGCTCTCAATGGTTCCAATATGAATCCTCATTCTGCAGCTGACTTCTTTCTCAGTGTGGAAGAGCCTGATTATGCTTTGAATACCACCCTAACAATCTGCATGTGGAATATTATTCAAAATTAAAATTCATTTTGAAAATAGAATTAATTATGTGCTAAGAGCAAATACAGATAAAAATAAGTAAAATTATTAAGTTGTTTGTGTGATTTGGCAAACCTCTGCTTCTCTGAGAGGAAATTGCCTTAGCCACCATGCAAATCCTGCTTTTCTATACGCAGTTGTACAGAATACTGAAGTGGCCCTACTGACAGCAGGGAATACCCTTAGCCAAGAAAATAGTTCACAGTTTGCTCCAAATGCTCACCTACTGTTGCCAAATACTTCTTGGCTAGCATTTCACTTTAAGATTACCTTTAAACCCCCAGGGGTGCTGTTATGCTCAGTTATACCTATGCATACCTCACTCTGTGATCTCATGTGAAAAACTAGTTTGGCTGATGATAGATATCCTAAATTTGAAATTGTTTCTGTGGATCTTAGTTGCTGTTATATCATCATAGTCACCAGTGCCAAACTTTCAGAACTTACCTGGTTCCTGAAATTGTCTTTGAAATTTCTTCTAAATCAGTGGTTTTAGAGTCTTTAATGTTCAGACTTTCCTACAGCCATATAGGCAATAAATATCTTCTTAAAAATAAGCAAACCAAATTTGCCTCAACTCCAGGAGTTGGGACTCAGAAAATAGCCTCCTCCCTACCTGAACTTATGTATCCTGAGGTTTGTGACAAGTCATGACTTTACAATATCATATTAAATAGACCTCATGGGCAAAGGTAGTCCAAGCATTTTAAATGCTGTCTTTAAGAACAGATGAGCTTGATGGAGAAAGAAGAAAGATCTTCTACAACAAGAAGTTTATATAACAGTTATTTGTATTTTTAATAAATTCTGTTGTTCCTGCAAGCAACATCAGCCTGAAAATCAGATGCTCCAGAGGTAGAGCATTGTCTTCTGGGAAACATGAGAGAACAAATCAAGGGGTTTTAATACCACATAGTATGGCTGAGAGTGATCTGCTTCATTGAGTTGACGATTGTGATTTGTTCACATTTTTCTAAAGAATGGGAAGAAAAAAGCTAAATGAATTTATGTGACTATATTGTTTCAAGGTAAGTGTATCAATATTATCTAACTAGAATTTAGCTTCAATCATTAAAACACTTCTGTCTTCAGATCAGAAAGTAAGTCATTGTTACATACTCTCAAGGTGAGAGGAAACTCAGCATCTGGCTCCATACAGCCCCAGAGCATGCCATTTCCTCACTATATGCAAGCTGATATGATGCAAGGGAAGTGTTTTGCATTTGGCAGAGTTTGTGGCTGTCTTGGAAATAGTGTCTGGAAACAGAAACACTAATGACTATTCTTCCCCAGTTTTTCTAGTTGTGGGGCTGTAACCAGTTCTTCATTTTGTGCTCCTGTTCCTGCTGCCCAAATCTGTCTGGTGGGAAGAGCAAGGTAAGGGGCAGGGGGGTTCCAAAGGAGAATCCTCAGTTATGTTTGGATGGTTCAGGTGAAGAGGCTTCTTCAACTTCAACAATGAGCCATGTTCAGCTGTGGATCTTTTTGGTTTTGTGGATCTTTTTGTTTTATGAAGATACATTTTTTTTCAGTGTTTTTGCAAAGCAGAATTCTTATTCTGATCACAACATATGTTTTGGTTAATGCCACATCCCTTTATTTGACCTTTACAAATGTAGTCTTATGTCTGTTCATAATATGCTCCCTAAAACATTGTTTTCCTGCGCTGTGACCTTGAGTATATTACCTTCTTCCTTCACAAGGAAATTAATGTCTTCATATTAAAGGCCCTTCATAGTTTTACTCTGATCTGTTTGTTCTTTTTCCCCTATCAAATTTTAGATTTATATTTCTGACCAGTTTATGTTTCAAATTAAGCATGCTTTTTATTTCTGTGGAGCAACTCCCTATAAACATTTTCAAATTCAATCCCTCGAAAGCACTTCGATAAAGCTTTATAAGGCCCTGATGCCTCTGAATCCTAACAAGAAATAGCAGCTCAGCCAATTTCCCATCAAAGGTTGACCTGCCTATTGCCACCCACCCTTTCTGTACTATCGTCCCTTTTCTTAGGTAAAACGTTCTCATGAGCAGGAGCCAGTTTTTGGTTTTGTCTTTGTACAGCACCTTTTGTAATCAGATTTTTGGCCTTGGGCAGGTATGCAGCATAGGTATATCAATTATTATTCCCTTCTAGGCCATTCTTTCTGTGCTTCCTAACTTTGTTGAAGTGGTCTAATTCTTTTTCCTGCTCCATTTCTTTAATAAGTAATAGCATGAAAGAGTTCTTGGTGTCTGAAACATTGTGTTTGAGTACTGTTCTTAAGAGTGCTCTTAAATACAAATAAGAGGATGTTTCAGGCTGCTATGGTACTAGAAATATAGAGTGTCCTTATATAGTCTATGAGGTTCTTCTTCTGAGAAGCCACTGGTTTGAGGGTTTAATACCTGCCTGTTCAAGAAGCTGTCTCCTGTGTGCTTTAAAATTTTGCAAGTTTTTTTCTGAACTTCACAGTTATTACTTTTTTTCTTCTGTAATAACTTTGTAATGAAAATAAGCTTTCAACAACATCATCAAAATTGCTTTCCTGCACCCATGTTAAATAATGTGTGGCTTCAAAAGGTCCCGTTTTCTCCTATTCCCTTTAACACAGGAAACTTTGTCACCATCATTTAAGAGTTATTTCTTCTACAGGAAAGAAAATCTATTCAATGTGATAAGCAGATGATTCCCCTCACACATTTTCCAAGGGGAAATACTTTCTTTTCATAGGAATAACTTTTAGGGAAAAATATTTGTTCATAAAAGGTTACCAACTTCAGTACATAAAAACTAGTGTAGCTCGCTATTTCTGTAGACTTAATTCATTAAATCCACTGAGTATTTCACATACAACTTTTAAATGTGGAAGCTATCTTATAAATAACTTCTAAGATTTTAGTCTCTTGTAACACTGCCTTTCAATTGTACTTTTCACATCAGTGATACTTTTCTGTTTCTTAAAATTGTATGGGATCTGAGATGGTGTCAGGGTTCTTGTCATCAGTTATGTCACAGATCTTGATGTTCACCTAGAAAATACAAGCAGCATTGTAAAGGCTTCTGTTGGGAGCTTTCCACTCCATTTTTTTTGGCCATGTTTGTTCAGAATTAGATACTACATCTTCGGTGAAGTAGTATTTAGGAAACTAATGAACTCAGTCTTAGCGCTTTGCTGACAGTCTATGACTCTAAATTCTTGGACAATTCTAAGAGTCAGAGACATGTTTTTAAACAAGACAAACTGTGTTAAAAATCAGTAGCATTTTGGAGAGAGAAAATACGCGAGCTCTTGTGTAGCTCCATCTTTCAATGTATTACAAGGCAAATTCTGAAACTAATTGCCAAAGTTTGATTAAAATAATTATTGGCTATTGTTATGAGAGCTGATGGGTTACAGAGTCTACTTTCAAAAAACAAATGACATTTGCTTTACCTCATGTATGCAGAATAAAGACGGAAGAGACACAAATGGGTAATCATGAAATCCTCCTTGGAGAAAGCTTCTTGAACTCCGGGCGCCATACTTGGGATTAATTGACCCAGTGGAAAGAACCCAGTGATCTTTTACTGAAAAGGTTAATGACAAAATACTGATGAGTGCTTCATGTAAGAAGCTCATCAGTATTGCATTCTGCCTGCAGATCATTACCTGGGCATCCCAGTTGTACATTCATATCCAACAAGAGAAGTGGGAAACACAAGTGATGCTTTTAAATGGTTATAGTGGACAGCATTCATGCTTCAGATTCCATTCCTGGTGTTTGTTTTTTGCTAACAGAAACACAAAAGATGACTGATATCATCCAGGCTGTCCTCCTGCCCAAGCCAGCTTGTTCACTCACCATGCACTGACAGCTAAGAGACACATGCCTGAGTGTAATGGATGTCAAGGTGAGACAGGATTCGGCTCCTGTTTCCTTGGTTAGCAGTTACTGTAAGTCGTTGTCTGTTTTGCTTGCCTTGGATTTAGCTGAAGATCCTGGTTTCTGTTGTGAACCTACAACTAGAAAACCTGGTGAGCGTGAAGCATCACAGGCTGTACGAAGCTAGACAGCATGACATCGTGTTGTGGGTGGCAGGGATGAGTATGCAGCCAGAGGGAAGGCCCCTGCCTAATCTGAGAAAAGTTACTTAAAATATGATTAAGGGCAGTTTTCAAAGCTTTGTACAGATGAGTTCTTCACCCATCTGATCTTTCATCTGGACAGATGGCTTCAAAATGCGCATATGTCAGAAGTGTCCCTAAGGATGACAACCACTGAAATTACATATCACTCTTTAACACTGGATTTCAGAAAACAGAATTCCTGAGAGAAAGAAGGCAAGAAGTGTAATGTAGCAACAGCAAGCAAAGAAAATTGCAGGCTTTGACATGAATTAAATTTGCAAAAGGCATGGCCAACAACATGACAACCTAATATGGAGGAGAATGAGATTAACAAGTGATATATTTCTTTGCTGTTTAAGGTTAACCTGGGGCAAGAATGAATTGTTGGTATAATGCCTTGTTCAATGTTAATATGGAAATGTCTCCTGACATATATTCCAAGCACCCTACAAATAGTGATATTGATCTGACCTTCAATTAATGAGAGACCCTTTGCAAAATTCAGATCTGGGTTTGAATTGCAAATAGCTTTAATATTCTGAGGAGAATGGATCATTTACACTTTACAGTTTGAGACTATAAATCATCAGGATTATGGCTTTTTTATTGTTATGTTATTGCAGTCTTGCTTTCCCTGGAGCAAAGGACCAAAAGTGTGGTGTATGATTAAAAAAAATCAAGGAGAACGTTATTTGCAATCCAGTCCTGCTCTTTGTTGCCACATTTTTCAGGTATCTGCTGCTTTTTTCAAAGTGATTTTGAAAGAGTCATCCCTGTCTCTGTAGCTTTTACACAATTCATGGGTATGTTTCCCCTTTCAGTCCACACAAAGCAACCTTTCTAGTGGTCAGACTGTGCCTCTTTTTCCTTGCTGCAGTTTCCTATATCCCATACCACAACAAGGGTTCATGAGACATTTTCAGTCACAACTCATTGCTACTAAGATTACATAGCAATCAGTGCAGGATCCAAAAGACAGTAAGGAAAATTCCATATTGTTAGGAACTCCAATGATATTTAAAGGTTGGGTTTGACAGTCTTCCCTGTGTCGTTGGGTGAATCTGCCTTCTCTTCTGCTTAAAGGTGGAGAAGATTTGCCTTTTCTTTCTGCTTAAAGATCTGATAGGCAACATCAAAGTTCTTTTACAAAACATCAAACTTTTTAAAGCTCCTCATGGTGGTCTGCTATAGACTCTGTGAAACAGCTGTGATAAAATCAGCTAGAACCATACTTTCAGGGTGGAAAAGCATTAAATAACTGCTGAGGGGTTATATATATATATTTTCTTTGCACAACAAAATGTGAACAATCCTCTTCTGCGTTCTTTATAGACTTACCATACATAGCAGCCTGAAGGGGATATATGGAGTTTGTCTTGAGAAAATACCACTACTCTGGGCCTATTCCAACTTCCAGTTGCTGAGTATTTTGTTGTTGACCTCAGTAAGTATGAGAAGGGGCGATCTCTGCATATGTGCAATTCCCTGTACAGCTAACCACTGGAAGGGCTTCTGAAGAACATTTCCTTGTGGTAGCTCTATCACTTTGGTAGGCTTGTAAAGAGCATTTTGCATCGCAAGTTGCACACTAAATCAGTTGCCTGGATCTCACACAGAGTGCCGAATTAACATGATGCGACCCAGAGATGCGAAAGGCTTTCTTTCATTAGCGGTGCTGTGGTGCTAGGGAGAACACAAGATGTGTTGCCTAGACAACCACTAATGATACTGGGCAAGTGAAAGGAAGTACGAAGGCTGAAAAAGGAGTTTGAGAAGAGTAGGGATCAATTTAGGAAAAGATCTGATAGGCAACATCAAAGTTCTTTTACAAAACATCAAATTTTTTAAAGCTCCTCATGGTGGTCTGCTATAGAGTCTGTGAAACAGCTGTGATTGGGAAAAAAAAAAAAAAAAAGGAAGTTTTAAACACACATACATCACCTCCTTGCATTTGTACATACTGCAAATGGCCTTAACAACTTTCCTTACCTGACTCTTTTCCCCTGTTTTCTTTATTTTGTTTTGACTGATTAGCTTTCAGTTGGGTTGATGAGTTGAATTCTTTTGGAGAGACTTGGCAGCTGCGGAGGCTGCCACAAGCTGAGCAATGCAGAGGGAGAAGAAGGGGGGCATTGGCTTTGTTCATAATTCAGTAACACCTCTGTCTCTAGTCTGGGACCAGGTGCTTTGAATACCTTTATCTGGGGATTTTATAATATTTTATAATTAATATTCATGAGAATTAATTAACGTGACAGGAAAAAGGAAGTATATCGTCTTCAGGACAGGAAGGGAACTATAGGCCAGTCAGCCTCATCTCGGTCCTTAGGAAGATTATGGAGTAATTTCTCGTGAAAACCATTTGCTGGCACATGAAGAACAAAAATTTGATTGTCAACATCCAGCGTGCATCTACCAAGTGCAAATCGTTCTTGACCAACCTGATTGACTTTTGTGGTGGAATGACAGGCTTTGCAGATGAAGAGAGAGGAATGGGTGTTCACTTTGCCTTGAGAAAGGCTTTCAGTACAGTCTCTTAAGAGAATAAAGGAGAGAGGAATGTGGTTCTGGCTCTCTGATCTTTTATCTTGCCAAAGACAGCAGGTTGGACACAATTCCCATCTAATGACTACGTATCAGAATAATCAGTTAAAGGATGATTGTGTTATTTATGCCAGAGTGGTAAGAAAAAGATCCCAGGTGTAAAATTGGTGGCTACATATAGATGATGCGTACAGTTGAGATATGTTGCAACTCAGTTTGGTATGCAAAATTTACAAGGTGACCTCTCTGAATCTGTTTCCTTTGACTATAGCACTTGTCCGTGACAAGGACCTTTGCATGATGGAGCAGAGGACTGAATCCAATCCTGCTGAGCTGAGGAAGGGTACGAGTCCACCACACATATAGCTGCTACTGCCTGAAACCATAAGATAACAATTATTGGCCGCCTATACACACAAGAATTTGTGCCACTGTGATGGGGAGTGGTGGCCTTGGTTGCAACCTAAAGGGAACCTGTTTAGTCAGTCAAGAGGATTCAGGGAAGCACAGAAATATCTGCATGGCCTGTGCTGTCTTGCTGTCACCATTAAGTATTTCTGGTCAGAATTAAGTCTTCAGGGAAGGCACTTCTGAGCACACTGCAGTGACAGAGAGTGAAAGGGAATATGGAATATGTTCCTGGAGCCTTCTTCTTTGGCGATATGTATATAGCTTCAAAATGGGAAGTAATATAATGCTAAGATTTCTGATGTTTAGCAAGAGAAAGGATGCTGATTTGTATAGCAGTGAGTGGCTGAACTGTGCTTCTTTCAGAAGAGAGTGTCTGATCTCCCACTGACATATCCCTTCCTTAGAAGATGATAGAAAAATGGTATTATCAACTGTTACAACAGTGGTAGCTAGGGTGAAAAATCCTTTTCTATCTTGCTAATTAGGTGGGGACTTGTCTAGCAGCACAGACCCACAAAGACGGGAATTTGGGAAGCTGAATTTGCCTGTCGGAGGGAGGGCAGGAGGGACCATCTGCAATCTGAGTTCAATATGAGCTTAAATGAAACATTTCAAACCACACTGGCAGTGACCATTAAAGTGACATTTCCTAGTGCTGGAAACTACATTGCAATATAAATTACTTTGTATCTTCTATTTGTTCCCTTTGGAAGATTTTTAAGAGAATTGAATATACTACACTGGTGATCCTACAGGCAGAAGTTTTGTATTTAGATCAAAACCTGTTCCTGCCAGGTCAAGGTGGTTAAACAACCACCTCTTGGCTGGGGCAGGAAGGGTGGTAGAGACTAAGCTGTTTGCACCCTATGTTTTTGTTAGTCACGTGCAGTGCTGTGACAGTGGCATTCTGAGCTAGGGAAGTTTTCTCCTGCTACTAAGAAGCTACCAACACAGATCATCCTGTAGGACTGTGGCTAAGAGCAGTAGTGTAAACCTCACGTTGGTCTTTTCCTAGGCTAGTTTCTAAGCTCTATTTCAGTATGATGTATAAACCAAACGTACGTCTTGCTGAGGCGTCTCCATGTTGTAGGAAATGACTTGTGTGTGTTGTTCATAGTGATCTACGTCAAAGACACACCTTGTTTTTGCCTTGAAGGCACTGAGGATTTTCATTCACTGGAACTGGAACTGAAACCTATAGTATATAGAGATATACCACAGCTTTATATAGAAAATCTTGTTGGCAAAATGTTGCAGGAAGGATAACTTGTACTAAAAATAAGAGAAGTGTTTGACTTAAGGGGAAAATATCAAATAGCAGGTAAACAGCAATGAGAAGATATATTTTCAGTTGAGAATAACCTTGGACTGTATAAAAAGTTAAGCTACCCATGTTTTCAATTTGCATTAAACGAACAACTCATGGCCTGTGCCAAACTATTTGCCTTTTTATATTCTCCATTGTTGTTCCTCAAAGTATTTTTGTCTGTATTTAGTTAAAGCTTCAGCTAATATTTTGTTTCAAACAAACACAAGATAAAGAGCATTTTTTTTTTCTGAGAAAAATATTGGAGCATCTTGTGTGGTATTTTTACAAGGTTTTATTTGCTGTCAGTTAAGAATTGGGTACTCTTGTATTTGTTCATCAGTAATTTCAATAAATAACAATAATTATTTATCCAACACATGATACTTCACATTTCTGATATTTTTTTTCATGTTTTTGTTGTTGTTTGTTTTTCTCACCTTGAAAGCAAAACCAAATAACTGAAGCACCCTTAATATCTGGAGGATACCAAGCACCATGAACTCAAATTTATACCTTCAAAAAAGTTTGTAAAAAGCCCTTATAGGATACAGTATCTAATATTCTTTCTTTCCTGTGAAGCTGTGGAATCAATAAACACATAACAAATAACTTGAAACAAATAATTCTGCTATAAATATAAGTGGCGAGCAGTTTGGGTTTGTCTCAAAAGTGATAAATGCAGCAAGTTGTAGTCATTGTGGCAATATAATTAAAAGAATATCTAATGAATTTTAGTCAATAACCAGGAAAGCTAGTCAGCAAAAATATTTTTTTATAATCAATATGCTGAATTTCAGTGACTGAGAGGAAACCACCCATTTTCCGTTGTTTATTTCAAAAAGGAGAAAGAAAAGAGAAAGACAGCTGTAAATACTTCTTCTAAACTGGTATTCATTTTAAAATAGTATTCACCTCTTCAAATCAAACAAAGGCTTTATCAGGAAATCTATAGCTTCTCTTTGATATAAATCACTCTTTTGCTTGAAAAATATCTCTGCTTTAATAAGCTTTAGGACAGTTATCAAGGTCCAGTAAACCTCAGAGACTACAAGGTGTGGGTCTCTAGAGACAAAAATATCCAAAGTTATTTGTTGCATGTGTTTTGGTGTGTATATATATGTGTATGTGTTCTGGTATATGTATGTCTCATGTTTTGGTGTACATCCCAGATTTTGGTAAAGTATGCAAGTATTTTCCTTATCTGTACATTGGGAACTACAGATTATCTGTTATTTGTGTTTATAATTGTAGCGTCTCTATTATTTGTGTTAAAAACAAGCAAACAAAAAACCCACTTCCTTTACATCAGAGCATTGCAGATTTGTTCATATTGGACAGGACTGTGGGAGCTCTCCAGTCCAACCTGCTGCTCAGAGCCAGGGTCAAGCTTGAATTCCCACCAGCTTGTTCAAGGCTTTGTCTAACCAGGTGTGAAAAACCTCCAGGGGTGGAGATTTCACAACCTCTGTGGGAAACCTGTTCCAATTCTTAACTATTCTCACAGTGTTTTGTTTTGTTTGTTGATTTTTTTTTTCTGTTACTTAGGTGGAATATGGAATATTTCCTTATAACCACTGAGAACATAATTCCCTTCTGTAATGAGACACTCAGAGGTGAGTTAACTTGAAAATAGTTTTAAGTTCACCTCTTCCACACACCTACCATTCTCTGTGGTCTCACCTGCCTCTGTGCAGAGGTCTTGCTAGCTGAAGCACCTCTATCCCTTCTCTCCTCCACTGCCATACCTGCGTTGTTGCAGCTCAGATGCTAGCACAGGCTACTAGTCCCCCCAGATCATTTTGTTCAACTTCTGTGTTAAAAGGTATAGATTTGTCTGCTGCTTTTCTTTTTTCTTGTAATACAGCACAAAGGTTTTATGTGGAGCTTTTCATCTTCATTAATACAGGCATTAACTAATTAATTAATTGTGCTTGCATATCCCTCTATTAATTGCTAGGCTACTAGAACTTATTCTTTCTATTCCCTTAAGATATTTTATGCATCAGTGAGGTCTTTTTTGTCAATCTTGTCTCTTCCATAGCACATTTAACCTTCTTTCGCTTATCATTTATGGTCATTAAGGCTTATCATCTCAGTTATCCTCTTTTGAACTTTATGTTGTCCACTTTTTTTTTTTTTTTTCCTTCCTCTAACCAGAAATGTGTAGTTGGCCCAGATTCTCACCTTATTAAGTGTAAAAATCAGGAATAACTGAATAAGAGTTAATTCCACCAGAAGCCAGACTATAGAGTCTTTTTCAGGAAATCGAACATGACTTTCTGGTCCATATCAAGACAAAGTGCTGTCTGCAATTGTTTTTATTTTTTATTTTTATTTTAAGACACTGTGCTGTTCAGGCATTAACTAGAAAACTGTGTTTAGTTCATGTGGACACATGCTGTCCATGCTTCTTAGAAATTAGGAAAAGATGGAAAAAAGATTCCAAGAATGGTCTGGAGTCTCAAAATCATGATGATAATGAGAAACTAAAAAATGCAACTCATCTCACGATAAAGTAGCTTAGGGTAAACTTGTGAGCCTCCAGGGAGAGGATTGGAAGGATTTTATTGTGAAGAGCTGTGAAATCTAACAAAGGTGTGACAAAAAACAGAGTTTGAAAACTGAAGGTAGACCAAGTCAAAGTAGATTTAATATTAACTGAAAGTAATTAATCATCAGAGCAATTAACCTATGGACACAGTGAATTTTTTGAGGTATTTAAATTGAGACTATGTATTGAGATCCTAAATTACTTTGTTGTCCAGCAATGTAAGATCTCTTCTAATTTATTTCTCTTCTTTAGAATTTCTCTTCCTCCATAGCATTGCATTGACTGAAGTTCGATCGTTGTGGTGGCTCCCTTTTTCATGTTTAACTTCCAGCTCGTTATTCTGCCAAAAATGTTTCCTGCAGGCCTGTATAATTATACCCGCAGATTCTCTCCCTGTAAAATCTTTTTTGTTATTGTTGCTTCTTCAATGAGGCAGTACGAGATGCGTTAGGCAAGCTCTCTGCGGGTAAATGCAGACTATCTGCAATTTAGGTATACTTTGCTAAATGTTCCATGCCAACTATTTTCTGATATTCACATTATTCAAATCATGCTTGTAGAGCCTACTAGTAAAGATTTTTATTCCAGATATTTTTAACTAATATAATACTGACTTCTTCCCACTTTGCACAGCTTCTGCATGTTCTGTTGATCCCAAGAAATCTGTTGTTGCTGTTAAAGCTCAACAGTAGAACTTGGCAGATTTCTGTCTAGCCAGGGACTTGAACTGTCAACTTTCTTCTCTTCCCCCTCTGTTTTGTGTACAGTCCCTCTTTACTCTCTTTATGAACAACAAAGTGAAGGATACATTTGATACGAGGCTTTATAACCTATGATGACAACTTTATTCCATTTCTCCTTCTGTTTTTATGACCAATTTCTACAGATTATTTTTTCTACCTAAACATGCTTCTCTTTGCCTGCCTGTTGCTCCTGGCACATGTCATGTCCCAGGCATTTGGCACACACTTGTATTGCCAACACCACCTTATTTCTCATGGCTTCAATTAACAGTGGACATCTTCGGTGAACAATGAGTTCATCTGTTCCTGAGTTTCGTGTTCCAGATCTTTTGTTTCATCTGTGAGCTACAGAGCTGAAAGTTATCAGTATCCTTGCTATAGAAAGGATTTCTGTAGTACTTGTAAAAACAAACAAACACATGCTCCCCTCACTGTCAGAGTACGTGCTCTTGTAGTGATAAAGAATTGCTTTTCTTTGTGTCTCGTACCGGTGCTGCAGGTATAATCTCTCTTCAAGAATGTGATATCATTGCCTTTTGCTTTATGCATTGATGACCCATTTTTATTTTGAATCATGCTGTTCAAGGACAAAAGAAGGTGAGACCATCAGAGAGCCTTAGTGATTAATTGGTCTGTGCTACCTGTCCCAGAATGCAGATTGAAATTGGAGCGCTCTGGCTCCCAAAGCTAAATTCACAGAAAGCAGCTGTTTTTTTTTTTTTTTTTTTTCCCTAATAAGAAGCAGAAACTCACACCTGCCACTTAATATGTGAATGATATTTAAAATACTGAGTTGTTTCAACCAGATCTAAGCAACAATGGATTTAAAAGCAGACATTTAAACCCATTTGCATCCTCTTCCTGTTGTCTATCACAGCCATAAAGAGGCAGTTTTAAAAAGGGTGCAATCCCATGCGTTATGTTCATGTTTTGGCTGAAAGCCACCTGTGGTAGCTAATTTCCATTCTTTTGACTGTATGAGATCATCTCTGGTAAGCTGCTCATTTGGCTCATTAATAATGATAGAGAATCAAGCTAGCTGCAGTACTCCTGTTGTCATAGTGGTGTTTGAGCAACTCACCATCATGTGCAGATTTGTTTTCAAGTACTTATTGGATATGAAAAGTGTTGTTCCCTTTACATAAATGGGGAATAAAAGCACGCAGATAAGCAAAATGTCTGCATGATAAGTAACATTGAAATCAGCAAGCGACCTCGCCGGAGTGATGTTAAGCATTCAAACAAGTATTTGAGGAAATGAGAGTAGAACAACTACACTCCAGCCCAAGAGTGTAAAAATGCTCTGAGCAGATGGAAAAGTGGTCTCCGGAGCCACATGCCAGCGCTTAGGCTGTGTAGCTGGATGGAGGAACATCTCACTTGGAATAGCACTGAAGAGAAGTGACAGCAGGAGTTAGAGCCCCAGCTAGGGATAATCAGCTGGACTCTGAAATCGTTAAAAACACTGTTAGTGATTGGGTTGCAAAGTCCTCTAGAATTACTTAGTCTGCTCTAAAAAGTGACTGTGCATTGATCCTTGTTTATGTGTTTGTTTTCTGGTAAGAACAGGTAGTGCAGGGATCCTGCTGGCACACACAGTCCAGGAGAATAAGGATATTTAAGTTGTATAAGACAAATTTTCTTTTTGCTTTAGTTCTTGGTCCTTTTAGAATCCTAAAAGCATGTGAATTCTCAGGTTTTGTGGGTGTCACAAAGGCAGCAGAGGTAGGCATTTGTAGCAGATTTTTTTCAAGGTGTTGTAACTAATAACTGCATTAGGCTATCCCCTCAAAGCCTGTGACTTTATCCTACTGTTGTCGATTCTATACCTGGGAAAAACTTCAAACTCAAGTCTCAATCATATTTGCTGTCAGAAATCTCATTCTTGGTCACCAGGCTTCACATCCTTCCAAAACCAACATCTGTGTGAGGAAGTTGTGACCGGCTGAGTAGGCTTCCCTCTTGGCCAGATGCGCTGCCTTTCCCTCAGCTCCTGCCTGGAGGTGGGTGGCAGCCTCCAAGCTGCCTTGTTTCTCTTTCTGGAGCTTCATGGAGCGATACAGCAATCCTCAGCAACACAAAGCTGTTCTCATGGGGGGTATGAAGGAGGAGAGCCTTAATTACTTGAATGTTGTAAAATATTTCAGGAATCTAAACAAACAGCGTAAAGCCTATTCTTGTCTGTTTTAGTTTGGATGGTATACGCAGATGAATGTTGGGTCATTCATAATCATTAACACCTCTGGTTGCATATCTTCTGGAGAATGATTCACGGGTAAAAGCACCACTTCCACACCACCTGATACCAGTGGCAGTGTTGTTATGAACTGGATTGCTGCTGCAATGAAGCACAGGCGAAGACCAGTCAAACAACTCCTTGTTTCTATTTAGCAGCTGTCACAGGTATACTCAGGTATCTGTACTAGCTGTCACTCGTTAGATGGATGGCAAATTTGTTTTCTGAGAAGCACAGAGGTTTTATTATTATCTAAGAACATGATGAAATCTCTTAATCATTCTGAACATGCAATGTGACATCTTACATTTCATGGTGATGTATAAGAATCTGAAGGGGAAGCTCCCACAGCTGGCTGTGTGGCTGCTGGCAGACTGTAAAAGGAAAGCATTTCAGTTGTGAGGGAGCAGAGGCAGTGAGAAAGGTTATATCTATATGGTATGATGCATATGTATGTAACTGCAGGTTGCTGGGGGCTGTGGTGTTGTGTCAGGAGATGGTTGTGTACAGATAGATAGATAATCTGCTGCCTGTGTGATGATGCACTTGTACACTGGGCACTGGCTGCTCTCAGCCCCCCAGGTGATCCAATGTGCTTCAGCCAGTCTGGAGACTTCTGTGCCAGCTCACATAAATCCACTTTGTCTTCAGAGCTGAGGGCTGATATTTAGTACTGTTGGGGCTTTCCTGATATCAAAGGTGCTGCAAATGTTTTACATATTTTCTTGCAGAGCTAATCCACCCCAAACTCTGCGTTCTGCCACAGCATGACCCTGCTGATATCAGGAGCTTGGCTATAATTTAGGGTAGAGCAGAGCTCCTTATTTCTGGGTTACCATAAAATGATCTGTTATGACCTGCAATCTACTGACAGACAATCTGGGACAACAAGGCACATAACATCATTTTGATATTTTGGGAAATGGGGACATAAGAATTAGAACATTCTTGTTGCCTGCTTTAATGATTTCTTCATGAGAGCAAGTAATAATTTTACTGTCAGAGGAGAAAAAAATTCTAACCTTTTCAACTGTGATTTTTTTTAAAGAAAAAAAGGAAATTTATTGAATATTTAACACTACATGCAGCTATTCCTTAAAAAAAAGGGGGGGGGGTATTCTGAGCCTTCTAATAACAAAACCATTGAATAATATTTCTCTTTCCAGTACAATTTACTGTCTAGACAATGTTGATGAAGCTTAGGTAAGATTATAAATTATACAGAGAGATAACAGGAATTTAGTATCTATTTTAATAGTAATGTGTATCCCAGCTTTCTAACCCAAGTTTAATTGTAGAATTTGACATTACTGTTTCTGACTTTGACAAATTTGTAAAACTTTATAAAGAAATACAGTTCAGTTTGATGTGATAAATGACTTCATGTTCTGTACATCAGATTTTGTGTAGCAGAAACAAGGGATACTCTTTGGAAATTTAGATTCTACAACATTTGATTTTAATATAATTCTCTGTTACTAACTTCTGTCAAATGTAAAACCTTATAAGCAGCACAGAAACAAAATATTTCATGCAGATCTACATTGGCTTTAAAGTATTCACAGAAAAATAACCCATTGCTTAAGAATATATGGAAATTTTGATTCAAAGGAAGACATCACTTGAAGACAACAATTCTACTTTGATTGCCTCAGAGGAGTGGGCTGAGAATCCTCTTCCTGGGAACGCTCATGACAGATTGCCACAAAATTCAGGGTTACACTGGGGTGTGGGTTCAAAAGGTGTCTACCTTATTGACATACAAGTTAAAAGCTGATGATCACTTCATGCTGTCCAGTTGATTAAGACAGATTAAATTGGCTAAAATGAACCATGGGATGTTTTACTTGTCTGAACATTGTTGTATTTTATTTGGGTGAGTACAGCAAATAATGAAATGAAAATCTTTCTGAAAATCCAATGGGGGGTATTTCTGGCTCCTATCGGGTGTTTATAGCAGGATTTTTAACTGCAGAATTTCTTTAAAATCTGACTTTAGACTCTTAGAAGAGTGCAAGCAAGAAACTTCAGAGGCTTTCATGGAGCAATACACAGTTGATTTAAGTCCCTATTGATGCAGAAAGATTTGCTTGGGCATGAATTCAAGCGGGGAAATGGTACAGAAGTTGAATAGCTAGGAAACAATGAGTGCAGCATGACTTTCAGTACTCTGAGTTTGTCACAATGAGCTCAGCGTCGTGTCTTCATAGTGTATGAATGTCTTGGATTTTGCATGAGGCAGACCCTCTAACAGTGAGTGCGTTCCTGTCATTATCTTATTCTCTTCCTGCACAGGTGTGCATCACACTTGGCAGAAAATTCGAGAAGACAAAAATCTTAAAATAACACAGGAGAGCAAAGATGCAAGCAGTGAGAAGGAAAATGTTAGAAGAGAACCCAGAAAAGAATTTTTGCTTCTGCCTCCTCTTGTCAGGTTTCTTCCATTTTGTCATCTATTTTGACAATAGATTGTAAACCTTCGGGGATGGAGATAAGTTTGTCCTACACCTGCATCAGAGCTCTTTTTCATTGTCTACAGTTAGTCGCCTGCATGTTCAATGGAAAGAGCCAGATGTCCTGTCTTCACTACCTCTATTACAGATTTCAGCTGAAGATTTTAAGGATTTGTAAGACAGTCAAACCCCTTACATAACGATGATTAAGAAAAGAGTGAAAGAACATAATCGAAACAGAAAATATTTCTAATCTACAACTCGAAATTAAGGAATATACCTATTATTTAGGTTAAATAAATGATCAAGCAAAATCACATACTTTCAGAAAATGATCTTTTCTGAGACTGTTGAAGTCAGAACCTCTAGTTCAGAGAGACCTCATATCTACGTTTGTCTCCACAAATGGTGATTCTGAAGAGATTTCATTCTGTAACCCACTCGCTATTCAAACAGATGCACTTCCCAAGAAAGCCATTTTATAAATATATGCTTTATATATTTCCTAGATCCTTTCAGGTTCTGTTGTGTTGTTTTTGTTAAATGAGGATGGTTCTTTTTAAATGCCCTTCAGTTCCAGTCTTCTTAGTTCATTTCAGGTATATGCTTCCTTCACTCTGTGAGCACACAGACTATTTGTTCTAGTTCAAGAGTACATATATATATATATGTATATATTTTGTATAATTGTCTGTCTGGAGTATAATTGTCTGGAGTAGGTAACTTGAATACTGCTCAGTTTTTCCTTTAAATGGGACGACAATGTCTTCTCATAACTGCATCTTAATTTTCTTCAATCACGTATGAACTTTTGACAAATTTGTGCTGATCTAACATAGAGATACAAGAGTTGAATCTGAAGGATGCAAACTGAAAAGACTGTCATAAAGGAAAGCCATGAAAATACCAAATAAGTATTTTTAAGTTCTTACTAATAGTTTTGCAATGAAAAACGGAATCCCTTTGAATACGTGCTCAGTTTTAGGCAATTCCCTATAACGTTCAAAGAGTGGAGGGCTGTTAAGAAAGATACTGTTTGTTTAGGATACTTTTATTATGAATGTATACTTTTATATACTTATACATAGGTATCCTTATACTATAAAGATAATGTAAGTAAATTTTAATTAAGGTAGGAATTCTTAGGGAGGGGAAAGGAGAAGAGGGAAACTACTTGATTGGGAACTGAAGTAAGGAAAAAGGCAGTTACTTGTTAAATTATATTGCAAATGCCAACTCAGAATAGCATTACAGTATAGGAAACTAATTCTGGAAGTTCTGACAGTGTGGTAGTTACAGCAGGGCAGATAATTTCTCCCTGGTGAATTTTCTTGCTCCTTTAATTTACAGAACTGCTCTGAAGCAGATTCTCTCTCTCTCCTGTTTTTTTTTTTGTTTTTTTTTTTTTGTTTTTTTTTTGTTTTTAACAAGAGGATTATTCACATTATGACTATCCATGAATATTCAAAATTTGAGCTATTATTTCAATGCATTTGGCCACATGTTACATAAAATTCCTGCTTCTTGATTGCAGAAAATCAGAGGAATTCTTTTATTGAAATATTTGCATCTACGCATTTTCCATTGTTTTGAAACAATATTTGTACATTTGAATTTTAAATGATTTTTCATGAACATTGGTTTACAAAAAGTTGATTGCATAGATGTTTCCATGAAGCACAGTCAATAATGGTATGAATGTAACCAGACTGTCTTAATTTGAAACCAATTAAGAATATTAATGATAGGTATAAAGTGTAGAAAATTCTAACTTACAAAATGCATTGATTCATGCATATGTGGCTGTGAATCATTCACCTGCGAAAGCTGTTCAACAGCATGGTTGTAATGGTCTCAGTCCTGTTGCTTCTCAGGGCAGCTTGTGACTGCTTACTGGTAATGGCATGGTTATTACCATTAAATATTCAGGAGATTCTTAGTGAAGTGCCATTTCTCTGCTGTGATCATGATGTAGTTCAATTCACAATTAGAAATAATATTCCCTTAGAGGATAATTGAGTGTTGAATTTGGAGAACAGGTTTTGAAATCACACAAATACAGTTGATAAGCAAATTTACAGTATCTTGTTTGCCTTTAAGCTTATAACTCATAACATCAAGCAAGAAGGTAATTGATGCATACCTAGGCAAGAGGGAGAAACGGAAGTAAGAAGGTCAGAGACCCGTGGAGAAGCAGGCAGAGTAATTTCTGCCCACTACTTCTAGCCAGGTAACCAAACTCCCTGGTTAGCCATGCATTGCAATGTCCATGTCTGGCAGAAAAGAGCTTAGACCTCAGCTGATGTGCTGGTGGCTGCAATGGGTTCTGGAAAAATCAAGTCCCATTTTCCTTATCACATCAGCAAATAATAAAGCACCTAAATGTTATGCGAACAGACTGACCTCAGAGCACTAGCAATTTAAATGAAGAGTTGACAGCAGAGGACAACCTTTAAAACACATTTTTAGGTACTGTTGGTTGTTCTGTGCAGCATGTGGGAATGTGCTGATCCTCCCTTGCCACCTCAGTCTCCAGGCTTGTGGTCTTTCCTTCCCTCCAGGGAGGCCATCTCTACAGGCCTCCTCTTGGCTGGGGCACCCCAAAGTTCAACTGAGCTCCAGGAATTACAGAGGAAAAAAGGCTGAATATTACTGTAAGTAGCACATAATCACCACTGAAATCTAAAGAGCCACGGAGGATAACAAGGCTTTTAAAAGCTGGATAGCATCAAGCTCGCTCACGTAGGTTAGGCTGATGTCTGGAATTGATGATGTGGAAGGTCTTTTCCAACCTAGATGATTCTGTAGCTTATGCAATTTGTTATGAGCAAAGGAAAGTTCTTCATCTCAAGTAGCATTATGTAAAATGGTTGCATGCACAGGTCAGGACCATTTTCTTCCTGAGCTGGGATTTATGAGGTGACCAAGTGCAATGCTAAAGGAAAGGAAGCAGTCTGCTCTGTCCCTTGTCTGCTTTAGTATAGCAAATATTGTGTATAACTGACTATTTTTTTTTGAGAGCAATAAAAACTGTATGAGCTTGCAAAAGGTTTATGTATGATTTATAGCAGAAACAACCATTAGAGTAAAACTACATTGTTTTACTCTTTCGTGCTTCCTTTCTGCTTTTAGATCACATTGCCTGTGAAGTCAAGCAGGAGGTTCGTTCTTTTCTGCAAATGTCTTGGTGAAAAATAGCAGTACAGTTATGTATTTATGCAATGCCATTAAGCACATCATAAATGCTATCAATCAAACTGAATATTACCAGATAGGATTCATGTTAATGCAGCATTCCTGTATCAAGGAGCAAACACAGGGTACAGCACCTTTTCTGTAATTCCCTGAATTCAGAGGCTGGTATTTCCCAGGACTATGCTAGGGGTGTTCCACCACTTCATCACTCTGTTTTATTTCAGTACAGTGGGATTTTCAATAATGACAGTTATGCTCCGAAAATGCTAAGTGATATGATACTGTTGTAAAGTGATTCAAATGAAGCCATGATAGTTTTATGTCATAGCCAGTGCGTGTGTAGTAGAACAGCAAAGAGTTTAATCCTTGGGAACACTTTTTTTTTCTTTCTTTTTTAAATTAGAAACATTGCTATGGAGAAGACATCATTTTTTTAAAGGAGTAGAAAAAAATGATTTGCAAAATGATGAGGACTAACTAGACTTTGTGGTTGTTTTATCCATAAGTAGATGTTGAACTGGAGTGGGCCTCTCAAATTAGAAAGCCCAATATATTGTTATTAAATGGAGATATATTTTGAGAGTAGGTAATTTTGTGGTTTTCAATACTTTTGAAAGACTGGCAGGTTTTGGCTTTCTAGAAATCAGAAGTGAAGAAATGTGCGAGCGTGTAAATTTTATATCAGGTAAGAGCAAGTCACGTTCCTGATTTGCAAAAATCATAGGATTTTTTTTTTTTTTTTTAAGAAAAGACAAAAAACTGCTCAAAATTGGCTATACCATTATCTCAAAGGATTTATGTCATGTAAATCAATTCTCATAGGAGGCTTTAAATGTTGTGCTGCTCTGAATTAGCTGAGGATTAGTTTGTCCTCTAAATTAGGTGAGGATCAGTTTGTCCTCAGACAGCCTTCTGACTGAAGGAGTGTATTTCATATCATTACAGTAACCTGCTACAGAAAAATTAAAATTAAACATGGTGCCTTACCCTATTTCTGAAATAGAGCAATCATTTACCATATTGCTGACATTCTTGTAGTTACTAGTTTGTTTAAATACTGAATTAGCAGTATTTAGTTTTTTGCTATGAAGAAAATATTTTTGTCAGAAAATTTCTTCTCTGTTGAGTAAAGCATTTAAAGACATGTTTGTCTTTAAGACTTTGCTTAAATGCCTTTTTATTAGGTATATGCAAAAATGCTTTGCTGAATAGGAATAGATTGCTGGAGTAGCTGCTAAATGAAGTAAGATGATAATGGGAGTTGATGCTTTATGTAAACTGCTCTAAAATTTAAAGACTTTGAGATGCCCACTACGGTCTGCACCATGCATTCATCTTAAAATTCTCCATTTTTCTTATACAGAAATTGTAATGCAGAGGGTGGCAGCAATTTGCTCAGAGCTTTTACAGTAGGTGGCATGTGATTTTCAACACACATTCAGGTGCAGAGAGGCTGGGTTTTTCAGCAACAATGTCTACTCCATCACAATAAGGAACTATTTTCTTTTTAAGATTTCCATCCGATGTTAATGAATGTTAGCCAAGAGATTCGGGTTCTGCAAAGTGATTTCTTCATAACAAAACTTCCTATGTATCTGAGCTAATGGGTCAAATGCCCTCCCACTGGCTCCAGTGATGAACCTGGCCTATTATTCTTAAGTGTTATTGACTGCAAATGTTCTTACTTGACTATTATATGGCTGAAATAGGCTGGTGAGCATCATGGTACACAGAGGACCCTGATGAAGACCAGTGTGGCTCATTATGGTTGGCCGAGGGTGAAAATGAAAAAGCCTTGCTGTGTAATGGGGTGTTTTAATTGTGATCATGTTTAAAATGCATGTCAAACAGGACAAATTCTTCAAATTAGCTTTCCAAAGTCATGTTGTTTTTTGGTTTGTTTGTTTTTAAACTTCAGTCAGGATGTAGGATGAATTGTTCTCTATAATTACCAAGTAATCATGAGAAGAGAGGGGAATACTCCAGGAGAATGTTCAAAAAACAAACAAAAAAAACAACAACCACCACCAAAAACTTCTAGCTTTCACACTTCTATAATATTAAACTAAGAAGTTGAAAGTGAAACTGCCAAAACAATGTTTTCTCTGCAAGTCAGTGATGGATTATAGAAAAACTTAGACTTTGCAATTTGCAGTGGTTGATTGTAGTCATTTTCTTCTGTGTCAAAACTGTGTAAAAAAGAAGCCCACAAAGCAATAGCATATCTACTTTTCCTATATTAATTCTAGGGAGCTTCATATCCACTGTATGTAGACTGTGTTCAGTGTTTTTCCTCCTTTTCTCATTCAGTCTTATCTAATCTGAATTTGTGTACATCTTTCTTGTTCCCCTCATAGATGCCAGGGTCAATCAGTTGCCTGTTCCTTTGCTCACTGGTTGCAGTATGTCAATGCATGGTGTTTTGAACATGTGTAGTATTGAATTTGTGTTCTGATCTCTTGGTAATTCCAGGGCAGCTTATACAGTTTATTCATAGCTGGGATTTTTTTTTTTTTTTTTTTTTTTTTTTTTTAACCCTCTCAATAACTTCTCATTCTTAAATGAGCATTCCTTATTTTATGGCTTCTTTCTAGTCTTTCTAACAGATTACAGGACTGTGGGAACTAGTAATTAATTACACTCAAGCAATAGCGGAAGCATGGCACGCAAATGCCATCCCTCCAGCCTGCCTTATTCTCTTCTATTAGATAGGATCCAAGGAAAAGACCCTGTTTAATGCACTTTGTCTAACAAAATGAGTTGTGAGATATGAATTTGAAGCTTTTTTTGCAATTTTGGGGTATTTATTTTTATAAGTAAAATTTTGTAGCCCTACTTTGGACACTCTCTAATAGTTTTATGTCCTTCTTATGTTGTGGTGCCCAAAGCTGCACACAGTGCTTTCAGTGAGGCTGCACCAATGCAGAGCAGAATGGGACGATTGCTTCCCTTGACTGGCTAGCAGTGCTGTGCTTGATGCATCACTGTGAACTCGTGTTCAGCTTGACATCAACCAGAACCCTCAGATTCTTTTCCACATTGCTGCTCTCCAGCCTCTTGGCCCCCAGTGTGTAAATATAGGCAGGGTTGCTCTGTTCCCGGTGCAGAATGAAGGACTTGCTCTTGTTAAACTTCATGTGGTTGGTGATTGCCAAGCCCTCTGATTTGTCAAGATCTCTCTGATGGCCTATCCCCTGCTGAGGGAGTCAACAGCTCCTCCTAATTTAGTGTCACCTGCATATTTTCTTTGTATACATTTCAGTCCTGCATCTGGGTCATTTATGAAAATGTTAAAGAGAACTGCTCCTAAAACAGAGCCCACAGACACTACCCAGTGACTGGCCACCAGCCTGTCCAATTCATTCTGTTTATTCAGTTTTGAAGTTATATAGATCCTGCATGTAATAGGGAATCAATTATAATTCACAAGGCATTCACATTGTTCTTTAAAGTTTTTCACTGACAAATATTATAAATGGACAAGTATTGTTTTAAAGAATTGTTCTTAATGCTGACATAGAAAAAAAGCTTCTAGGATTAAGAGGTTGAACCAAATTAGTCCCTCTGGGTGCCCAGTCAATGCTGGTGATTCATTAGAAGGGGAATTTAGCACAAGAAGAATCTGAGTTATCTTTCCTTGACACTACTTCACATGTTTTTGGAACTAGTAAAGCCCTTCACCACTTCTGGACTGTTTTTCTGTTGTATAGAGCAGCCATTCAGACCACATGGATGAAAAAACTATTAAAACATTCTGGGTCATGCTGGAAGAGTGTAGGCCCAAGAAATATCCAAGTATATATACAAAGTAATCCAAACATCCAAATGTATATCCAAAGCTGTATCTGTTATCACTGAGAAAGTTGTGAGAATGGGCCAAACAGCTCTTAGTTGCTATTTGATAAAGTTATTGTAGTGGCAATTCCATTGCAAAAACAAAAAACAACCAAACCAAACAAAAACACATTAAGAGGTCCGTTTGTTTATATTTTGCCCTTCTGAAAATACTCTTATAGATTACTTAACTGTATTATGAAATAAAGGCTATAGTAGTCCCAATTGTAACCTTAGTTTTAAAACTGTCTATCTTCCCAGACTCCTCTACCCCCCCCCCAAAGGCAAGTATATTGTGTATGTTTTGCATATCATGATTATCTTGGAATTTATTTTTATAACTGTACAAATGTGAAGTTCTTTTCTTCATGAGTTTGATTTTAATTTTGAAGAGATGAGCAGAGGCATAATCATTTTACTGATATCTGTGGCAGGCCTTTCACTGACTTTACAGAAACTATTATACCATCCAATGCAGATGTGCATAGAAGTATTGTACTGCTTGAATGGACCACCAGCTAGGCTGTGGCTCAGATAATAACTATGCCTTGGAAATATGGCTAGGGGAAGATAAAAAAAAATTAACAGTTAAAAAAATTAATGGAAAATAATCTGTTCCCTATTTTGGAAATGTTACTTTTAAGAAGTCCTATGGAAACTATGACTTCTTTCAGGCTTTTGCCTGCTCTTTACCAAAATCCACTTCTTTTTATAAAGAACGAATGGATTTAGGACCTAGTGTTGCATTCAAAACTGTTGCTGTAAATCATTATTCTCAAAAACACTAGGATGTTGTGCTGGCTCCAACAATTCATTCACATATACCATGCTGCAGAATAAACTGCAGCCAAAGGTATCCTAAAAAGCCTTCAGAGGATACCTCAGTACATACTGTGATCGGTTTTTACAATTTATTTGGTTAGTGTCCTTGTTAGCAATCCAAAGTACATGGAATTTTATCTGAAGTAAAAAAGATAAACATTCTGTAGAGAACTGAACAGATCTGTTGAGCACATGGAGGAGTCACTGAACTTTATAAATATCCACATTACAGGGTTCCAGCATCAAACTTTTGCTCACTGTGACTGATGCTTTCAATTTCTCTTCAACTTGGAGAATGATTTGTCATGTTTTCAGTCGACTGTGGAGCCTGTGATGGGTGGATTTCTGTTTTATACTTATGATCTTCTCTTGTTACAGAAGAAACTCACCAGTCTTTTCCCAGAGGGTGGTACATAAAAAAAAATAATTCCACTTAAGAATTTCTACTATTGAACCTATGGCCAAAATTGACAAAGTTGGCCTGGCATGTATTTTAGAAGATTTCTCATATTAATCCATTTGGGATGACTATAGGAGTCTAAGTGGCATGGAAAAGAAAGTTATTAGCAGTTTCTTGTTTTGACTTCCTGAATTCCTAAATCTTTTGGTTTCTCATTCTCTACAATTCTGAATTTGTTTTTCTACTACCTTGTCTTGGGTGTTTTCCTGGAAATATGAATCAAGCTAAAACTGTGTAATTGGTAGACATGGCCCCAGCGTTCGAAATCTGTTTTTTTTTTTTTTTTTTTTTTTTTTTTTCTGACACTACCATATTACCTGCAAGTATTTATATGACTATTAACATTATATACAAGTAACTATATTTGCATGAAATGAAAAAAAAACTTTTTTTTTTTTTTTTTCCCAGTTATATATATGTGTGTGTATGTATATATATAGCTGTTTCATACAGGATTATTTCAACACGAAGTGACTTTTGTCTATTTTTACATTACCTTGACAAAACTTTATTACACATTCAGTTGTCTTAAACTGTTGCTAAAGTCAAGAGCTCTCACAGATTGCCCAGGTGTCTGCAGGACCTAGTTAGTGATATTGTGCCATTTGCACGTGTGGGAGCTGAATTTCAGAGCGATTTTTGTGAACAGCTGCAACTCTAACTTTTCAACTGCTTTCTACTTGCTTGAGTAACTATACATCTTGTCAACCTAAGTAAAGCAATGGTGAAGGAAATTAGAATATGAAAATTAGTGAAGGAGAAAAAGGACATACATGACTTTGGTGTAACTTATCTTTGACATGCTGATCCATTATTTTTCATTGATGCAGAGGTTAAATCCATTAACTGGTGGTCTGCCAGTGAGGAGAGAGAGCTGACAAAGCATGAAGGGCTCAGGCCAGCAAAACCACAATGTACTTGATCTTTGAATGTACGATTTTATTGTCAGTAGCAAAAATGACTTTCATGTGTTCTCTCTGTGTGAGGAAATGAACGTAAATTAATAGCTACAGTAATTTCCTCTGGGTAAATCTATCTAAACGATCTTAAAAACGAGAATGCTGAAAGGCTAATGGCTTGACTGGATGACATGATGAACATCTACAGCTATTTGCAAACCCAAAGGCAGGTCTGGGTGCTCACTGTCTTTGAAAATCAGGTCACATCACCAATGATGTCTTTATGCAGAATCCCCTTGATTTTAGGAAAATTTATATAAACTTGCAGTGGTGTAACAGCCAAACATACTACTAAAACATCTGAATTTCTAAAAATTGCAAGTCTTGGAATTGATTGCATTATTTACTCTCCAAGATGCGTTAGACTACAGGTGGAACATTTTTACCCCCAACTCTTGAATGGGTCTGTGTTTGGCATTTATTCTTAAGAAAGAGACAGTATTTAGACCTTAAGAGTAAGTTGTAGGAAATGAACTGCCAATGTGGGTTTTATAATTCATATGTGCTAACTTATCTTGCTAAAATTATAGTTCAGTGATAAAGAGAACTCAACAGTTCATGTCTGAGTGATTATAATTTTTCTGTGCTACAAGATATTTGTAAATCTTTTGCACAGGATGGCAGTTCTGATTTTGTATTTATTTTGTTTTTGTCTGAGGAAAATGATTTATTGTCAATATTGTCATGTTACTGCATAATCTTACTAGAATATGAACTTAAAAGAAATAATTTATTTAAAAGATTAAGATTTGCCTTCATATTAAGCTAAGGTAATGAACATGAAAGATTAAGCTGAAAAAAAATTGTGAAGATTAGAAAGCTTTAGACATCTTGCAGGGTGAGTAGCTATGGTGAACAGTTCACATGTTGAACCAGATACTGGGTTTGTTTCTACATTGTTTAAATGAACAACTTACCTATGTATTCTGTTTTATGATTTTTTCTGTTTAGTATGTAGTACAGGTATGTACCACAAAAAAAGAAAGAAAATAAAATTAAAAACAACATGACATCTGCATGTAGAAAAAGGAATATTGAATATCTCTTTAGGAATTGTACATCTTGAGCTGTCAGGGAACTGCTGAGTTCAAGGATCTTCCCTAGGAGTGAGGAAGGCTTCTTTGACACTGACATTTTGTGCAGACCTTTGGGCTCAGACCCCAGAGCCATCTGTAGGCTTGGAAGCTAAGTGGCAGATATGGTCTCACATCTTGGCCCAACTCATGAGCCATCATTTTGTGGTAAAACTCTCTAGCTATCTAGGGTCTTCTATATGCCTAAAGCAGCATATGTTAGAAAACATAAGCAGCTCATATGCTCTCTGCATTGCTGCGTAGTGCAGCTTGCTAGGAGCAGATCTGTGGAAAAAAACAATCCTAATAACCTGCCATCTGCACTCCAGAAATTTCAGGGTTTCTTGCTTGCTCCCTGGACTGCATGCTTGCCCATTACTGGTTGGAGTGCTGCTGCTGCGCTCCTGGAGCACTTCCTCCTGACTAGAGCATCCTGCCTGCTCCTCACTGTGCACCAACACCCGAGGCAGAGTCACTCCAAAAGTGCACATTTCACTCTCACTGAAACGTAAATATGGGGGCAACTTGAGCAATCATACTGTATTTGGCCTCCTCTATGTCATACAGTATTCACTGACCTATGCTGTATCTACCCAATGGGACCCTGTGTTCATATGAGCTAACAGTCCAGACCTGCCTGACTCAAATTGCAGGTCACATGTATTTTTTCAGCCTCTCCTAGGTTAACTGCATCAGCAATTCACTGAAGATACAGTCAGATAATCAAAAATGACCAAATTACTAGTTTTAGGAAATTGCTGCCCAGTAACAGTACTGTGCATGCATCTAATAACAAATAGATTACCATAAAGATACAATGGGCTTATTTTAATATATGATTGGTTACATTTGAGTTTACTTTCCCTGTCAGCTGAGATGCATAACCATGTGCAAACTCCTCAGCTGTTACAATGAGAAGTAAATTTAAACTACTGACTCTGGTAATCAGCAAACAACACTCCTGCTCAGTGCCTTACTACAATCTACTGTGTCCTGCCTTGTTGATTCAGGAGAGGGAGTGATTGTGCCCAGACAGCAGAGCAAGGAAAAAACAAGAGGGAAATGTTTTCTTTCCTTTCTGTGTGCCCTTTCTGTGTAATGTGGTAGCCATCAGACAGTATTCACATATATTTCAGTTTTTAAAATTGATTTACAGTTTACAAGAAGTAGAGAACCAATAAAATCTAAGCTTACCTAACACCTGGTAGCACTGATTGCAATTCAGAAACATCAGACCAATAAAAGGTAATGTAATTTGGGGTTAACAAAAAGCAGGATTCATAAAGGCTCCATTCACATTGACTAATTCATGCCTTTGAGAAATTTTCTTAACCTCTGTTTATACCTTAACAGATTGACAAGGAAAATGAAATTTCACAGGAAGGCATTGAGGGTAAGTTAACATTTTGATCTTTGAAAATTCTGTGTAAACAAAACTGAGTAGTTAATGATCAATTAAGGCATTTAAATGAAAATAAGTTATCTGCTCTTCTTTATAAAAAGTTCCTTAGTTCTTTCCAAGGTGCCAGTTAGTGCATAGAAGAGTAGAGCTTTCCTTATTTTACAAATTGAAGATTATATTCCTGCATAATAAGAGACTGAGTGAGCATCTCATCCCTTTGGACTACCACATTTGGCAGAGCCTAATAAAGGCAGAGGGTGTGTGAAGCCTGGCAGCAGAAAGCCTTCTCAGTTTTGACATTTTAATGAACGGTTTTTGGCAAAAAAACTTCAATGAACTCTTACTATTAAAGACATGAGGTCTATTTAATATGCAGTTTAAACAATTGAACCATGACAAAATCTTGTCATGTAGCTTTCAAGAAAGCACCAAATTAGCAAATAGATATTTATGGCTCTAAACATTTAAATATAGTGTACTCTTTATCCTGAGAAATAAGTTTTGAGAAAGAAAACCATAACATGAAAAACTATTAGTAAATATCCCTACTGGCATGAAAAGGAGAACATCTGCTGAAGTCACGAGTGGTTTGTTGCCTGAGTTAGCAGCAGGACAGCCTAGAGCTGATTAGCTATGGCTTGATAAGAGAACAGGAGTGCAGTGGATAGAAATGTTCGTCATTTGAAGTTGCTTGAAATCAGGCTAAAAGCATTACAAACATGACACTTGATTTTTCTTTTTTTCCCCTTGGTATTTTGAGAAATTGCTGTAATGACTGCTAGACTAGCCGTGCATCTCCAAACTGAAATACGTATGCATTACATGAAATCTCATGATTTCATCTGGTGTTCACCAGAGTATTGAAGCAAACATTTGCCCATTCCTACCCGAAAAAGCACAAAAGTGCATGCAAAATAACAAACACATGTTCCAAAATCAAGTTGAAGCATATATTTAGGGTTGCCCACATGTGCTGAGATTAGCTGGAATATGGCATTTGCATTCCTTTAAGCCTGTGTTTTGGGTCTGATCTGGAGACCTGTCAAGCCAGTCTGAACTCTGGACCACAGGATCAAAACAGTTCTTGCATGTTATTTTCCTAAACTCAGCTTGTGCATGGATATTTCTGATATAAAGTGGATGTGGATCAGGTCAAAGACCTGTGCATCTCAAATAACCCCCAGTTAGGCTGGGTGTAAGGGTAAGGTAATTATGGATGCCAATATAATTAACCTTGGCTGTCTGTTATGTTAATTTTTAAAGCCAGACTTGCTAACATGTGGAAACAGGAGTAACATCCAGTAGCAGTTTCACTGTTTTCCTTGATACTCTTCATTCCAGTCCAGAGGAGGAGTTTTGACCATGAGAGCTACTATGATGAACTGAGCATTAGCTGAAGTTGTTCCTGTGAGGTCTGTAGGAAATAGCTCTCTCCCTCTTAGAAAAGAAATCAGCCTTGGCCAATATATAATGTATGTATATGCAGGTGAGATCCATAAATACTCACACAACAGTTGCAGTATGTGGCTGTGCTTGAAAGACTGCATCACAGGATGTTGTTGTGAAGTGCTGTGTGTTGCCTTCCCAAATGGCACAGAAGCAATGTGCAGTGCCGGGGCTGTCACAGCCTGCGGCTGCTTCTCCTCTCCACTTCCAGGGTCCTGTCCTAGCAGGCCATGAGGGTTTGGGTGCCTGCTGCTTTCTACCACTGGTCTATCAAAAGTAACTTTATATTGGCTGGATAGGATGAGGAAAGTTTGTTAAGATTGCCTCATCAATTCTGCAGATGAATAAGGGCAGGTCTGTCTTCCCACTGATACTACAAATTATTTTGCATAAGATGCTTCATTTTAGCATTGATCTTATGAGAGTTAAATGCTAAATTCCTCCTTGAGGAATACTTTATTAAAAAAAAAAATATACCTATTTTTCTCTATATATGCGTGTGCATATACATATAGTGAGAAAACCTATGTAAACAGCATACGCTTTTGAACGACTTAAGTAAAGCTTGTGTTTTCATAGTGTTTGTGACTGACGCACACCTCTGAATCTTCTCAGGTCATCTGCACTTGTCTCTTCCTGTCTTCAGCAAAAAGTGTGGTAAATTACCTCAGGGCTTCAGAGCAGATAAAGCAAGTTGTCTGTCATAACATGGTGTTGGGAACTGAAATCTGTAAAAGACACAAAATAAAAGAAAATCTCAGGCCAATTTATGTGTATCATTAAGATATCCTCTCTCTGTTTCTAGTTGTCTCTGAAATTACTGATAGTGGAACCACCAATGGGGTAACTGTAGCGGTACTCAATAAGATGTGATCTGGAAGGTCATGATTTTGTGAAATACTCATGGTGAGTCAAGTACAGCAAAATTCTTAAAATAAATTATTTTGTAACTCTGTCATTTTGCTTATAACCCAAGAGGAAATGAATTAACCATTAAAATGACAAAATGCATTTTGAAAAATTACAAATTTATCAGAAGAAAAAAAGAAAAACTAACTTTCAAAACAGGAAAATTAGATAATTTATTATTTAATGCTTAGTATGTACCATTTTCTCCATGTATATTAATTTATGGAAGGATTGTTTTCTTCAACATAAAAAGAAGGAGAGAAAATTATGGAAGATACTTTCTCACACTTTTTAAAAAATATTTTTTAATAGCAAGAAACTTTCATCAAATAACTCCATAGTAATTTACCTATAGTGGAAAATGAACAGATTTATTTCCTTATCTCTTATTAATTTAAAAAGGCATTTTATCTCGGAGTACAAGGAACCTAATAAAAATTGTCACTAAGTATCTATACTTAAATGGCTTATTATTTTAAAGGGCACAATAATCTTACATCAGAAGATATGTACGTGTTTTACACTTCTTCCAGATCTGTGTCTAACTGGTGCCTTTAATGACTTTTATTATTCTTGAAGGATGTAATGAACTGCTGGGGAAATCCATTCACAGTTGCAGGAAAAAAAAAAAAAACAAAAACCTGCATTAATTTAACCTTATATTGGTTTGAGCTTAATAAACTGGCTTATAAAGAGTAGCTGATAAAATATTTCTGAACAGAAGGGGAAAAATAGTTACTGAAGAGGTATTGGAAGCAAAGTACAAAAAAATGGGGTAAAGAAAATGTCAAACCCCAAAAGTCTTGAGAATACTGAAGAGCATAGGAAAGGATCAGGAATTTGGTGGTGAGAATGTTATCAGTCAGATCATTTAAGAGAGTGAGGGATTGAGAGCATATCTGTAAGTAAATATTTGTCTTAAGTATTTAAAAATGTTCATTTTGACATGAAAGTGATTTTTATGGATTTTAGTAAATGAGTAAATGTGCAAACAATCTAAATAAGATTCCTAGCAAATGTATACAATTTGATCTTTTTGGAAAGTTTATGAAAATGCCAAGGAATATGTCCTTTTTTTTTTTTAAATAAATAAATAAATAAATAAATAAAGTACTTCATTTCTAACTTCCCAACAAGAAATTTGAGTTTTATTGCTTCAGCCCAATATTGGTTTTTATAATTTGGCTACATGAAGGTTCTGTTTGATAGCAGGGTTTTAAAAATTTTGTAAGTGTAATGGTAACTGAACTTGCAGTCAACATCATTGTCAAATGTACTGACACCAAAAGGTCACTATTTATTTCAGCGTATATCTAAGACAACGAGAGGTTAAAAGACCCTTGAAACTTCCTTTACTGTGGTCAAGAAACATGGGTTTCATCCCACCTAACCCTATCAGCTTGCAACACAGTAGCTGTCCTGCCTGAGATAATTCTCTGTGCTTCAATTATCAATGGAAAAAGATGAGCAACTGCAGGTGGTAGCCCCTGCCATGTGGCTTAGATGGTTCTCAGATGAATGAACCCCATCCGTGATGGTCAGATGATGCTTTTTGCTGGCTCAGAAATAGAAGTTAAATAGCCCAGACTGCTGCAGCAGGTTTATGGACTTCCACAAGTTTATGGACAGCCATAAAAGGTTATAGAGTGTTTTATGAAATTAATAGTCCAACATATTCATGTAAGAAAGCTCCCAGAAGCTGCAAAGTTGTGTCATTTCTATTACCTACAGAGTTTTGCTCTTGCTGTTTCATGTTTTTGGAAGGGTAAATATTACAGAAAAAAACTCCTAATCTTGTCACAACCTACCACATTTTTCGGGAAGAGTTTACAGTTGGGAGCAAGTTCTTTGTCCCAGTTTTCCTAGCCCTTACTCAGCTGAAGCTCCTTAAGGTCATCATAGTGTTTCTTTTCATATTATTTTTAAGAAACCTAAAAATCTAGAAACAGAAAACATATAATGATAGATGAAGCTTTGGTAGGACTTACTTCAGGAAGGCAAAATTTTAGGCATTGTAGTTAGAAAAAAAAAGGGGGGGGGGGAGAGTTATATGTGTACATATATATATATATATATATATTTTGTGTGTGTGTGCTTTCATGTTGTCTCCATCAGTATTTATAAAAGACTTTAAGGATCCTAAATTTCTCTTAAATCTCAAACATGACAAAGAAACACAGAGTTGAATTTGATCATGCTTCAAGTCTTTTCATTTGAAATTTGGTAAAGATACTATGTATTAATTACATGTCAGTAAGAGTAAAGCTACAGAATGATGCTCCTCATATAGAGAAACTGTCAGCTATTGCCACTGATGTAAGTAATTTTCATTTGCACTTTTTGTACATTGTTTTTTTTGGATACAATATTGAATTTTGAATTGCAGCATAAAAGCAGTTCTCGCTTTTTTTTTTTTCTTCCTCTCGCTGTTTGTAAGTTTTTAATTGTAAAAGTTGCAGTAGATAGAGTTTTTCATCTTAGCACTGGTGTCCTATTTTCCCATGATATCCCCTGGGGATCTAAGATGAGTTTAAGTCAGTCCATTTTTTCTCGACTGAGAGAACAAATGTTCAGAGGCTTTAAAATTTAAAGGGAAAAAATGTAGGGATGGGTAGATCAGTTTAGAAGAGGTAGAAAATTCCCATCCAAATCAAATAGCCTTCTTTTTGTTTGCTTGCTTGCTTCTCTGTTGTTTTTGTTTGCTTTTAATTTCCTCTAATGATGTTACATTCTGAGAGTTGGGCATCCCCAGCTTCCTTCATGGCATCTAAAAGACGAGACCTCCACACTTATCACCAAGGACTTGCAACCAGCAGAGAGAATTGTGTGTGAACTTTGCCAGTGACTGCACCTACGTGCGCAAGAGCTTTTGCATGAAAATGATTTTCATGGCACACGGTTTAATGTTCATTAAAATTTATGAGGTTACATGGTTGCTCTGTGTGTATTAAAGAATTTTCTCCTTTTCAAGGACATTACTTGTTTAAAAGGAGCCGTTTGAGAGTTATCATGGTATAAAGTTTTATGACTGTGCAAAGCAGTACAGAAAGTCCAAAAGTGAGCTGCTAAAGCTGTTTATGCATATTTTCTGTATTTATATATATTTTCTCTTCTATTTACTTTGAAATGTCTATATATCTATTTTTAATATATTAAGTGTCATCACTGTTGTAAACGTTTGGTGTGGCGTTGTGCCTAAAGGTGGACTCCTTCAAGTGCTCCAACATCCACACCCTTGGCTGGAGCATCTTGATGTTTGCCCTGAGTAGCATCACAGCCGCTGTCGTTCTGCTTGGGTGATAAAAATGTTCCAAGGTTCAGCCTCTGTAGAGGAACGACATACAGAGCACCAGTCCCAACTTGCGTCCATGTGGTTCTCGTGCCTCCGGGTCAGCTCAGGTGCTCGGCAGGAATCCTGGGCAGGAGCGAGGGCGTCCAGCTCGTGCCGTGACACGCGGTGGGGACCACCCGAGGGCTGCGGCTGCCCCCAGCTGCAGGTGGGTGAGGGCTGGGCGCTGCCCAGGAAGGGCAGAGGCCGGGATGCAGGCGGAGGCCGGGATGCAGGAGCCTCCCTCCGCTGCCCGAGGCGGAGGAGCGGCTGCGGCGCGGCGGGACCGACGGGGCAGCGAGCCGGGAACCCCAAAAGCGATGCACCCAGCGAGGACCTGGGGGTGCATGTGGGTGTGAGGGGGGCCGGGCGGCGAGGCGGGCGCTGCCAGCCCGCGGGGGGGCGGCTCCTGGCCCGGCCCCCCCCGCCCAGCCCGGCCGGTGGCGGCGGCGGCGGCAGCGAGGCGTGAGGGGAGCGCGGTCGGGCCCCGCCGCCCACCTCACAACTTTCGGCCCCGGTCCTGGCCGCAGGTAGGCACGGCCCCGGGGGAAAGGATGGGGGACGGGGGGCGGCCGGACCTCCCCGCTTGCACGGAGGCAGGTGGCAGCGGGGGCACCCCCACCCCACTTCGGGAGCGGCGGAGTAGCCCTGCGTGGAGTTTTGGGGTTGAATTTCTGCCTGCCGGACGGGGGATGCTCGGCAGCTGCTGCTGGGGAGGCGCGGGGGCGGTGGGGGAGCCCCGGTGCGGGATGCTCGGGGCGCGGTGCAGGGGAGAGGAGGGCAGGAGGGCAGAGGGGAGCAGCGGGTGGCAAACCCGCGGTCGCAGCAGAGCTGCCTTCCTCGCTCCGCTTGCCCGGCTCCGTCAGGGAGGAGGACTCGGAGCACGGGGAGTAGGGGAGCGAAAGCAGCGGGGAGCCCCCGCAGCCTTGGGTGGGCTGCTGGCGAGCTCGCCCCAAGCACCGGTGTCACAGGCCTCTCTCCTCGCAGCAGGAGAAGGCGCAAAAACCTCCCCACCGGTAACTCGGCGTACCCCTGGACGTGTTCTCCTGGAAGTTTTTTACTTCCTTCCCTTTGTGGCTCTTCCTCCTCTCCTTCGCTGTGCTCTTGGCTCTGTTTAACTCCTCTCAGAATAACCTGCCTTGTTCGAGGGAGCTCTGGCAGGGAAAAAAAAAAAAAAAAAGAAAGCCCTCAAAAACAAATGCTATCTTTGTTTAAAGCTATTTGTGGATCAAGGTTGTGACTTAGCTGTGAAATCGCATGGCTCTTATATTGAAAACACAATAGTATGTTAAAATTATCAAAGTCAGGAGGCAAAGAGGCTAAAATGCAATTCAGCAGTGTGAGACTTGAATGCAGCTTTTACAGTACCTCATCTCACTTGTGAATAAATATATAATTAGACGACGTATAGCTTTTACCTCTGTTTTTTTTTATTATTATTTTTTTTATTTTTATTATTTGAAGAGATACTTTGGATTATCATTGATAATATTCTTAATCTTCAATGCTTCTTTCTGAGGTCCATAGCTGTGTCTTCAGGTGTTTTACTGAAGGTCTGATGTTTGTTTTGCTATTCTGTCAGTATAGAGTGTTATTTTAAAGCCTGTTGGTTGTTGGTGAGTGGATCAGGTTTCCCCTGGACCTGTCTGAATTAGACGTGTGATTGCCTAATTGCCCATGATTGGGAAGAACAAGAATCAATAAGCAAAGTCATCCTTCTACCTTCATGTTCCTCTTACAGCATGTCTTGTATCACCCAGCACAGCACGGCCTTAACCTGCTTGTCCTCGTGGAACAAATGTGGAGCAGCACACAGCACTGCTGCACCCAGGGAGCTGCTAGACAAAGCAGCATCACCACTGCCTGGTCTGCCAGGAGTGTGCGCTCCTCAGGCTCAGTGATGCCCCAGCTCCCCTGTGTGCGAAACTGGGAGCTCTTCCACATCCACCAACTCAGGTGAAGTAGGAGGCAGCAAGAAAATGGGTTAAAGTATGGACCAACCCTTTGTGGGTGGCTGTTCTGTTTAAAAGTTGCAGCTAGAACTGGTGAACTGGAGTACCCACTGTTAAATTCCTGGCTCCACTGCTGGATACCACTGTGAGAGTCGTCATGCTTTGGGAAGGAAGCTAATAGGTCCTCAGCCTCTGAAGGGCAGTGAGTTTTGAACAGGCATCTACGTGCATTTTACAGTTCCAAGGAGCTGAAGTCCCAGCTGACCCCTGGATATCATAGGGCATTAACTTTGCCCATATCTTCTGTATTAAAAATCCAAGGTTTCCAGTTAGGCCAAATATGTTAATCCCCCAGAAACCAAATGAAAGTGTAAACCACAGGGGAATGGAGGTGTTGTCAGGGCTCAGTTCCTTTCAGGAGGAAGTTAGCAGGTTAGCAGGATCCCAGTTAGGAAAAGCATTCCCAGTGTTGCAGGAGGAGGCAAAATGGCCTCAAAGTATCTTGCTGAATAGGGGAAACACTTTTCCCAATCCCAAATTTGATGGTCGATATGATATTACGTATGTTAATACAAGCACCACCCAGGCATTTGCAGTAATTTTCTATAGCACCTCCAAACTTCAGTGCAGCTTTGGTATTTCTTTGCTAGCCACAAATGGACTGATGGTTTAGAAGAATTATGTTGAAAAAGTAGCAGCTGACTTTGGGTAGCCAGGCTTGAAGACTGGCCAAAAGCAGTGCTTTGCTTTTCCATCTGTTTTGCTGTAAATCAGAACTAAAAGCCCATGAAGATGTAGCTGAAAGCCATTGGCATCTGACAAATCTTTTGCATTGTTTCTGACTAGCTCTTTTGGTAGTCCTTGTCTTATCCCACAGCACTCATGCTTTCCCTTGCTTTAGGGCCAGAAAACATAATCTTTAACTTTTTCAGGTTAATTCTTTCACCCCCCTCCACCCCCACCCTCCCCTTTTCCATCTCAACTTTCTTTTTTCCTGTGCTTGTGCATTTAAGTCTCTCAGATGAGGTTGTTTGAACTTTCTGTTTTCTTTCAGCTTAGAAATTCCTCAGATGCTGTAACCTCAGGGTTACATCTTAGCTCCCCCACTCAGAAATAGCCCCTCACCCTCCCTCGACAGCCCTTTGGTTTTTCCTCTCCATCTCTTGCTTCCTCCTTAGCTGTGCCATGTGTGGTACAAGGCAGCCAGATCATGCTCCCCAGGCCCTGGCTCTTTTTTTTTTTTTCTGAGGTCTGCTTGTGACTGGCTGCCACAGCACTTCCCAAGGAGTTTGCTTCTTAGAAATACTCCTCCTCTTCCTTGCAGCGTGTTCCTGGGGTGGGTGGTCCTGTGGCTTCAGCCCATGAGCATGCGCCTTGGGTGAAGTGTGTGTATGTTGGGAGTTTGGGACAGGGATGTGGTGCTCCTTCAACAGATGAGTGAAGGGCTGCCCAAAGAAGAGAGTGAATTATGCAACAGACTCAAATGGCTTGATCAAGTTTCGTTCTTAAGTTTCATTGGCAGACTTCAATTTCATTGCTTCGGAGGTCAGACTATTGTGTTAGGGAGTCTGATGAGCATTTGCCGTGTAACAGGACTGCGAATTTCTAGAGGAGCCCCGCAGAGCCCCAGCATGACGTAGGTGTTCCCATCAAACTATTTTTCCATTAATTAAGAAAGTAGGCACCCTAGATAGTGTGAACTCTTTGATGAGGACATTAGAGGCAAGTTACTTATCTTCAGCATTTTAATACTTTTTGGGAGGGCTTTGTTTATTTCTTCCATGTTAGTCATTCATGTCTCTTGCCTACCTGAAAAATCTTTGCTAAAACCTACAGGAGCATCATCGCTCTATTTTCTAACTTCTCAATCTTGTACTAATCAAGAATGTAAATACATGCATAATGATTTGCATATCATTAACTTCAGAAAAACTGTCATGGTAAAAATCAATTTTGTTTTTGAATCTAATTTTCTTGCGTGAGAAGTAGCACCTGGAATTCACAAACCAAGAAGTCTGAAAATAAAAACTACTTTCAACACTCTGCTTTTTGCTTCCTACAATTTTCAGTTCTGTCAGAGAAGAAAAATAATTTACAAGTATGGTTATGGTGATTTTTTTTTCTAACCAGTTTCTGTCTTAAGTCTTCATGCTTCAATATAATGCTTTGTTAGTCTGAGAATGAGTACAGCAGAGAAAAAAAAATATTTTAAAATGAGCAATCTTAGCATGGCATATACTTATACTCAGCTTGCTAGCACTGATTTCATTGTGACCATTTGTGAATGCAGCATCTGACACATTCCAGAAATTTCAGAGGAAGATCCTGTATCTGTGGAAAGGAACTTTCAGATTTTGAGGAATTCTAGCAAACCAGTGCAAACCAACATTGTTGGAGGTGGATAGCAGTGGAGTTGGCCCCAGGCTTCAGTTTCCACAGTGCAGAGCTATGTGTGTGAGCTGCACGATCAGGCTGGTAGTCACTGCGTGGAGCAATCAGTAGAGAAGGATCCAACACAGGCACTCTGCCAGCAGGTTGCATGAGTGTTTTTGCTTGATATCAGAGATTCTGAGAATAAACATTTCTTGGGCTTTCGCTTGGTTTTGGAAATGATAGTGACTGAAATCTAGAGGAGCTGAGTACATGTTTTTGACCCAAACATGCTATCTTTAAGTATAAGCAGATGTGATTTAATTCATGTTAAAAACCCAGGATGTGAAATGAGCCTTTGATATGCATCATTTGCACAGAATTCAGGTCTTGTTTTAATAGGCTCTCTTCAAGCCAGTGAGTCTGTAAGCCAGCACAAGGTTACTTTGGATCAGGTGCCATGGCATATAAGGGCCATCCCTATCTGAAAGCACTCTCAGTCTTTGAAAACAGGGTTATCATTAGGACTGCAAATTCTGTATGCCATTGGAGTGCTTTATACTGTTGATTAGAAATGCAAATGCTAGACCCCTTCGAAGTAAACAGAAACTGACACTGTTGGTGATGATCCAATGTAGCAGCTTTAAAGTGTCTTTTCCTTCAGGAAGAAAAACAGTGTACAGTGTTTGTTTTGCTACTAGTTTAAAAGACCTACTTTTAAACTGATGAGATGAAACATAATTGTGGATCAGATTTAAGTTCAAATTCTATTTGACAAATCATTCTGATCTTCTTTGCCATGACACATTTAGTATATGGCTTTATCTGATGTCTGAGATATATAGTAGTTGTATTTCATGCTTGGCATTGTTTCAAACAAATTTCTGTGTTAGAAGAAGAAAACTTATGATATTTCATTTAAAAACAGTATCCTACAAGCAAACAAAAACAAATCTTTGTTTGGATATCAGAAGGAATCCATCTCAGTTATTATGTCTTTTTGGTATAAGGAAGTACATGACAGCAGTATGCTCATATTCACTCTTCAGCATTTGTTCTTCTTATGTATAGGGGCTGTTGTAGCATATGGGAAGATGTGCATTGTGCTCAGCAGGGTGAGCGTGCTGCTGGGATCTCTTATAGATATGCATGACTGAGCAATAAGATGCTTAATGAGGGCACGATGAATGAAGCAAAAAGTGTTGTGCCAACACCTTCTTATAGGCGCCATAAACAATCACTGGCCTGTTTTGCTTGCTAGTAGAGGTGCAGCCATAATTTTCAAGACCTATGGCATTGTTCTAATGAAACTGTTATTGTGTTTTCATGTAAAAGCTATTGTCACTTATAATTGATTTTGAGTGTTTCATTCCTATGTTTGGATTCTGAATGTCTGTGATTTAGGTTTTGGTAAAACTGTTATACTTAGCCATGCGCATAAGTTTGCCATTCCAATTTCAAATTCACAGTGTATGCATGCTTTTTGTTAATTATATTTTACTGATAAAATATCAGTGGAGCGAGTACTTCACAAAATTTGAGTTTTCTAATGAGGATGCTGTCGTTATGGAAATAGAGTTTTGGGACTAAAGTCCTTTTGATTACAAACACGATATTTACTCTGAGTACATTTTGAAAGTGAACCTCAGAAAACAGCTAAATGGTATTTCAGTGTTCAACATTGAGACTGTGAAGCTATGACACAGGCCATACCAGCAGTGTAAGCTTTAAATTTAATGTTTAATCACCAGAGTATAACAGAGAATATGTTTGACAGTCCTTATTCTGATTACAGATACTCTTACTTTAATTTGTGTTAACACTGCAATATAAATATTTGATATCATCCAACCATTGCACCATCATGACTTTTATCTAGGGACATGAGAAGAGGCTGTGGATCTTGAATAGCTTGTGACTTCTGCGGAGCATCCTTCAGCATTGCTAAGTCTCAGCTTGGGAGATCTGTTTCTGGGTCATGTGCAGCAGCAGCTAGCCACTGGTAGGTTTTCCCAGCTGGAATGGAGCTCAGCTGAATTATGGAGAGGAAACTCTCTAGATGAGGAGAAAAAGCAAAGGTGACATATTGAAGAAGGAGAGAAGAAGAGAAAAATGATGGAGAATGAAGCCCTTTGCAGGCCTAAGCTTTTGGCTTCCCTCTTTGCTGATCAAGTTGATGTTCAGTTTCTCCATCAGCTATAAAAGTCCCAGTCAGTCCGAAGGCTGAAAGTCTGTGATGTTCACTTAGGTGTAAAAGACAGTGTTACTTGCCCCTTCTTGGGAAACATCCCAAGAGCCTCCTTTAAGAATTTTTATAGTAAGAGATCTGGACCAATTTTCTTGGTAGCTCAAGGTATCACTGATGAGTGCATTATATGCTAGCTCCAAACTAATTTTACTAAAAAAAGGACTATAACAAACTAGGTGCATAATTAAATAACTTGATATAAGAATTTATCAGGTACAAAAAAGTTTTTGTCATGTCAAAAGTGTGTTTGGGTTCCAATAACCTATTTTAAAAGGGGGGCTGATGGCAGAAACTGTGATGTGCAGTCACTGTTAGTGATATATGTTGACATTCCTCATGCATATTTTGAAAGTAGCTTTTCCAGTGGAGTAATGTGAGTAGAGTACATCACAGTTGGGTTAACACTAGTGGTGTGGTTAAAATTGGTGTATGCTAATGTTTTCCCCTTTTCACACTATTTTCAAATGTTCTTCTGATCACTGCAACGTACAGGGATTTTTTTTTTCCTTTTCATTTAATCTAAAAGAGTGCACAGAGTTCCTCCAGTGTGTTGCTGTCCTTACAAAGTTATGGACCTGCAGGGTTCCAACCTGAGTCCACCCTGGTGCTACCCAGCCTGCCTGGTGCTGCTCGCCTTCCCTACCTAAGCTTCTGGGGAGTGACTGTCAAAGGACCTGACCTGATGGCAAATGGAGTGTAACAAAACTTGTGCCACTTGCCAGCTACCAGGTTATCCCCAGGATGTGTACTTGTAGTTTTGATACTAGCAGTAAGAGTAAATTTTGAACTGGCAGGTGACTGACCTTCCAGCAGCTCTTTTAGACCACCTGATTTTGAATTAGGTTCCCCTCAGAGCATGCAATCGTTGTAGCAAGCTCTGTAATTTGGCCCATTAATTTAGTCTAGCCTGTATACCTCTGTAACCATTATTACTGAAAATAGACTTTGAAGTACATTATAAATGATTGTAGCTGTATGAAACATTGTCTTTCTTAAAATATATCTGTCTATCCAATTAGACAATATATTCACAGGACATTACTTTGGTGTGGTGTATTTTTATTAGTTTTGTTATTATACATCACTTTAATCAGATAGCAGAATGATCCTATCATCAGTGCAGTGGACTGTACACTTTCTGTCTTCTCCAGGAAATATTAAGATAGGATTTCTAGAATCATGTTATAGCCTGAAAAACATAAGCAAGATGACAATACCCTTTCCTACTACTTATAGTTATGTATCCATTTCTTACTTGTTGTCTTTTCTTAGGGGAAAAAAAAAAAAAGAAATGTGACTGATGATCAATTATTTTTTAAAAACTTTATCCTTGGTTTTGTTTTATATATTTTACAGTGAGAAAGTCTGTGTCTTAACTCCCAGTGGCTGGGATTGCTGTGGAAGCACTAGCAGCTTTCATAAAAAAGTTAATGTGTACCTGAAGGGGGAACTCAGCAATTGCTCCTCTCCTATTGTGTGCTGGTATTCTGTTTGTGTTAGACCTGAAAAAGCTGAAAACTTTACAATGAAATGTTTTTTGGTAGACAGAGCTTGTCTACCTGTCTGCAGCAGGCCATTGGAGTTTACCAGTGTGTGGTTCAGACGGGTCAACACGATGTGCCAGCAGTGGGCTCCTGAGTGGGCAACTAGACAAGGTCCCTCAAGTGGAGAGACCTGTCTTTTTGCTCAGCCTACTGTCCTAAGGGAGCAGGGAATGGCTTACGGGGCTTCACTGCTTCAAAATATGTTTAATTAAGGCTTGATTTAGTTTCACTGAACTTCAGTGGTTTAAGTGCCTGAGTAGTGAGTGAATGGCCGTTCTGGAAGGCCCTTCTTTCCTCACGGCTCAACTATCTTCTGTCAGGGCAAGCTGCTCTCTTTTGTCTTCTCTCTAAAATGTGTCTAAAACCTGCTGGGGAAGTCAGCACCCCATAGAAATTTCACATAGAAACTTCACACCCCTTTATCTCTTCCAGACCCATTGTGGCCACGTGGATTTGTCTGCCCGCCACTGGTGTGCTGAGGCCTGTTGGAACAGAGGAGCAGTGTACATGCTCGTGCTGCCATTTTGGGTGTGAGGTAAGGCTGTGTGGGAGAGAGATGCCTCTTTCACTGCCCACAGGAGGAGGGATCTCAAGGCTCTGAATGCCTCTGTTGGCCTTTCATCCCAAAGAAGGGGTCTGGTGCTTGTGGGTACTGCTTTTCTCTGTTTTATTTCATCTGGCTGTGAGTCTGAGGTGCCGCAGTGTTTGTCCTCTGATGTCTGTAGTTGAGCAGTTATCTGTGCTTTACAAATACAGTGAGCACCATCTGCAAAACTGAACTCAACATACAATTTTTCACCTGATGAAAATGCAGTACAGAAGAAAAACATGCTTATTTTTATTGCTCCTGCTGCATGAACCAGAAAATTGCACTTCACCTTTCAGTCAGCATAGCATTTACCTGTTAGCAAAGATTACCCCTAAACAAATATTTGGAAATGTTATAATGGAAGAACTTGGCTTTTTACAAATTCTGGTTCTCACTCTGGTCTTTGCCCTTCTATATTTGGGTTTGAAAAGCGAAGTTTTTGTATTACTATGAGTGATGCTTAGCTTGTCAGTCATCTGTGAGATGAACATACAGGATAAAGTGTCAGCAGCTCAGCTGGTGTCAGCAGCTCAGCTGAAGCCAGTTATTTATACCACCTCAGAACTGACTTCAAAATCGCAAACAGTAATGCAAAGAGAGGTGCAGTGAAGCAGCTTTTAAATACCACATAGAAGAAAGTGTACCAAGGTTTCTAAAAGATCGATACTACAGAAAACAGCCTGAGGTAGTGTTTTTCTTTTTTATGCTTCTCCTTTCTCCTGTTCCCCCTCCTATGGTATCCCAATAGTCCTGTATCCCTCAGTTTTCTCTTGAGAAGTGATACCTCACACACAGCTGTGTGGTGGGAATGCGATGGCTGGTATCCCACAGAGTTGGATCATAGGTTATCAATGTTTCTTTGGTTTCCAGTTTCCAGTGGATTATGTTTCTAAACCTAAATGTCTGTATTACAGCAGTTATCTTGTGTCTCATGGCTTATGTGCCTTCCCTTCTACTGAGGACATGATCTTATTTTTTAATGAGTTCCAGAGATAAAAACTTTCGATATGTTTCAAAGGCAGAAAAGAGAAAGAGTAGCCTTTTCTAAAGTTCAAATGAAAATGTAAACATTTACTTGAAATTCTTTCTGTTGTGGTAATCTACTGATTTGGTATGCCTTTATCTTCTGTGAACAAAGCTGGACTGAAACTTTGAGGATTATTATGAAACTTACCTCATATGAGACTTGACATTGACAAAGACAGTGTAAAACTCCATGACATTAAACTCACCAAGCTACATTTTTATTCTTTTTTTTTTTTTTTTTTTTTTTTGTGAACCTTCTTACCTGTCAAACCAGATGGGATGAGAATACAATGCTAGTTATGCTGAACCTAGCAGTTTAACAATGTTCCCTGCTGTCTGTAATACATTTTTCAGCAGAAGATACACACTGATATTTTTGTGCAGTTTGTTCATAGTTACTAATTTTATTCAGAGTAACAGAATATTGCATACTATAGAACGGTGTGTAGTTCATTATATACATGTTTATTCATACCTGAGATTCTGTAATTTTAAACCTAAACTGAAAACAGTATTATCCTGAGGTCCTCACAAATCCATGTTTCCGTCTTGTTTATTTGGAAGCATAAAGTAGTCCCATGAAGTATAGTCTATTTAATGTTTTTCCACAATTTATGTTGCTTATTGGTATAACCATTAATTCATGTCTTGTTCCACAATGTTGTTGTGAAATATTTTATTCTTACTTTTTCCCTCATGTCCAATCTAGCCCATTGTACTTAAACATTTTCATTTCACTACAGCTGAGTTGTTTATGAAATTACTGATTGGTATTTCGATTTATTTCCAGTTCTGTCAAATCTTGCTTTGAAAACTTTTAAATCTTTTTTATTATTATTATTTTACATTTTTTTTTCCTGCCTGATAGTTTTTGGTTACCAGTTTGGAAAGTTTATTTATTTATTTATTTATTTATTTATTTATTGGTAAACAGTTTATCATATTGTAATCTGTCAGTAAATAACTATTATTAATAAATAATATTAATGATATTTTAGAAAGGCTGCAGAGTGAATGTATCCCATATGTAAAATTGTAAATATGTTATCTCTGAAAAGTTCTAGTTCAATTGGTGTCCAAAAGAGCAAGCAAGATTTTCTAGAGCCTTGTGTATTTAGAAAAACAGTCCTGTAGCCATGAAAGTGAGTCGTAGTGGCCCTGTATGTGTAAGGGTTATTTGGTTAATGCTTATTTTTTGTTTCAGACTTTTTAGAGTGATTGTAAAGTCTCTGCCACTGGACACTTGTAAGAACAAGTAAGAGATATCTGTCAGCAAACACCTAGGTCTACTCTATTATGCTTTGGGGCAGAGAATGTCCTATGTACCTTCCTGATGATGTTCCTTTGGCTCTAATTTACCTGGTGTTCTGATCTGCCTGAGGTGGTCAGCTTGAAGCTTGTTGGAAAACAGTTTATGAAGCTGAGAATGTGTAACCAAATACTTATTTTTCCTGAAGAATTGTTTTCACTGAATATTACGTACTTGTTTTTTTGTACTGATGATAATCAGTTACTTGTTTCTCTAAAATTTCTTCATTAAATCATCCATGTGTGGGGAAGACCAAATTAATTCGTTAATATACAGAACTTCGCTCCAAAAACACGTAGCCTCTGGTGTTGGGGTGTGCCCAATACTGGCTACAAAGCCAGTTAGCGCTGGTAGTCTGAAACAGGGGTGTGTAAATTCCTGCTTTAATTTCTGAATATGGATCATTTAATTCATGGACTGGCTGACAATGGGGACACGCCTTTAACTCAGTCTTTCTTAAGATGGACAGAATATGGCAAATTTCTGACGCTGAACTATAATGCTTAAAGAAGCCTCACTGTACTGCTAAAGAAATATTCTAGGTGAAGTAATAAGCTGTTCAGTCTGATGAAGGCCAACAGAAGGTCTGCTTTCCCTGGCTGGAGCTGCTCACCAGATGTTCACCATACACTGTTGGTACTGTCACTTCTGGCGATACAGAAACTCTTTGGAATTCTAGAACTTACCTTTCCACAGACTTCTCTTCCATTGCAAAGGTCATTGTGGTTTCTTAGGTTGTGATGGAACATGTTGCCCCAAGGTTCAGTCAGTGAGGTCTCCTCTAAGTAATGTAATTAAGGTGGTTTGTTCTTTGTAAGATGTTTTGGTTTAGTTACTGTGAAGAAAAGAGAGTGCAGTGGTCATAAAAAAAAGAAAAAAAAAAAAAAAAGAGTGAGAGAGAGTACAGTGTTTTAGTGTCCTAAAAACAATAGTTTCTAATCTCTGGAAAAAGTTTAAAACTGTTTCAAAACCAGTGAATATAAAACTCTGTTTAGGCTGTTGATGGCTACGTAGATTGGGAACCTTTTCCCTTTTGTTTACTATAGCATTCCATGCTACGGTAATGACAATAATCCTAAAATTATGCATTAGTAATGCACAAGATTCATCTGTCATTGATTTAAACTCAAGATCAGAGAACAAAAGAAGAGCTTCTGCTGACTTTTAGTTCTACCGAAGTAAATGTTATTTTTGTACTACTGACGTATTCCTGAAAAGAAGTTACAAACAAAATTAGGTTGGTTCAATAGGACTTGAGAAAATGCATTATGGTAAAAGAAATACGTAAGTTAGATTTTACTTTCAGTCTTATCCAGTGCCTTCACATCCACTTTGTCCCTTGTCAGGAAAAATTCTTTAAGCTCTGTGTGTTTTATTCCTTACTTACTTGGTTGTATTCCAGAGTTGCTGTGGAGATTGCTGTTGTAAATGTCATTGGTGGCCGTGTGATAAGGAAAGTGTTACTTACCAAAGGCTTCAGTAAAAGGTTTCTCCCTCTCTCGACAGAAATTTAACATGCAGTTGAAAGTACAGGCTGTAAAACCTTCAGTCTGGTCACGTATGGGAAAGAGGAAGGCAGGGCAGCTGTCACTGAGCTGGGCGCGCGTGGAAAGAGTAAGGCTGGTGTACCTGCAGGACCATCCTGGAGCTAGGGGAGCCAAATAGAAACGAAAGTCAAACATTATTATCCTGTGACCTTTCTGAGCTTCTTCTGACCTAAGTTGTGCAGGAAGAAAGGGAGTAGGTATCTATGCTACACTTACATTGGACCTGGGTATAGGGATTGTCATCAGCGCTGGCTGTCCTGTGGTAAGTAGCAATTCAAATCTGTCAAATATATCCATCATTTTAACACTAAAGAGAGGTGATCAGTCTCCTAAGAGAGGCCTATAAAGAGAGGGGATTAGGTTATATAAGTTTGAAATGGTGGGGATAATAATATACTTGTGGTTTGAGAGAAGTGTAGACAAAACCACAGAAGTAACTTCTTTCCATGTATCTGTATCATAAAACTCCATCATCTGTGTACAGCTGTTTGGTCCATCAACAGCAGAAGACCTTGCAGGGGTGTTGATAACATTGTTTAAAGCAAGTAACTCAGAATTCTTGAGGTTATAGCCTGCCTGCTCACCAGCTGTCACACCAGCAGCTCAGGTGTTCCTGCACTGGATATGCTGCGGGGGGAAAAAAGAAAGGGGCAGGGAAGGAAAGCTGTTGTAAATTATTGTGAATCTGTAAAGCTTATGAATCTTGGCTCTAACTGATACATGTGTGAGCCGGTGGTGCATTACTGTATCTTGCACAAATGGTTGCTCATGTATAACCCATTGCTGCTTGTAGCTGACTCAAAGAAGTTCCTTACTGGTAGTTTTTAGTATGCTTTTTCCATATACTTTCTATACTATGCATCTATATATTTTTATACTATAGTATACACGTGTATTTTTGGATAATGAATTTCCAAAAACTGGTTCCACAGGCAGGCGTGGGAGTAGACAGTACCATCAAGTTCAAAATGGGATTAGATAAATTAATGGACTACAGCTCCCTGTGCAGATGTTAACTGGACTGGACAGGGATATGCCCTCTAACATCCCTTCTACAATTTTGGGTTCTCACAGAGTCAGAGGGGGAAGATGACAGGAGGTAACCAGGTTTACTCGAGTTTCTGCTTGTCATTGTCAGAGGCATGATACTGGGCTAAATAATTGTTGTGCTGACCACAGGCTCATTTTTTTTTTTTTTTTTTTTTTTTTACTTTATCTCTAAATATTGATCTCATTAGAGAAGACAAAGAATGAATATCCTAGAGAGGTTATTTCTCTTGCTTGGGTTTATTAAGCAAGACTTGCTGGATCAGATATAATATACATCTTAGAGGCAAGATAAGTTACCAACTGAGCACAGACTTTGGGGTCATTGAGACGCTCTGGCCTCTTCTGCCCCATCTCTGTTGTGTATATATATGTGTATGTGCATATCTATGCTTGCTATATGTAATATTTAGTAGTAGTTGCATTACTTGTCATTGCAAAAGAACTCATTCTTTCTTCTATGTATTTTCTTCTAGTTTTTCAGCTGATAGTTAATGAAATGCTTCTCTCTTTTTTTTTTTATTATTATTGTACATGGTTAGTCACCTGTAGCATCAGATTTTACTCTTGTTCATTAGCAGGGCAACTAATTAGTTAAGACAGAATGGAAAAGGCAAGCCTCAGTCCTACAGCAACTTGTATGCATTCACTAAGGGTTTGTCATCAAGAATCTTTCCACTAATAAAACAATGATCATTTGATCATTGTGATCATTGTAAATTGCAGATGGCAGGAGATATACATTAAAAATGGCTATTAAATAGCCACTTGCAAAGCACTTTCCAAGAAAATGAACATCATAAAAAAATAACTTCTGCCAAGACTTGTTAGAATGTGTGACTTGTTTGAGGCCTGGTAGATAATTAATTTAGCAATATGCTGAATGCCAGTGTTATTTTCTAGTAGCTGCAGTTATCTTGGGGGTGACCAGTAGATTGGAACATTTTGTAGTGTCAGGTCTATAGTTCGTGACTACTAAGAAAAAGCTTGAAGAGTAGCTGAAATGCCAAGGGTGTATGCAACGCTTCTAATAAAGGTTAGAACTGGGCCTTGTAATGGTGCAAAAAAGATTTCCACTAATGCTGTTTAACTGTATGACTGGGTTAAACTCAGAGCATTGGATCCACTTCAGCTTAGCAGTCATTTGCTCAGCATGGCAAGGAAACCTTGCCAATGCTGGCAACAAGAATGCTGCCAGCATGTTTATTGGAAGACACTGTATCTGCGGAGAGCAGAAACTGAAATTTTGTTTATGAAACAATGGGTCAACGTAGAGATGAGTAGCAAATTTTCGAAGCATCTACTTTGGAGCTCTAAAAGTAAACCTTAAAAGGGAAATAGTTTCCCATTAGTTACTGAATTAGTGGGGAACCTCACTAACCTGTTAATTAAAAATATTACAATTCAGATGGGACTTTTACTGTTTTAAAGCTATTCAAAATATTGTTTGCAAATTGAATGATAGATAATAAGCATAATTATCCAGTGTACTAATTACGATATTAATACGTCATTAACATCTGATTTTCCTAGCACTTAGTGATGATACTTAATTCAGGTTGCTTACTCTTGTGTTTACATTTATTGGTACCAATGAAGCACAAAAGATCCTCGTGATTTTTTTCCTCTGAAGATTTTTCTGAAAAAATATTGCTGTACTCGCAGCTGTTGTTTTTCTCCACTGTATCTTTTACTTGCTTTTCTGTTTCCTACTAATAATTAATCAAGTAATTATAATTTCAATCCCCGTAATACCCATGCAAGTGTCCTATGAAATTTATGTTCAGAGAGTGTTCTCTGTACTCCTTTCCAGGGACATATTAATTCCTTCCACTTCGTTTGTGGTGGGGAATATTATTGAAATCTTTCAAAATACCTATAAGAAAGCATAGTGATATGACTTACTGGAGTTGAGGTGCTGTGTAGCTAACTTCTGTGCCCATCACTCTGCTGCAATGAAGGTGAAGTGGTGGTGGGAGGTGGTCAGAGAGACACAGAGAAGACTTGCAGTGCAAGGTATAGCCGAACTGGACTGGGGAAGGTGGTACTGTTAATATGCTACCAAAACAGATCTTGGAGCAGATTGCCTTGGATAAGTTAGTCTCACGATTTTGCTATAATACTCATTTTACCTCTGCCATTTGAAGCTGTAGGCCATAATCTTACTGAGGCAGTCATGTGGTATCTTCAGAAAGACTCTGAAGGATTTTTGCTCCAGGATTGTGTTCATGGAACCTGTGCTGAATGTGAGTGACCAGCAGCATCCTGTGGCAGAGTTCATCAGCCTCACACTGTGTTGTGGCGTGTACCACTTCATCGTCTCTTTTGGGTTTGCAAGATTCATTTGCTGTTTCTTACTCCTTTTATTAGGGGAGGTAGTACTCTGATTTCTCTGGGCACTCATAATGATACACCCCTCTTAGTAAACTTTCCCCCTAAAAATTCCACCCTAACCCTTTCAGGACTGGGAGGAAGCATAAGGAGATGGGAAGAAATGCCAGAATCTGTATTTCATGGATTGATAATGTGGTTTGCTACCTTTTGTTATTTAATTATTTCCTAATATCCTAGTTATTCTTGTGAATATGGCATGGAAAGCTGACATTTGCAAAGTGCTGTCTTTCTTGAATGGTAGTAATTAGCTCAATTTTCATTTTTGTATGCGTAGAACTGTTTTTAACCATGTCACTTTATATTTATCAATTTCATATTCGTTCTGCCATTTGCTTACCCAGTCATCATTTTCCCCTGCTGCTCCCTGCAGCCAGATTTTGTCCTCCCTTCAGACTTCTCCTAGATCTTGTTGAATGTTAAGATGGGAAGACTCTGAAAGTGAGGCAAGTTTTACTACTGAGTATGGCTCTGTGGACAGTGATTCCTTGCCTGTAGGAAGTATGACCCAGTGCTGTCCCTTGGGGGAAGACCTCTCCTGGCACTTCCCCAGGCTGGTTCAGAGAGCTTAGGCTGCTCAGATCTTATTCTCTGGATTATTGCCGGCAGTGGCTTTTACAGTGATTTTGTGCTCCCTGCTTTTGTTTATTTTCTCCATGAAGCCTGCAAAGCAAACACAGTCATCTAGAGATTAAAGAGTTGCTTAATGGAAGCCACAAACATTTTTCAGCAAATGAGCCTTTTTGTATTTCACACGCACAAATGCGCTCTTCACAGTTCCAAATACTTTTTTTTTTTTTTTTCTTTCTTTTTAAGTCTATGGTGTGCCTTTGAGGTGTAGTTTAGGTCGGGGTGACTCTGTGCAATGTTAGCTTTGCTTAATTCTTGACAGACACACACCTTGTATTTTCAGTTGGGTGGGGGGGAAGGGGACGTCTGGTTCTGTTTAAGATTGCATTTTAATGAGAATACTTTGTTTCTCAGGGTAAAAAGATCATTTAAACAGAGCTTACAGCCATGTGCATATGAATATTTGCATTCACTTAACAGACTACATGGCCATATACCACTTTGGGGCATATCAGCATTTATTTTTTCTGCATGGAAGGTCAGTTCTCCATATAGCAATCTACATATTTGTAGAGCTGATTTAGTGATCTGTAGTAATCGAATACTGTTTTATTAGATGTACATGACCTTCTCTATACCGGATTTGTTTTCGATATATTTTCATAGTATTACATTATTTCATTGTATTTATGAAGATAAACCAATTTGTGGGTAACAACACAGGTCACATGAACAATAAATGGGCAAAAGCCCATCTGCAAATGGGCAGACAAAGCAGGTAAGGGAACAAGCTGTGAATAGAATAAACGTGACAAAATGCTGCCTGACCCATATTTGAAAATTAGGGGAAACTGTGTTTTCTTTATTTATTATTTCTATAAAAAAAAAAATCCCCCATGAAAATAATAGCTGATGTTCTGTGCAAGACATACTTAATGGAATGGCCCAACAAATAAACCAAGTGATGCCTAGTGTAACCTTGTTTACTGTAATATGTTATATGAGCAAGGAGTGTATACCCATGGCTCAGATACTTCGTTGGCCCATGCAGTTCTAGTAATGTGCTAAATACCTTTACAGGGATTCAGAGCAGTGACAACACTTTTCATTATTCTGCAGAACTGATGGCAGCAGACCTCAAATGCAGTATTTTGATCATGGATAGAGCCAAGGCATTGCAAAAACTAATAAGTCTAATCCTACTGAATATTCTTCAATGTACATAGAGCTCTTGTCATTTAGGCAGTTCAAAACATTCACTTGAATGTTACCTGCTATAGTTACCTGCTATACCTACTTGCTCTCTTTTGTCTTGTTCATTGTCGACCATGTTTATATCGTTACAAGGTTTGTGTTAAGGAAACAAATATTGCCATGCATTTCTATTTCCTTTAAATACTGCTAGCATGATATAAACTTATTTCTTCTTAGAATGGAAAACGTTTTTCTTAACCAAATTTTTAACCCACCAAATACTAATCATCCTGTCTGCTCTTGCACCAGCCTAAACTCACTGCCAGTAAACTGAACGAGCATGGGGATAGGTTGGTGGGCTCACTCACCCCTGTGGAGCTGCCGGCAAGCTGCATAATGGACCTCTGGGCAGCCCAGCTCTCCTTGCACCACACTTGGCCACAGCTCTGGTTTCTCCTCATGTTATTACTCCCCATCTCTCTTTACTTACCATGTAGCTCAGCCAGGAAAGTTAATAAAATCCTGTCTTTTCAAACATTCCTGTCTTTAAGAGCAAGATGAAGGAACAGGGGCTACAGGTGTCCAGAGTGGTTTGTGACTTGTAATGGGGAAATCGCTCTTTTCTTTTGTCACAAAGTAACAAATGTTTCCACAGCAGAGTGATGGTTGTTTAGATGGTACATGTAAATAAAACAGAACCACACGGACTACTGAAAGCATGACAGATGTGGTGCTCTCCTATCTTGAGTACTTAAAAGCTGTTTCTTCCTTTTAGATAATCATAGTCTGTGGATTTCATTCGTTTCTTGAACAATTTGTTTTCTTTTGGTCAACAGCTAACAATCAATAGGCTTTCCTTTGAGTTTAGACTCAAAGTCCAGTTACACATACACGTAGCAATTGGGCGCAAGTACTTGTGTGAAAAGTTTTGAAGCATTTCATCTCATAGAACAAAAGTTGAAATTTGGCAATTTTGACTTTTTCAACTTGGACATGTCAGATGAATTACATGAAAAGTTACATCCAAGGTGAGCATCTTCTGGCTTTTTGAAAGGCTTTTATTATTTATTGTGGATTTTGCAGTATTTGGGAAAATAAATAATTATGAGCCATGAACTGAGGATTACATTTTTTTTTTCATCATTGATTGCTTGTGATTTGCAGTAATACTTATTACTTTAATTATTTTGGCATTTTATGTTTAGATAAGCACAAGGAGGAGTTTTTTTTTTTTTTTTTCTGTGACAGAACTTTTTTTTATTTTTTTAACCTCCTACAGGTAACAAAAATTCAGGATTCACTTTTGGTCGTTCTTTTATTGTCATAAACTAAGAATTTAAGCTGCCTGAAATAAGTTATTCTTCATGTGGCATGGCTATCCTAGTAACCTGAGTCTCTTTACACTTATGTTCAGGGTTGGAAAAAATCACTTCAGAAGACTGGAACGTAGGCATTGAATAGTTTACACAGAAGCTGTTAGCAAGGCCTCCAGATCAGATTTTTATGGGGTGGAGGTGGTCTGTTGGCAGTGTACTTTTTATTCTTGATATTGACTTTAATGTTCAGCTAGAATATTGCATATATTGCAGTTTTTTAGTGGCTATGGACTGTCACTTAAAATGCCAGAGAAAAAAAAATTGCTTCCCATGGTCTTTTCCTGAGTTCTCCTTAGCTGATGACATGCGTACAGGTGTACACATTGTTACGGGTTCAACCTAGCTCTGCTTCAGGTGATTGTCAGTCCACCTGTGTGCATGTAACAGAACTGCTATTTAAGTAGCTTGTGAAGTCTTCTGATCCTGACTCCTCTGTGTTTTCCCTAGAGGGACCCTCTTAATGAAGGTTATATTGTGCTAAATAATCTATTAGAGAAGCCAGCGGCCATGAGAGGTACACTCTGAATTCGTGGCTGTCCCACTTTATGAGGTGAAGAGGAGGAGGGAAATCTAGCAAGCGGCTGCCCTAAGGGTTCCTGCTGTAGTTCCTGTACTTGGGAAACCTCTGGTGTCAAGCAGCACAATGACAGGTCAGATTAGAAGTGCAGTGTGACTGTTTGGGCAGCAGTACTGCCCAGAAGTGTTTTGTGTACGAGTAAGACTTTTGCCTGGTATCGTGCTTGTCCTATTTAAAGACCCTGACTATGTTTTCTGCTTAAAAGTGATGAGTGTTGTTATGGCAGACCTGAATTCTGCCTAAATCACATTCAGTGTATTTTGAGATAGTAAAGTTTGAAACTTCTCAGATCACAATAGATTTATATCTACACATGCCGAGTAAACTCTGAAGCTCAGGTTTCAGACATCAAATATGTAGATTCTGTCTCTTGCTGTCACAAGAAGCCTTTTGCCTTGTGCTCACACTGTAGCACCACAGACCCCATTGGCTTCTAAATGCAAGCCGTCATGAACTTCTGGCCAGCTCTGCGTGGTGTGCATGGCCGCAGAGCAGAGGCCAAGCGTGTCCCTGAGCTTTGGCAAGGAATTAGCATACTTTATTAACTTCACCCATGCACTGCTCCTGCATTATGCATGGCTTTTTGTGTTAGAGAGCAAGGTGTTTGGAGATCTGTGGTTCGCATGCAGGTCAGAACTATTAAGTGAGGTCTACCAACTGCTCAATTTGCTAAATATTTTAGAAACGGATTTAATAAGGACCAGTAAAATAAAGTCAACCTTTGCACCTTGTCCTCCCCTCTTTCTCCAAGTGCAGGGAGTTTGAAGTTTGATGCCTGGGTGAGCAAGGATGAGTTGGAGGGGTGTCTCTTTTTAACATCTGCTTTGCACCAACTTGGGACATCCCTGATTTTGTGCTAATCTGCCTCATTTTAATATGGTGTGTTGCCCAAATTCCCAGTGTTGCTTTTTCTTTTATCCGATAAAAATTGTTGAAGAGGCAATGTGTGGGGCCGTGGTGGTTCTCTGCATCTTAAGTGTAAATGAAATTAACAGAATGTTTATATTACCTGTATTTGGACAGAAAGTAAACTTATTTTTGCTGCTAGCATGAATGTGCTGCCATAGATTGTGAATGATCTGAAGCCACAAATCATCTGACATTTTTGAAGACCATTCCCTGCTACCACAAAAACTGTAAGCGTTGAAGCCATTGTAGTTGGACAGCTGAGGGAAAAAAAAGATTAGAGTAGTCAAGCATAGCAAAAAGAGAGTCACAAATATGTGAATTCATTCCAGTGAATTCATTCCATTCAAGCAGCTGTAGACTTCATATTGAGTTCTAAAAAGGTCCATGTGGAGTATCTTTTCAGTTTTAAATATATGCTCAAATATGGTCTCTTCTAATGAATAAAATAACTATTTTTCCACATCCTTTAACTGTTTTCCTGATTCTGTTCGCATTTCAACCTTGCGAACAGACTTCCTTTGTTTGCTCTGGCAATATATAGTGGTAGAATTGGACAACAGGAGTCTCTCGAAATCTCAGATAGCTCTTCCCTTGCTACATTCATTTTTCAGCTTGTTGCTTTGCTCTCTGGAGCTAGAATCAGATCAGGTTTGCTTATTCAGTCTCCCTCATGTAGCATTTGAATCCATCATGTACATACGTGCCAGAGATGCAAGCCTTGGCTACCAGTACACCCCGGTATCTGAGCTCTCAATTTAACATGGAAAAAACGTGGAGAATTCAGTGTGTGTGTTTGGGGCCTATTAGTATTAAGGACATCTGGGAGTCTCTGTATTACTACACTAATGGACTGCCTGCAGTCTTACGGTGCCTTCAGCTCTCTATAAATTACATGAATGTACTGTTAAAGCAGCAGTTAGCGCTTTCATCTAGTGTAGCTGGACTGCTTTAGCCATTTTTTAAACCAGGTGAAATTTTATGTATTCCTGTGAACTTTTCTGGTATTCACATTCTGGAGACATTCACTCAAGCTTGCTGAAGGCCTCATGTATAAATTGCCTTTGACAGAAGCTGCTGGTAACATAAGCTTTGGTGCAGATAAAGGGATCTTCACTGTTGATGACACAGATATTTTTGTGTAGGTGAATATAGAGGAGGAACATTTAGTATGCTACGATAGTGTTAACATTGTAAGGGCTGCTTTTGTTTGGAGAAAATAATGATAATTTTGTGAAATGTCTCATTCTAAATTGTATTAATTAAAACATGCTGATCCTGGAGCTGAGAGCTCCCAGATGCTTCATTTTTGAGTGTTTCCATGTAACCATTCTCTGTGCCATCTTCATAAATTCAGAGATGGGTATTTCTCCATGGCCATGCAGACAGCTGTGCAAAGAACCTGGCTGGTCAGCAGGGAGCCAGGGCAGAGCCAGAAACTGGGGCTTCTCTGGCATTGAATTTGTGCCAAGAGGTTAAGCACAAATATTCACTCAAGTCTGCCAATATGGTTGTATGATTTTTGGTTGGCTTGTGTTTGTGTGAGGCAGAATACTCACAGAATAAATGCATGTTTGTGTGCTGAGCAGTGTTTGGACGTGCTTTATCTAGTCAGTAGCTGAATTTACTTGAACGTTGAGCTTCAGTTAAAAACTTGTACTTTCCAAAATGGGCACCTAAGCACAGAGAAATGCCTACAAACAAGGTTATCTCCCTGTGTAGATGATTCATTAAAAGCATGTATTACAATAGAAGACAGGGGATGTGGAAATCTTGAAGCTTTCATTCTGCTAGTTATACAAATACTAGAAGATTTCTAATCTGAGAACTTGTCATGTCAGGGGGAATGTTTGACTTGCATCCTTTTGGGAATGGTTGTTCTGCAGCACCCAGTGCACAGAGGGCTTTCCTCCAGCAGCGGAGGCAGCTGCAGCGTTCTGGCCGACCTGCGTGGGGAAAGGAGCAGTGCTGAGCAAGTCCTATAAATACTGCATGGCTGCAGCTCCCTGAACCAGGGTACTGCTGACACACTGTATGAAGTGGAAACATCAGACAGATCTCCTTGCTGCATGGCCCCGTAGGTATCACCAGCCATAATGTTTGTCTCACCTTTTTGGAGTTATGGCTTGGTGCTTTTTAGGTTGCTTTGATGAGGAAGATGGCTTATGTGGCTGGGCTGCCAGTCTTTTCTCCCCTCCTTGATCCTCCCCTGCTGCTTTCCAATGGCTTTTGAATATTTTGCTGAACTTCAGCTAATTTGTTTAAAGGAACAGAAATCTCTTAAGGTGTTCCTGCAAATGCTATGAAAATTGGTGATTAAGTATGGGAAAGACCCACATCTCCTGTCCTGCTTTGTGTGTCACCTGGGGGATAATACTTGGTCCCTTGCCCAGCCAGGCGTGAAGGCAACATCTGGAAGAGAAACCTGTTGCAGTAGGAAGTGCTGGGGAAGTGAGAGTAACCTGGGATTTTATGGCACAGAGAATTGTTTAGGGGTGTGCCACAGGCTCTGAGGGTAGAAAGAGAAGCTTCTGCTTTACCGATCCTGGTCTGGAGGCGAGGAAAAACAGGATCTGAAGGGAGCTTGGTCATTTTTGTCTGCATGTGAGCGTTAAGAGGTGTGTTTTTCAGGAAGAGAAGACAACAGTTGCTTAATTTTGTAACAGTGGTGTCTTCATCCACTACGTGACCTCACCCAACCCCATTAAGAAGCCTGCATTGGCTCCATTTAATTTGTTTTCTATAGATCTGCAATATACAAATACTCTCATTTAAAGACCTTTCCCTAACTCTTTGTGACTGCTGTTTTTCATGTTGATTTTGTTATGCTTAGATGTAGCAATAGAGATTACTGTGAGAAGTAAATTAACAGCCCAGATACAAGTAATGGAGCCATGTTGCTGGGTCATTTTTGTAAACAGAAGAATTCGGACTCCATACAGAAAAAAACTGCTGCAATTCTCATTTCCTCCATAGGAAGTGAAAAATTCCCTTCATTGAAATTCCTTAGATTTTATTTTCTGTGGGGTAGCTGTGGGGTAGCTGAATACTTAATATTTATCTTGATTTTGTTACGTTCTATAACAATAAAGTCCCAAAATATTGCCTTAAAGTTCAGACTATTACTTTATACTAAATCCTACCAATATCTGTCCAAAATTGGCCAAATTATAAGTCTCTCATTAAAAACTACAAAGCCAATTTTTGGAATATGTTTAGCAGATGTGTCAGCATTTTTAAGCAATTTTGGAAGGATTCATTTGTGGTGGACATTTTCCAGTTCCAGGTGATTCTTTATCTTCTGTCTCTAGATCCATATAGAAGCTGAAAGCTGGCATGTATAAGAGACGGTTCAAAAGTGGAAGCATGATTAAGAAAACTGTTAGATTAGTTGATTTTGTTTTGCTTTTAGCCAGCAGATACCTTCCCTTCCGTGGATTCTGGTTTTTGCCTTCTGAGAAACAGCTAGTGATCCTTCCTTCCCTACATTCTTTATGACATTCATGATTGTGAAGACCATGTTTATATCTCTGACTCTGGAAATGCTGGGTCTACTAGGTTTCAACTCAAAAGCAGCTTACTTAGTACAAAATAGAGTAGTTTGGTGTCCTTTATTTAAATAGCTTTTGCTGTTTCTATAAGAAGATGTGCAGAGTTCTGCAGATGCTGGAGATACATTTGTAAATATTTTCGGCCTTCTTAAAACTTTTTGAATATGTTTGTTTCAGTAAAATTTGTCAAAATCTATCTTCATTTAAAATAAAGAACATGCAGTCCAATGGTGATCACATAATTATCCCTGAGAATTTCTGGTTTCACTTATGGTCATGTTCTGTATTCTTCTGGAGCTACATAATTGGTTTATATTTCTCTTGTGGCTAATTGAGAGTGCCTGTTTGGACCTCTTAGTGTAACAGGTGTAATATAATCTAATATTATTTTTTGATGGAGTACCATGCAGCAGAGTACGTTACCAAAAAGTTAAAGAAAAAAGTTTGTCAAACTTGCTTTCTCAATGTAGAGGTCTTTTTTTTCCCCCTTCCATTTATACCTGTAAAAGGAAGAAATACACGATAGGCAAGGCTTTCTTCAATGTGAGCTTCTACCCATCCATGAAGGCAATAAATTTGAATCTAGTCATACACTTCAGTGCTCATCAGTTAGCCTGCTCTAGGCTATCCCTTACTATGGTGGGAGCTGGACTGTGATTCTCAATGTGTCTGCTGAATTGGGGAATCTAAGAGGCTGGAAAAAGCAGACTTAATTTCTGGATCTCAGCTAGACTTGGAGGAAATATAAAACAAAACAACCACCAACCAACTACAAGCATCTTGCTGCACAAATTGGGATTGTTCTGCAAATGCACATGCCTGGGATGCTCAGTGCTTTGCAAAACTTAAATTCAGAAAGTTGTCCACAGGAAACAGCAGGGCAGCATCTTTCACCTGCTGTCAGATTTGGCCTGAAATTATGTCTGTTGTTAAGCAGGAGAGCCTCTTTTTGCCTTAGGACTACCTTTATGCTGCCAGAAGCAGTCTGGAGAGAGTGAAATTGTAAGGCTCTGTCCTCGTGAAGCTATGCGTAATATTTATGTTATAGCATGATGAATGTGTTGTATATTGGTAAAGCAATAAAAATCCTCTTTTATTTATTTTTTTTGTTTCCTTCAAAGACAAATACATACAAAATCCCCTTTGTGCTCTGTGTGTTTCTGCTTTGCAGATTTTAAAGAGGGTGGTTGTTAGGTCACTGGTTTTCTTTCTCTATGTGTCAATCTTCTCATGTATTTATTTATTTTACAGGTATCTGAGATGAGAATAGTTAGATGCTGATGATCTTGACACAGTTGCTTTCTTATGTATGCTGACAGGTAAGCATGCCAAATTAATTTTGTAGAGAAATCATTTAAGTTACTCATGTCTTTTCTCCACTTTTTTTTCCCTTTTATCCTATAGTAACATTTCAGAATCGACTTTTATGTCACAGATTTAGTAAAACTGAGAAGAATTTAGCAGTTTAACAGCAGCCTGTCATGAAGACAGTTGTGAGGGCATGTTAACTTTCATCATCATGTATAGCAGCTCTCTTCCTCCTCCTACTGAATATACTTTAAATATGAACTAGCAGGAAGATTAGTGTTATGGTACTTCTTGTATCAGATTTGTTGAAACACTTTTTTTTTCCATGAGCAATTTTTTTGGCAAGTTCACTCTAACTTTTGCAATTAATGTTAGATTTGGGTAAAGAATCTCATTATCCCTCATCATACAGTTAGGTGAAAACTGATGGAACATGATGTCACTGTAGAGTTTCTAATAGAGCACAGACATGTCCATTGCATCTTTTCTATTGTATCTGTACACTGCATTTTCAGTGTTTTCTGTTCAACCAGTTTTCTAGTCTCTATGTATTTCTTTCTAATTCCTTTTTATTTTTATTTTTTTCCTTCATATCTTTTCTGTGATTCTTTTAAAACACAATTTGAAAAGTTTTGGTAGTACTGTGAAGATTTCTTATACCTTTTTATACAAAAGTTTCTTAAACTAGAATTATTTTATTGACTTACAGTCCAGTTGCTACAAAATAAATAACTTTAAACTCAGAAGTCAGAAAAAAATGATCAAAAACTACAATAATTTAAAATGATATTTCCTTTGGTAAAGCCCGATACTTCTGTATGATCTGAAAACTAAAAACCTAATTTTCTCTGTGATGAGAGAAAAGTGAAGGGGCCTTTTCTCACATTGATGCTGCAGGTGTCTGTGTTAATGCACATTATGACCACCTATCAAAGATAAGATAGTGCAGTGGTTTCACACTGATAGACAGTCCTAGCGGTACCGTTGGATGAGCAACAGAAGGAGACTGAAAACATTAAAATTATGTAAAAAGTGTGCAAGGGACTGCTGTAAACTGCAGGGTGACACTTTGAAATTGGAGGAGTAGTCTGTAGAAATAGAAAAAGGAGAGAAAGTTTAAAATATAATGATGTGTACCTCAAGACCAGCACAAGAAAAGAAACTTAGCTTATCAGGTATTTATCACTGCCTATTTGCTTCTGAGGCTAGTGCCAATATCAACGAGTACTAATGCCAATTAGAAGACAAAGGAAATGGAACAAAAACAAGTGCACTAATACAGAATTAAAGAATTTTATTTGGCAATGTGTTGAGTTGATGAGACTACTTTTTATTGACTAGAACGTGTAAGTAAGTTTCTAGTTATGGAGTTTTTCAAGTGTCAAGTTGGTCATTATTCTATGGTATGATCAAAATAAGCCTTCAGAGCCCATACTGTCACACCTTGATGAGGGATGTGTATGTTTGAGTAGTCTGCAGAATTGAGAAAGTGTGAGAGTAAGAGGAAATATTTGGAATCAATTCTAAAAATAGGAAAATAAATCTCTCAATTTTTAAGTTACTTGCTCAGTGCTACTAAGCTGGTTGTGGGAAATAGACATCATCAGCGTACAGCTGAACTGCCTTTCAAATAAGTCTGAAGCATAAAGAGCAGCAGTTATTCAAATCTAGCTTTGATAATGTATTGACACTGCAAGACATCAACACATTCTAAACTACAGATGTGATGGGTAAGGCCTTTGCTTACCTTGTCAGCCTTTTTTTTATTATTATTTAATGTCTTTCTTTCCCATTTATATTCATAGCAGTCACAGTCACTGCAGATGTGAAAAGCAGACATTCATGACTGAGCACGCTGTTTCACTGCGAGAGCCAACAGTGACAGTGATGTTTGGTACAGGCTGTAAACACTCCTCTATGCTTTACGTGCTTTGAGTTGTTAGTGAAGGGGAACTTCCAGTATCCAATTCTGTGGTTCTCTTAAAAATATTATTATAGGTCTTTATTGCATTCTTGCATGTACCAGTCTTTGGGGTTGATCTATGCTTTTTTTTTTTTTTTTTTTTTTTTTTTTTTTTTTTTTTTTTTGTTT
>CM021735.1:7619639-7685761 GCA_011075105.1 Heteronetta atricapilla
TTTTTTTTTTTTTTTTTTTTTTTTTTTTTTTTTTTTTTTTTTTTTGTGTGTGTGTGTGTAGTTAACAGTGAAAGTTAGCATACAGCCTGAAATCTCCTAAGAAAAAGAATGAGGAGCTAGTGGCATTCTTAATCTAAGAGAGGGACTGGAGGCATGTCTAAATCAGGAAGATGAAAGCACATTGGAAAGAAATTAAATTGTGATATGCTTCCAGTACCATGGATGGGGCAAAAATGGTCACTTACAATATGTGGCTGAGAAACAGTTTGAGGAATAGGAGTCTAGGCCTGGGGAAAGGTTTTGAGATGAGGCAGCTAGGAGTGAAAACACTGGAAGGCAGACTGAATAAAATCCCTGGGAGAACATGAAGTAGGCATAAAAGCTAACGGCAAATCTCTTTTTAGTGCTCATTTCCTTTAAAAATGTGAATTGAACAAAATATAAAGCTATGAAAACAGAAATATATTAATGTTGAAGAGGAGGGCTTTGCTTTTTGCACTCTGTCTCTGCCTTGTTCATTTCTGCAAGCAGCAAGGCAGAGAGGGGTTCAGTAGATCTCGTTAATGGGAATGTCCTGAAGGATTTGGTTCACATGATGGGCTTAATTATTTCCTTCCCTGCACAGCTGCATTACACGGTAAGCAGAGCTGCCTAGATGTTGTTCTTCTCTTATAATGAGGTGCAGGAATAGGTAGTTCTGACAGCATCAAGAGCAGTGTTAGGAAATGAGCTTTGCGTGGAAATTGTTAAGATTAGCTATACACATGGGAGTATTTGAGCAGCAAAATAGAAAGACATAGAATAAAATAAAGACTGCGTCTCAGGGTCATGCCAGCCCTGGTTTTATAGATAAATAGTTCTTTCAAGCATTATATTCCTGTACATCACTGCTCCTCATTCCTGGAGAAAGGCAGTCCCATGCAGGTGACCATCACAAAGGACTGTGAAATCCTACACCATCAGCTGTTCGATGCTTACAGAGAATTTAGTAAGAACTTTTACTAAGTAGTTACTTAATGGCAGAAACTGACAGTTGTACGCCTGGAATTCAAGACAGAGTTTTATTAGGAATATTTTATATCAGAATTCAATCAAGATTATTTAAAAATGCATTTATATTCAGTTTACATTTCTTGATTAGACTGTGATAATTTACCTGGCTGGAATCTCCAAAGTATGCCATCAGAAAATTATAAATGGTAATGAATTCACTTAATCAGGTCTTACAGGAGTACAATCAACACAAAATCTAGTCAATTAGAAATAACTCTGTTTAAAGTATTTCTAGTTTTCCAACAGCCTCATTTTTGAGGCTCACATTACCTGTGACTGAATCAGAGACTTACACAAACAGGTGGAAATCAAACTCTAAAGAAATCACTGTACGTGTTGTAAACAAATCAAGAATTTCCTTTGGTGTTGATGAAATTTTCTTGGATCTCTGTTGTAAATTATAGATTGAATTGTTCAGTCAATGATCGTTTGAACTTTGATGTCCCCTTAAAAAGCACAAGAAAGGAACATATATTACTGATAGTGGGTTTAACAGCCAACATGCTTGGGTACAGTTGAAAAAACTTTGCGCATATATTTCACAGTCTGCTAATATGTGTAACCATACTGATTACAAAACATATGATTGCTTGGAAACTTGTAGAATTTTGGGGGGTTATAGAACTAAGCCTATTTGTTAATCTTCCAGTTGTATCTTAACCATTACAGCTCTATTAGATAAAATAGAGATGCACGTGCTGTATTTTGCAGCTGACCTCAGTAAGACCAAGGTGTCCATACCTCTGGCATGATTGCCAGTATTGTTTCTAAACTTAGTCCTGGCCTTGCTCTTCTTAGTAAGGTTTTTGTAATGGTTTGGTCATGGCTTTGTTACATACACCACTAACAGGGCAAAATGACCTTATTTTATGAATCAGTATTTTTTTTTTTTTTTTTTTTCATATGAATGGTGTGTTGTTGCAGGAATGCTGTGGGACTGCACAGGGGAATCAAATGTTTGAGTAGCCATGGACTGGTAGGGAGAATGAAAAAATATTTTCCTGTGTTGTTGCCCCATACTTTGAGCAATACAGAAGTAAAAAAGGCTGCAGAATATTTGAGAATATACATTAACTGTGCATTTACGTAAAACTAAGATGAGAAGACATCTCCTCCTCCTAGCTAAAAATAAAATTGGTGTTTTTGTGTTAGTGATATTGAAATGCATAGAGAAATGATTCTATTGTAAAGAGGATTTTCTGTGAGGGGAGTGGGGACAAAATCTAGAGGTGACCAGCAAAAGTGATGGCTTTGGGGAGATGGACCATCAGCTGGCCTAGACCTGCAGGGAGGTTACAGAGATGATAGAGTCAGGTTCTGTGCAGTGATGAATGGCAGGAGGACAAGAGACAGAAGGCAGTAAGTTGAAACAAGTTCATACTGGGTATGAGGAAAATCTTTTTCCCCATGAGGACAGTCAGGCAGGGGCAGGGAGGTTGCTCAGGGAGGTTATGCATTCTCCATCCTTGGAGGTATTCAAGGCAAATGTAGTTAACACCATGAGCAGCCTGAGATCTCACAGCTGCATCAGCTGTGAGCAGGTTTCTTGACTACAAGCCGTTCCAACCCGAGTGACTGATATTAGTCTTGGTTCTGCATTGAGATAGGGACACCTCAGAAGAACAAAGGTGTAGGATGCTGAACAGTTGTGGTACTTTGATGTGAAGAGTTTGTAGTTGTTGGCTGGAGATGTTTATGGGATTTCTCTTGGAGTGTAGAAGAATCTCCAAATCAAAGTATTGTAAGCTGTTATCCAGGGTGATTTGGCATGCTATTTATTTTTAATATTAAGTTTCAAACTACACCTGGCTTTTAGGGAATGAAGGCTCAAAGAATTATTTATGAATCTTTATGTATTTTTAAACTTGATTATCCTTTATATGTATTTTTGTTTCCCTGTTTCTGCATGCTAGTTAAAAACACTCATCTCATTCTCTTTTCTTCTTGCCTAAGAAGTGATCTTTCATTTCTTGAGCTGATTACTGAAGGCAATAGTTGTGTTGATAGTCTGTGAGGAAAACTGGTTCTTTTCATTGTGTTTTGATTGTTAATCAGAAAAAGTTAATCTCTTATCTTTACTTTGAGTTGAATCATAATTTGAAAGGTCAAGAGAATAATTTATTTATCAGTTTTTCTACAGAATTACTGTGCTACCTATGTCATCTTGGCAGACCATTTAACCTTTCTGAGCATGCAAATATTTTTTCCCAATCTGCCATCACTATTGTCACTCACATACACAATCCTAAAAAAATATTAATTCCACTTTGAACTCAGACTTGCTTGTACAGGCTGGAGTACAGGTTAAAGCCCAAGTTACACTTACCTTGGGGGTGGAAAATAAGCAGGCAAGATGCAGATAAAATTATCAGAGTTCCTCTTTTAAAATTTCCTTTGAAAAAAATCAGGTAAATTTTTCTGCACTTTGGAGAAGAGAAGCCTGGAGACCATCTGCCACTGGGACGCAGGGATATTTGCTGCAGACTTGCACAGATGGGTGCAGAGAGAGTGAGGACACAGCACATGGCTTTGCTTACACTGGAGGCTGGCTAAACCACAGCCTGGTCACCTACCCTGGTTGTACAGTGTACACATCCTTTCTGGGTCACTGTTTGTTTGTTATTTCCCTCTTGGTTAGAAAGAGAAATTAAGTTTATAAAAGCCAGGTGGTTCCTTCTGCCTTTCTTCCTTGCTCTCTTTTGTGTTGATTTCATGATCTTAACCAAGGCCAGGTCTTCTGCTTGGCTCTACAAGGCAGCAACCGAACTAAAAGCTTATTTGCCTTATGTATTGCCTCCTATTACTGTCAATATACTTGTCAGTGCTGGTGAGAAACAAGTCACAACTTAGAATCACAGAATTCTTGACGTGTTTGTATAACTTGACCTGAGTTTGTACAACTGCTCCTGATCTGAGGCTTCTGCACCCTGGTATTAGTAATCCAAATGAAACCCAACTACAAAGGAAACTGATTGATGAAATGTCTCTGCATTTAACAGCTTGCATTCGTCTGCTCTACTTAAGCATATTGATATAAAAGGAAAAAATATATGTATTTATTTATTGGAGGATACCTGTATTTCAGAACTTGTATTTTGGGGGAGGTTGGAACAAAAGCCCAGTGTTTCAAATCTCCAACTACAGGGCCCTTTGGCATGGGACTGCCCTGGGGTGACAGGCCCTGGAAAGCCTGAGGTCTGTGCCCCCAAAGACCCCTCACGCTTTGCTGCAGACATCGGGTAGCCGGTGTCCTCTGCAAGCTTCAAGAGGTGTCTCCTAATGTATTGAAATGAATTTGTTGAAAGTAAATAAGAAAAAAAAAAACACAAAACAACAAGCACAACAAGAAAGGGTAATTTAGCTTTTTCAGCCATCTCTCAGACAAAGATAACAGATCATTTTGTAGGAAAAATAAACCATCTACTTGAAGCTTTGCTTTTTGAACTGGCTCTTATTTCTCTGACCAAAATAATGTATGCGATGAGACTATTTTTGGCAACACAGCAAATCCATTACAATAGCATAGTAGCCCTCCATCAGGATCATACCTGAAGAAAATTCAGGTAGATCTTCATAACAAAACCCATTCATAACAAACTTAACTCATTTGTAGATAGAAGAGTCTGCCTTTTCTACTCTCAGGACCAGATCTAATCTACATGAGAAGACAGCAACAGTGCTTCTCTGTTCATTCAAATACAAAAAAATAATTAAATGCTCTCACAAAAACGTTTCTCTTATGGATAAAAAAGAAAATAAATTGATAAGCATAAAATGCAAATTAACAAACAACCAAGCTGCTTTATCCACTAGGAAGGTGCACCACAGGTAAATTCCTTCAACAAGCTTTGATTTTTTTTTTACTTTTTTTTTTTTTTTCCAATTCTTGTTGTAAGTCTGTTGAAATTCTCTTATGTCCTTTTCCTTCCAATGTATTATAATCTTTGTGATATTTACGTAGTCAAGTACAAGTAGATGCTGGAAACAGAAAGGCTAGAAGATAAAATTGCTTTCTTTGCAAGCCTACAGTTGAGGTAAGGAAAACTTCTGGGAAAACCAAAATGAGCATTATATCCATCTTTTATGAATAGATAATGACCTTTTAAAATTGAAGCGGTGTAATACTTGCACATTGCTTAAAGAGAACAATTCATAACTACTTGCTCAGTTTGTATCATTCTCTTTTTGAATAACTGAATGGAGAAATACATTGTTTTTATTGCTAAGTTTGCAAATTTGAAATCTCCAGATACTATACATGAGTATGCTTAATGAAAGTTAATATTTATATCTTTATTGTCATATTATGAAGAAAAGCTTTATTGGACCAAGAACAGGATAGACTTTTCCACTTTTCATGTTGGGTCTTGTAACTTACCCTGACTGTTTTTCTTATGAATGCATGTAGGTGTCACATCTTGGTGCACCCATTCCTAAAGTAAATCTGTTGACTTCAGCAGGTTTACATACATTATTAATTCCCCATGCAAAGTATGAAATTGCTTAAAAAGGCTCTCAGAGGATTACTGTGTCTATATTTTACTCCAAACAAGATCAACAGTATAAAGATTATATGACAGACTTTCAGAATCCAATGCTAGCTGCTTAGAAAGGGGTATTTATTTGAATTTATGAATTCAGGGCAGATTTCAGATTTGGTATGCTGGTGAGCTTTGGTTTCTGGGGTAATTTGCTTTGCTTTAGTCTTATTTTTGTTGTTGTTTTGTTTGTTTTGTTTTTGTCCTATTTGAATGAGTTACTTAGTTGCTACTTACTTAGCTTTTGTTCTGTTTAACATCTACTTAAAGTATCTTAGAATTAAGATACTGGATTAATACACCCTGAGCAGATGAAATCTCAGACTGAAAGTTGTTTTTACAAATAAGTGTACACAATCACTTTGGGGTCCAGTCATTTACTTAATGCTTCAAAATGCATTACGATTTCATCCTAGGTACAGTACAGCATCCATTGCAAGTAGTATTTAAATAATTACTTAGGCATACTGTTGTTTGTTAATTGATTTGTTGGAAAATAAATGTTCTAATACACATACAAAAGCAGAGGCCATATTAAAAATAACAGTAGAAATGAAGAGAGCCTAGAAGCTACCTGCCTTGGGGCTCAAGGGGCTGGCTGTAATTCCGTGTCTGGAGTGGTGACCTTTAAATAAAGGTCAGATAGGTTTGCACTGGAAACCTTGCAGGTGCTCAACAGAAGACACTTAAGATATTGTATTGCCAGTGGGAGTTGCCCTTTTCTGTAAACTTCACTATGGTTAACATTTATAAATACTTGCTTTGTTTCCCCTAGCAATATGCTTGGATCTTCTCCTTTCCCTCTTCCTCTCTCCTCCTCAACAGGTTCTGTTTTCTCAAGTTGAGAAGTTGCTTCTATTTCAAACATTTTTAAGTGTTTTCCATAACGATCTCTCTTCCAGACTTGCTCATTCAACACAGTAAGTCACTTATCTGCTGCATTCTTTGTATCTGTCCTTCTCCAAAACCTCTTTTTACCTCTGCCTGATTGAAGTTCAGCCTTTCCATAAAGATACTTTAACCATCTGAATAGTTTATAAATAAAATAAATACTAAGTAAAACAGATAGAGGACAAGAAGAATTTTATCTTTGGACAAAAAGCTGCCTGGAAACTTAAGAAACTTTCAGAAACCTACACTATATTTGTAGAAATAGGTTAAATCTGTAGATTTTATATGTTTTAGGAGTGCTAATGGTGAAATACGTCTGTAAAAAGAACAAATTACATTCTTGCAGTCTGATCTTAAGACCCGCTTTAATCATATGATGTTGGTATTTAGGACTCTAAATACCAGAAGTTAATGGGGCTTAGCCTCTTCTTGGCATGTCTGCATTGCACAAATATACATGAACAAGGGATAACAACCTGCCTCAGAATAAGGAGCAGGTTCAACAATTACTTCACTGTTTCTCTCTCTCTCTATTTTTTTTTTTTTTTTTAAGGAAGGGGAAAAAAGGTGTCACACTTGATCACTTCTGCAAAACACTTTGTCTCTGTCACCTGTGCAGCTTACCTAGCAGAGAAATCAAAGACTGCATAAGTCAGCCCTGAAACAGGGCAGCAAGAGGAATCTTCTGGTGGGTGCTGGTGATGACAAATGGGTATGGCCATTGATTTTCAGTACTGATTTCAAATCAATATTTTAAAATGAGGGTAAGAGATACTGGGATGAGAAACAATAGCTTTAGAGAAAATTAAAGATGAATTTTGCTTGGTGATCTGGTACATGAGTACTCAGCACACATCTTGTAAAATATTTATTTGGGAGTTTCAGTTATTTAACAGAAAGATAAAAAATGCATTACCAGACAGTGCAACCAAGGCAAATTTAAGAGAAGGAGTGATATAAAGGGAAGGAAACAATAATTACAGGGGTGTGAATAGCAAAATATTGTATGATTAAAAATGTTAGGTAATTACATTGCAGGGGCATTTTTTTTTTTTTTTTTAATAGAATGCAGGAGATTTGGCTTTCTAGTTTTCTCTCCCACACAGTAAAATTGCTTTACAGAAGAATTAAGAACCATTTGTCCCATTTTACAGAGGTGGATCAAGAGAACTGTGGGATCATAGATTAACTTTCTTAGAGCCTCGATGCACGTCCTCATCCTCTGTTTTTCAGTCTCCTAAGCTACAGCTATACTTCTAAATCAAATTGGACCAGGAGGTGTTCCCTTGGAGAATGGGCTGGCTCTTTTGCTGAAGCCCCCCAGGACTGGAGCCTGACCAGCAAAGGTTCACATTGTGTTGCATCAACGCCGAAGCTCCCTTCTGGTCTGGTGGGCTTGGGAGAACAGGGGAAGCTGCAAGGGCCTCATCTTCCCTAGGACTTGACTGTGAGCTGGTTAGCATTCCTTATGTACGTTTTAGTTTTCTCCATGCAGAGGTATTATTTTAGGTTTTTGCATTTTCCTGGATGATTTTTCTATCAGTGGGTTTCAGTAAGCTGTCTTGTTCTGAGCTATATTTTGGTGCTAATAATGAAGAGGTTTTCATTGGCATGAATCAGCTTGTCATATTTACATAGATTTCTTTCTTGTCACATAGGCAGTAGTGTCTCAGATTCACTTTATGCTGGCAACATTAATACTGCCTTTGGAAAAAGTTGTTTCTGCCCTTTTTAAGCCCTGGCTATTTGCTTCTGGCCATCTGCCACCTTCTTCCCACTGCTTATACAAACATTTGCATAGTGATCCAGCTCAGGGATGTGATGGATGCTGAAGCTAACCTCCAGAAACAAAAGGCTGGTCTTTAACCTGGAGTGCTTCTTTGGGATACGATGCTGGTTAACAACAGCTTTAAAGCAGCAGCGCAAAGTGGAGTTTGAATCCATCAGATTGGCCATTGGAATCATGGGCTGTCTGCCCATCAGATTTTGTTTTCTGCAGTCCTTTCTGCACAGCCATAGAGAGGCGTGACATGCACAGGGCAGTGTGATTGCACCCCTGTCTCCAGTTCCATCTGAAATTATTTTTTGTTTTAGTATTAATAAAATTAGAAAAGGAAATGCTTGATCTTCTTCTGCATTTTAATTTAGTAGCTTGGAGAGCTGGTTCTTGCTCTCATATATGTGTAATCCTGAATAAATTCAGAGAATCTGAGTGTTAGGAGCTGGCAGATTTTACACAGATGGAAATCCCTTTTCTGAATAGTATTTCTTCACAGTTAATTATTAAATGCCTCTTTCTAGCAGTTACTATTATTCTAACAGCAGAATTTTCTCACAGTCTGGTTAATGGTATTACTCAGCCCATAACAATGCCTACTCTGTGTCTGGGATATTCCCACAGGTACATTTTTAACTCGTCTGACAATAGCTGCCTAGAGGGTTTCTCCCTGAAGGCAACAGGGCTACTATTGTGCAAGTGAATGTTTATATAAAAATAGACTGTTCTTATCGAGACTGAGAGACAGTGGCCCTTGAATTTGAAACCTTGCTCTGAGATGTATCCTTGGTGGCCTTGGGCAAGATATTTGATGAGTGTGCCTCAGCCATGTTTGAGGGAGAGGAGAACTAATAGCTGTTTTGATTAGTCTGTAGTGGGCACTCGTGGAGACCCTAGCCTTCATTCACAAGGCAGCAAAACCAAAATCTCACAGGTCAGGGAAGGAAGTTCTGAATCCTTAAACGTCCTTTATTGTGACTTCCATATGAAAATTTAGCTTCTGCGTTAGGGGTGTATTTCCTTCTGTCCTGCCATATGCTAGTCTTTCCCTCTGCAGAAACCCAGAGGGAGCGTGGGCCGCAGCTGCCCTATCCTTCTGCTCTCTGCAGTGCCAGCGTGGATGGACGTGGTGGGGACCCCAGTGCCCCACTGGGCTGGGCAGGCCTGGGTGTGCTGCGGTGGGGAACCTCTGCCTTCGTGCCACTCTCTCTCTTGAGAGAGAAGCTCTTGCAGAAGTGATCACTGGAGGAGTGCCCCAGAGGATGAGGGTCTCTGCACTGAGCTGCCAGCTCTGGGTGGCTGTCAGATGGAGGACTGCTGGGTTTGGTCCATGGAAACTCGATAAGCACCTACGTTCACCTCACTTGTCAGTGCTGATACAGTAGGGAGAGGACCTTATATGAGACATCTTTTAAGTAGGTTTTTGTGTCTGTATATTTGGTTTTGCTCCAGTTTACCACTACAGAACTAGACGGGAGAGCTTGTTACTTTTTAGGATAAACAAAATCACAAGTAGCCTTCATTAAGGTGAAGTTTTAAGACATGGTTTTGTACCAAGGATGTGTATTGAGTATCTTATAATAATACATCTATGTGTATTTAAGATACCATGTCCAATATTTGTGCATATTAAAGGTATTTTAAGCTCCTTAATAAATATTTAGTTTATAATAGGAAAATTGACCATAAATTTTAAGGTATGTATTTAATACATTCTGTCCATACAACACTTACTAGCCATAAGGCTCCAAAAAATGGACAGGTTTGTCACTGCTCTTGCTTTTCCCTCCTGTATCAGTTTGCACTTGCTGGAACACACCATTCAGATGCATAGAGCTCTGGGAGTTGAATTTCTTCCCTTTTGATAACTTGTGTACTCTTACTGTTTTCCAAAGATCTTTGGAATTCTGCTTTTGTTTAGTGAGAAACTTCTTTCCACTCAGCACACTGATGTATCATAGCACTATAAAAAACAATCAGCTTAATTATAGGAACCAAAGGTCTGCTATATTAAAAAAAAAAGTGGAAAGAAGGAAACCCAAACAATTGTATTATTAAAAACTAATCTGTATTTTAGCTGTGTAACATCCTTTTGAACCAATAAGTAATGTTCTGCCAGCTGGGAATTAGGAGACTGTGCTGCTGTATTTTTTTCTGCAATAAAAATATCGGTAAGCCAAACAACATGCCTTACTTATCCTCAGTTTATGGTTTTGGTTGTGGAAAAGTCTTTGATATATCGCTGGGAAAAACCTGAAACAGCTCCTAAAAGATAACATGTTCCCTGTGGGAGCAATAACAGTGAGCATCTCTGGTTAACAAATGACAGCATATTCTGTTTCCGTGCAAATTAAGAGCCAAACAACCAAGTTGCCTAAGGTGTGTGTGTGTAGATTGAGATTTGAGAGAGGCATGTTTGATCTCTGTACCCTGGCAGGATCTGCCCTGCACATTGGTTTAGTGTCTCCAGTGGTCAGATTGTCTTGTTTAAAAAAAGCATTTAAATGATCTGTTTCTTCTGTTTCTTGGTAGTGCTGGTGGGACATAAGTTCTGTTCTTTTTGCTGTTGTAGATAGAGTCTTTCATTATCCTTTCTGTGGTTACTTGTGCATTTTTTTGGTCTGTATTGCAGAAAATAAGGTGACTTACACATTGCTGATGCTTTTCCAAGAAGTATATGGGAGTATGGGAGATGGTTCTTCACCTGGTAATTTCCTTTAGTTATTCCAACATGAGATATTTCTGGGTACTTGCATGAAAATCCACTTGCCAAAGCCTCTTTTTTTTTTTTTTTTTTTTTTTTTTCCCTCTCTAATTCTATGCTGTATAATTGCAGTTTACTACTCTTTGTCAGAGTTGTTGAAGCCATTGCCCTGGAATATATTATGCTCTCAGATGGCTTTAGGGAGAGACAAACTGTGTGATGTTCCTTGTGTCTTTTTCCTCGCGCTCACTGGCCTATATGTCTTATGCTCTTAAAATACTGTGTATCAACCTACTATATTTTGGTTTTGTGTGATTCGGCATTGGTAGATAAATAAGGAAGCCATTGAGATGTTTAGGCTGTTTATTGACTGAAGGTGCTTTGGAGAACAGCATTAATCTACAGTTCAGTGAAGCAGTAAGATGATGAAATACTCCCTCAAGAGTTTTCTTTTGTAAATAGAACCTTGCATTAAGTTGCTGTGAACTGGCATGCTTTCAGATTTTTGAATGCACTGTTTTTGTCTTCATTAGTAATTATAGCTGAGGGTAATAATACTGGAATTGTCCTTCACCAGAAAGAACAATACTACTTGATGATGTGGGTATGTGATGTGCTTTGGAAATGCTTGACTTTGACCTCAAGCTCTAGGTCTGCCTTGTCACTGCCTGTGCTCTGGTGCAGGCGCTTGCTCCAGCATGGGGACACCTTAAAATTAGAATTTGCTGAATTAGAAGTTGTCTTTTATGCCTGTTTTGTAAGCGTATCAGTATAAATGACTGGTCATTGAAGAGGAATGAGTAACATGGTCGTGATATTTAGTTGACTCAAACTGAACAGTGAGACACAGTGCTACAAAGTGGTCTCCTAGTCCCTGCTGGTGTTTGACTCTGTTTACTTTTGGGGATGTGACTGTGTACAAATGTACATTGTACAAAGCATACATTTGGAGATCTTGGTACAATGACCTGGCATATGAGTGACCTTGGCAAAGTCAGTTTTCTCTTCTGTGTTTTACTTTTGCTTTAATGCCACTTTAGTGGGGGCCAACAGTGGAATTGGTTGGTATTTTTTCTTTTAACTGTGGATTTTTTCTTTATTAAAAAGCAGAGAAGTTCTATTGGAAAGTTTCTTATGGAAAATATGGAAAACAATGTTTACATTTTTCTTGCCTCTTAAAACTGAAAAAGTATGTGCTTGTCAAGCACTACAAAGTTTATGATGATCTTTCAATTTCTTTCCAGTATAAATTTTCCCCCATTGTTCCACAGAGTAATAATTTTCATTTCCAGGAGAAGCTTTGAGTTTGTGGGACAAAAAAGGTCTTTTGCTGCTGTAGTGGAAAACCCCAGAAGGAAAATGTTCTGCTGTTCTGACTGTGAGCACTTAGGTGATGCAATTTAGATCTGAATGCAAATATCCTTACTTTAGAATTAAACATTACTTTCATTTTAGCCTATTCTGTACCACAGATTAAAAGGTATTACTAAACTCTGTATTTAAATATGTATAACAGAAAGATTTTGGTAGTGTAGATAATAAAGGGTGTTATACGAGGCACAGACCACAAAGAAGCACCTGTATCTGTCTAGCTTCCAATAGGATTTCATTTTGGTTGATTCTGCTATTTGCAAATACTGTCTTTTATTGAAGCCTTACCTGTACAGTTTCTCAATTCTAGTTAGGTCTCAATGATGATGTTAGTTTAGCAGCTATATTAATTTCTTGAAATGTCTTGTTACACTAGGAGAAATATGCTTTGAGGTCAGGTCTAGCTGACCTGTAACTGTTTTTAAGCTGTAAAATTACAGTTGACAACACTTCCATTTAACAGAGAATATGGTGATGGTGCAGGGTTTCTCTGGATCTTTTGGAAAGCTAAGAGTGCCTGGAAGAAAGGTCAATTTCTCTTTCATTTCTCTTTTCTCTTTCTCTTACCCCTTTTCCTCTTTAGTAGTAAACTGGTAGCTAGATTTATTTCCATTGCACTGTGCCTACCCCTATAAATTACAGGAGGAAATAAAAGGAAGATGAAACCTGTGACTTCACTGCTGAAATGTGTATTACTTCTAGGAAAACAAACCTCGTAGCTGATTTATTTTTAAGACTTTAGCTATATATACTTTTTTCTCTTTTTGCTTTGTATTGGCAGGGTAAAAAGTTTGAACATGCCTCGTAGCCCAACATCAAGCGAAGATGAAATGGCACAAAGCTTTTCTGACTATTCCGTTGAATCTGAATCAGACAGCTCCAAAGAAGAAACTATTTATGACACAATTAGAGCAACTGCAGAAAAGCCAAGCAGCAGAATGGACGACAGTCAGAGCAACACTCTAGTGATTCGAATTATAATACCTGATCTACAGCAAACAGTAAGGGATTTTAACGTTTTTAAAAAGTTTAAAAATTACTTTGATGGTTTCAGTCCACAGTAGATCTGTTTTATTTTCTTGTAATTTCTAATAGATCAGTCAAAATTTGTCCTGTTTTCTTTCACATCTAATTTTCTTACAATGGTGATATGTCCAATGGATTGCCTAAAATAAGGGATCATCCCAAGCAAGGGAGTGTATTTAGCATGTTAACTTGATGAAAGCTATGACCATAAAGTAAAACTCTTGTTTTCATGACTGAGTAGAGTAAGGAGAATTTTGGATCTAAAAAACTTAGCAGAAGATGAGGGCTGAAACCAAAAATCACATCATCTCTGGAAAAGCCTCACATATAGGTAACCCTACAGTCTTCTTGTTTCTCTCTGTGAGATAGTTTGTGATTACACTAAATTGGGGTTACCGATCTCTCTTTACTCACCTTTTTGTTGTCTTCTCATGAAAAAATAGCCTTCTTAGAAAGCTGAAGATATTCAGAGCATAAAGATAAGGAAAGAGACACCAAAATAAATCTTCCCTTCCTCCTATGCTGCTGTGCCTTTATTGCACAGTGATGTTTCTCAGCCTTCCACCTAGAGAAATCAGCAAACTTGGAGGAAGGTTTTACAGTGACATGAAATTACAATTTTATTCTTTCTCACCTCTTTACCACTTATATTGGATACGTAACAGAAATGATAAAATGAACCTTTTTTGATTTTTTCCTAGAGGAGTCATTTAAGTTAACTTGAAAATGTCCTAAACTTATGGCTATTTCCCACATCCCTTAGTCTATTGGATGAATTTTCAATAAAAGATTTAATCTCACAAGTCTTACCGAAAGAGGCATTAAGCAGAATTTCCATTTGTTTAAAATTGTATGATTAATTTGATAATAAAAATGATATTTCAATCAAAAAATACATTGTGGATATTATTGTGATATCCTTAGATATCACAAATCTAATGTCCAAATTCCTTGCTCTTTCTGGCAACAAACTATTAAGATGTGTTTCTTTTATGGTAGAATATGTGAGATTCAGGACATGGAAAATTAGGAAAATAAAGCTGGAAAAGTTTGCTGTTGTAATTTTTGAAGTAAAAGAATCATTGTCCTCCAGAAATGCTACAAAGGGAATAGTAATTACAACCTAGAGAAGGTCTTGGGAGTTACTTGCTGATTCCATCTAGAACCACAGCTTGTCTAAGTTTGTGATTATTTAAATTATCCTGGGCTTTCCTGAATGCTGTTTGGATATCAGTTCATGATGTGATTTTCAGTTCATGACATCAGACTTTTTTTTTTTTTTTTTTTTTTTTTTTATTTCAAAGATGATTATTAAAACCCCATCCTTTTTATGGATGTATGTTACATACATCACTCCATGCTGACATTTAAGATCTACATCATACTGTGCTGCCACTGAGGATTTATCTAACATGAAATTACTTCTTTCTTTTTAATTAAGTTCATTTTTGGAATGATAGAGATGGCCTGTCTACAAGCTGACAGGAAAGAAATGTTTTGACAGCGTGGCCTCAGGTGTGGTTGTAGAGGTTTTTTTTATATATATATATATATATATATATATATATGTTTTTTTAAATCTCAACCCACAAAGTTCTGCTGAAATTGAGAAAAACTTGTGCTGGAATTGGGAACGTTGCCTCTTCAATTCTTGTATTTAATTTTTTATATTTTAGTTAAGGCTTGAACCTGTTTCTGCTGAAATTACAGTGCCACTCTAATAGTTGAAATTGTACGAGATTAAACTCTGTGAAGAGGTGGTGTGGGACCTGAGCTGGACAGCAAAGCTTTTGAAGGAAGAGCAGCACTGTGGCTGCTGGGAACCACCCATGGCATCCTTATTACATCTTGACTGAAGCAGTCATCACCTTGGATCTTTCATTTCAGTGTTGATTGAAATATTGAAATCCACTCTTGTACATCTTGTATCTTAAAAAAAGATTTTCCCTGTAATGGAGTCCTCTGTCAATGATCCTACCGATCTGCTCTATCTTTGATTATAGTCATTGCTCAATGAATAGATCCAGTATAAACAGAAAGATCAGCTTTATTTGCGGACTTTTCTCTGCTGTTAAAATCAGAGATGTTAGCCTCCTGAAGTCCTCTCATTTCATTATTCTGTTTCTTAGACCAATAATCATTTATTTATTGATGCTATTGAAACAATTATTTTTGTTTAAATTAATTTTCTGCAGGAAATGAAATCAAATGCATTTTAGTTTTCCTGTTTCATTTGTTCATTTTTATTGCCTTACTTTTCAGTATTTTATTTTATTTTCAATAAAGTATTAATGAAAAGTAGCTCAATTGTTTTAAACAATCCTGTAGCAGATGATCTATGTCTGATTTATCAGCCCACAAGCTCTTGTGCAAAAAAGTGAAATTTGGATTCAGTTTTACAAATGAATAGCTTAAACGCAGCATAGCACAGCTCAGTAAAGATAACAGTTCATGAGCTGTTATAACTAAATCCAAACCCAACATGCACCCCATTTGCTGTGTAATCACAGTTAATTTAACATAAAAGTTATTTAGAATTATGCTGTTTAATCAAAGGAGCATGAAACTGCATTATTTAGTTTTATATTTTCATTCTTTATTAGTTTTTAGGAAGTCTGACCAAGAATGTATCCTTTTAAAGAAAGGCCAGTATAGGGCTTTAGATAAAATTGAACTCATGTGGCAGGTTTAAATCCTAGCTGAACTCATTAGGGATAAAAGTTTGCTCCTCTGCAGTGACGGTGGTGTAAATCACCTTTAATTCATTGCAAATATAAGATAATCACCAAGTAAGTAGGATGTTGTGCTATAGAAAACTATAAATCACCCATTGTAGCAAATTTGTCTTACTGCCCTTTTATTCTCATCTGAAACTTTAAAGATATTGTAAACCTCAACAAGCTCTTATGAAGTCTTACTTTTCAGTTATTTCATCAATTCTCTTTTTGTCTCCTTTTCAATTCAGATGGTAATACAATGTGTTGAAACAATAGTTTTTAGAAAGAATATTTTTTTTTCTGCGTTTGTTCATCATCTGTATTCAATGAAGTGTCATCCTTAGCACGGGAGAAAAGAGAATGTTTAAATGAGTGATTAAAAGATTTCCTGATTCACCAAAATGACTGAGGGAATAGAGCACATAAAAAGCCCTCCATATTCACAAACATATGTCCTTAGGAGAGTGAGCAAAAAAGCTGCACCACACAGCATTTAATTTCCTGATTTAATAAACCAGGAGGCTCAGCTTTAACAGCCCCTTTATGGAACAAGACACAGGTGTAATCTTTTGAGCAGCAGCTTATTTGAAGTGCATCCAACACAGCGGGCTCTGGCTTCACAGCTATTTCTTGCTGTTATGATGGGAATCACAGTAACTGAGTGTTCCTCCTGTCCTGGTCCGAGTGGCCTCTCTGTTAGCGCAGAGGATTTGGATGGGTAGGAATGAATACTTCACCTGGGCTTGAAACTAATCCCAACTATCTACCTCGTGCTCAAAGGCAACCATATCCACATATGCCACTGAATGACTGTTGGACGTGGAAACTAGAGAGCTGATGGTCTTGCATTTTCCTGTATGTTAGGTGGCATATCTGACCTCTTCCTGGATCTTAGCTGAATCCAGGGTAAGTCTTGTGTCCATTTGCTCCATTTCCACACAGTAACACATTATAAGAGGTTTTGCCTCTAACTGGAAGCAGTCTGGTTCTTCACCAGTTGCTCTTGTCAAGAAAAGCTCTGCATGGTGTTCCACTGGTGATGTCAAATGTTTTGTGTTCAGAATTGCTCTTTATCCCTGACAAGATCTGTCAGCCAGTTGTTTTTAGGAATGTTTTTATTATTTTGCTATCAACATATGGTGGTTGTTCTGCTCTTCTGTTTTATCCTATGCTTATGTGCTCCCTCTGGTTTATGTTTAAAATCAGAATGCTCAGATTCAAATGTTTTATTAATTTCTGATGTTGAGAAGGGATTGGGTCTGTTGAGAACTTCTTTGAAATGCTTTCTGCCCATCTGTTTTGCTGTTCCACTTCAGTAATAAGCAAAACGCCCCCCTCCCCATTTTATTTTTATTTTTAAATATTGGAATATTCTCACAAAGTGTTGTTTGGTAAGTGGCAGCTTGGTACAGCAACACCTTAAGTTGCAACTGCTTTTTGGTTTTCCTCTTCTGCCTTGCTTTTTACACATTTGTATCCTTCCTTTTACTGTACTTTTTTCAGTATTCATTAGCCTTCAGGATTAAGAAGCTTCCCTTCAGTACTTTTCTTTCCTGGATAAAGCGCTAGTTTAGTTTGTGCAACTTTTATTTTATGAAGGTAGGAACACAATCATCATGTCCACAGCTTGAGACACTTTTTTTTTGTTTTTTTTTCTTCTTCTTAAGAAGCCCCCTTTTTATTTGTTTCCCATCTGTTCTGCTGTCCGCTGCCTCAGATCTATTCTAGGGTTTCCTTTGCAACTTTCACAGATATTCTGTACCCCATTTTGTGACTGATTGCTTGTTTTTATTTTATGTTTATAGTTGATCTTCCTTTTTTTTTTTTATGTTTGTTTTGATGATGGAAACACTGTGGGTGCTGCTGAGATCTATACTTATGCCTTGTATAAGGGCAGGTGATCTGCCACCTGGAGGCAATGTGGTCAGGTTGTTTTCTCTTTGACCTTTCATCTCATGAATTCTGTGCTTTCTGGGTTCATTATGAGGAAGGAATGCAGTGTGTCAAGGAATTAAATTGAATACCAGGCACAAATTAAAACGAGGGTATCTTTTTATTATTGTTATTTTCTATTTTTCTTTTCTTTTTTTTTTTTTCATTTGCATTTTCCACTTCTTGTTTGTCGCATCTTTAATATTGATGTCTTCTATCCAAAGGAATAACTTGTATTTTGATAATCTGACAATCACATTTTGGAGGCAGTTGTACAAACCTTTTGTCAGTGTTTCTCTGTCACAGTGCAGTTCTGTGTGATTGACATCCTCATGAGTCTGATGATAAAGAAGTGTTGGTTGATCGACTTTGAAGACATAAATGTTATTCCTCAGAGATTCTGTATCATGAACATTATTCCCAATGAATTAACATCTTCCCTTTAGCTGGCATGGGTGAGCTGTATGATTCCCTTGCTTCTCATCCTGCTGTTGCGCTTGCAACTTACTCTTACCAGCATGAAGATGTATGAGGTTATAATTGGCCATGTCTCTCATGATCCAAAGAGCTTTAATGTTAGAAATGCAGATCTCACATTTCATCAGCTGATGTTGCCATGCTCTTACTGCTGGATTAGGATTTCTAGTGGCCCAGTGTGATTTTGATAGTGTTTTTGGGTCACTCAGGCCTCTTGCCTTTTCCCCCTTTCCTCTGTTCCCTTCCCTTTCCCCTCCTTTTCCCTTTGAATAGGTCTGTTGTAATTTTATAGTGCATGTATTCAGCATTCTGGTCTTGGGATGCAATGAAAAGTTGGCATGAATAGATCTCACATCTTTCATATCAAAATATCTGTTTTTTTATGTATTTCTGTAGTTCTTTAGTTCTTTGCCATGAAACTTGTCCCTGTTTTCTATTTTTATTGTTGTTGTTTGTTTTTATTTTTTTAATTTATTTTTATTGAAAAATCATTAAAGGTATCCTGCTACAAAAATCTGTCTAGCTTTTTTTTTTTTTTTTTTTTTTTTTTTTTTTTTTTCTTGACTTAGCACTTTTAGCTGCTGTCTTATTTTCTCATGGTCACCACAGTTACAGAGTTGTGCTCAACAAGAGGGTAGTCTCTCCAAGTGCCTCATCTTGTGCTGCTTTGCCAGACAAATGAATCTGAAGAAAGAAGGCAGTATCCCAGACTCTGTAGATTTATGTCAGATAGGCTGTCAACAACTGTTACCCCAGAACAACCTTGAGGCCAGTCAGAACACAAGTCAAGCTTGACTTCTGCCATGGAATTAAAATTTGGTCCTAGGCTTTTTAAGTGCTCCTTTCTTTAAGCAGGCGGACACGAGAAAAGTAATCCAAAGTCTTAGTGCCTGCCTGGTACTTTTTGAGGCTTTGTGTTCTTCTGAACTATAGCTTATTTTTACCTAAAATTGGAAGAACCAACAATATGTTTCAGTCCAGTGGATGGAAAGCAGTCCTCAGCCTGCCTTCTGAACTGTTCAGTTTCCTCAAGCAGGCAGTAAATCCCAGTTTACTGATGTCAGATTTCATGATAATCCTGTTAGTGGCAGTGCATGTTGATGCATTATTATTGATAGTAGTTTTCTGTATGGATTTTGAGCTAATTCCTAGTCCAGTACTGATTAGCTATTTATGTGATACAGGCAAAGAATCCTCTCCTCTTATTGAACATACCTTTGGTGGCTGCTTTTGCACAGTTGTTCATTATGTGTAGATTTCTTTGGTGTGAGTCTATGAAGGTTTGATGTGCTGTAAAATGCTTTCTGCTGTGTGTGGTCTGGCACCCCTCTGATCTGTTTTGTCTATTCCCCTCTGCATAAAGCCTTCATCAGGTGAGCTGCTGCTGTACATGGCTGCAGGCACTCTGTTGCTGGCATCCCATAGCTCTGTCTGCTTCCAGTGGTGGTAGCTACTAATTCCCTATCTGCATATCTTGTAACCCAAAGAAGATTGTTTAGCAAGATTCAGAGGGCTTTTTTTTTTTTTTTTTTTTTTTTTTTTTTTTTTTTTTCCCCTTGTTTTGTTTTTTAGTCTGACTTATGTCCCAGAATGATAATCTTAAATCTTTTTTGGCTGTGTATGTCTCCTTGGTTATAGGGCTGATGTTTCCATCCTATGGAAGTTCTTTACAAGCATTATTTATAATATGTATTGGCACTTTTATCTTGCCCAAAACAGGTCCTACTGCCCAACTGAGGATCTCAAGGTCTATGGAAAAGTTGATAGTAATTTCAATAACTTTGAGTGCTGAGACACAAGCTGTCATGTCCCTATTGCAGCTTTCTATCTCTACTTGCAAGTCAAGAAGGGCGTTTTGATCAGGTTATGCTGTAAAATTAATCATATCACAGATTTAACAGACTAATTTGTAAAAATAAAAAAATTAAAAAAAAATCACAAACTCTTTGGGCAAGGGCTTATTGCTTTTTGTATCTTGCCCAAATTTGAACAGTTTAGTAGTGTTAAACTAATTAAATAATCAAAATATGCATTTGTGTGTACCAAGATGGCTATATTAAAGAGGTAGCTTTTCATTAGCAATGAAAAAGTAAGGTTTTTAAAGAATATTTTGTTAGATAAAGTATGGAGGATGGTGGTATGGTTGGCTGCCTATTTATTTATTTTATCAAAGGGAGGAAAGTTTCTGGCATTTTAAATATGAAAACGAGGGCAGAATTTTGTCAGTCTTCTGCAGTCTAAAATATTCTATCGAATATTTTCTATATTTTCTATGTTCTATAGAATATTTTAAGAATATTTTAAGAAGCTGCTTTCTGCCCCTAAATACAGACATGGCAGAATCTGAGGAATGCCTCTACATGGGAAACTTGGTGGGAAATTGTCTGATTTTTTAAAATTATTATTTTAAATTTATTATTATTATTTTTACTTAAGGGATCTTAAAATGCAGATTATAACTTTTCTGACTGCAAATTGAGAAGACAACATATCACATCACTGAAGCAGGTAGTACATTGTGAAAGAAGGTACCACATGTACAAGATATTTACAGAAAGAATGCATACCCTCTGCAAATTCTTCCTTACCTTGTCCTGTTAAACACAATTATGGAGTTTTATCACCTAAACTGGAATTTTCTTTGGCATCCCTTTGCTTGCATAGGTGGGAACCTTGATTATAGAGTTTGACACAAACTGACCTTTCTCTATATGAAATAAGTTTGCTAGCTTAGATATTGTCAGTACAATGGGTTTTTGTTGTTGTTGTTTTCCAAGTCCTTTTTCAAATTTTCCACTAGCTTCATGTCTGAATAAGTGCTATGAGATTTAGAGAGAAATACTGTTATTATGTGTATGCCCCTCTTGTGGAGACATAAGAAGACTGTCTGGTGACCAAGTCTCTCTGCTTTTCTGTTCTTGTGTTTCCTTTTTTAAAACTCCTTTTTGCAAAACCTGCAGAGGGGAGCTGAGGTGGTTCAGCACACCCTTGTGCTTCACCCCTGTGGTGTTAGGAATGCAGATAGGAAAATTAGATACAGAATTATATGCACCTTCTTACACCTTCTTAACTAATGCAACCTATGCATAGGTTCTGCTGTGATGCAGCTGAGGTCTTCTCAAGGCAATATGGCAGAAGGTGAACAACTGCTCCACACAAAGGGATCAACATTGATTAAAATAAGCACATCTGTGTTTCTTGTGAGTTGGTAGAAAGGCTAGGGCTGTGAATAAGTGAATTTGTGAAATTATTAGTTTCAAAGTGTTTCCACATTTATTATTCCATTGAGGATTATATAAAATATTGTAGCTAGTGTGGTAGAAATGTAATGGTGATGTATGTATCAAATAATTCATTTTAAAATAAGCCTTTTAGCTACTGCACAAAAATAATTCCTCACAGGAGCTTCTTTCAAGTGCAGGTGGTTAAGCTCTTATCACCTGTCCTCATGCATTAGATGAGCAGGGTAATGTCAGACATGTGGAAAGTGAAGTAATTGAAAATAAATATTGTGCATTGTTGTGCAATGTGAATAAGCATTATAGAAAGATTTATTTTGTTTTGAAATACATTCTGAAGAAATATGAAATTATTTATTATTTTACCAGTTTAACAGGTCTCTGAGAATTAGAAATACCCATCATTATCTACAATGTTTGCACATAATGAAGAACAGATAGACCACAAGAACAGATTGAATGAAAGGAAGCATATTGAATTCTCAAGTTGTTAAAAAAAAAATCAGACTTAAATTGCAATCAGAAGTTAGTGTTTTGTATCGTTAAAGCAGTCTAATACCAGTCGAAGACTGCTTGTATCTTACTTCTGCCTCCCTCTCCCCTTCATATCTCCATTTAAAACAAAACAAAAGAACAAAATAAAAACATTTTCACAAAACACCATGAAACTTAAATATAAGCAGGATGAAAAACGTTTCCTAGACACCTTTATTTATGACAAAATCTAGTATCTAATATCTCACTTGATTACATTTTTATATTTAAGACTATAAAGTATTAAAGCTATCTGCTATTTCCTAGGTCAAAACATATCTGTAGCACATTGCAAAGAAATTTGGAAGCCAATAAAATAAATTGGCAGCAGTTATTAAATCTAGCAGCTGGACTAGATGATCCTTGTGGGTCCTTTCCAACTCAGGATATTCTTTGATTCTATTCCTAAACTTCTTAAATTCCCAAATTCCAACTTGGTAAGTACCAGAGAACTGAAAAGTCTCTTTTAAGGTTTTCCTCTGCTGCCTGACATCAGATAGTTCCTCTCATAAGTTTGCCCCAGGATAAACACAGTTTAAAACAAATTAGATTTCTAGCCTGAATACTTTTTTTTATTATTATTATTTTTTATTTTTTTGTGAAACACTTGCATATCAGACTGGTCATCAGAATATCTTAGAATCAAGTGGATGGTTAAATATCTTGTAACATCTCTTCTTACACTTGTCTTTTCCTACAAGTTTGCCTTGAAGGTATCCTTTCTCTGAAAAAATGATGTGGTCTCTGATCTTTGTGGTGGGACTTGAAATGTCCTGGGTTTTCATAGTCCTTGTGCATTAGCTGTTACAGAGGAAGGAGCATCTGAAATGTAATCCTGTTGATGTATGCTTTGTCATGGGCTGTATAGAGTTATTTTATATATATACAACACTTGTGAATTTTAGAATATAAGATGGTGTTTGAATGTTTTCTCATTATTTAGATCTCCTTTTTAATTTCTCTTTGCAGAAATGCATTAGATTTAACCCAGAAGCTTCAGTGTGGGTTGCAAAGCAACGAATTTTGTGCACTTTGAATCAGAGTTTGAAAGATGTCCTGAATTATGGACTGTTCCAGCCTGCAAGCAATGGTAGAGATGGGAAGTTTTTGGATGAGGAACGACTTCTTAGGGAATACCCACAGCCAGTGAATAAAGGAGTTCCTTCCCTAGAGGTACTTTTTATATCAAAAATCTGAAATATCATTGTATTCGTCTGCTTCTGTAAACTGTAATTGAGGTTTCTACATACAGTAGAATTGTGTTTAGAAACAGTGATCAGCAAGTCTGAACTTGAACCCTTGCTCCCAGAAGTCCTGGTGTTTGCCTGCTTGGTGGAATTATTTCATGTAGTATGCCCAAAAATCTGCACAGAATTGAACCCTTCAGAAAATTTGATTTTGAGGTTTTCTTCTGCTGAGAACACAGGGGATATATCTTAGGAGAGTAGTCTGATTTAAAAAAGAAGTGTAAGGTACTGGATTAAATGTTTGGATCTGTGATTAGGTTTACCATTGTAGTGTAGCAGTTGCTGAATAATAACCCTTTGTCTCCTGCCAAAGGAGGGTATTTTTGTCTCAATGAAGCCTGAGGAGAGTGAGTTTGTGTGAAGCAGTCACCTGTTCCCCTCTCCATTGCTTATGCAGGGGCTGTGCAGCTGGGCGCTAAACTGGACAGAGCTACTATGGCACTGGGCAAGCAGAGAGCAGAGACAGATCACACTGTACAGCAGGAAGCTGGACACAGAACTGGCATTTAATTAATTTTGATATTGCTTGTATGGTGGTACATTACCCAGTAATAATCTGTAATTAACAGACTTATGCCACTACAACACAGGCATAGGAAAGAAGAACCGGGGTCCAGAGACAGTTTTGAGTCCTGTTTTTTCCAGCAGTTTATTTCTGAGAGCCAATGATATTCATATTATAGCCATAAGCAAAATAAATAACTGCATTATTTTCTCTGTCATATTTGTTACAGTGTTCTGTTTTATGAGTGCTAACTGTACAATTTTTTTTCTAGTAACAGCTAAAGGATTGCAATACAGGGGTTAAAAGTGATCTTTTTTAGAAAGCTGTTATTAAAGCCACCTACTGTATAGGCTCCTTGCCCAACAAATGTGCTCCATTCTTTGAACTGTGTGTAGTATGATGAAATAAAGGAAATTATAATTACATAAACACATGATGTTGACTGTAGATCTGTCTACTCTAGCCAAAGGGCATCAAACTGCTCACAGTGATTGAGTTTCAGTCAAAAGAGACAATCCTATAAACCTCAGTCACAGGACCAGTTCTGTTAAGCATCAGGAAAACTATTCCCATGTATAACTGCTGCCTATGCTGTTTAAGGGATTTTTCAGGAATCTTTTTCTTTAAATTAAATTTCTGAAGTGTTAAGCTGCTATTTTGAAAAATGTATTTTATTGTTTAACATGCCTTCCCAGGCATTCTTTCTATCTGAGGCTATAAATGAAATGCACAGATGCCTTTAGGGGGAAAGCTCTTTTCACTGTAATTCTTGCTTATTTATGTAGATTCTAGAGGCTGATCTCATTTTCCTTGTAACTCCACTCATTTCAGTATATTTATATAATATGGCTTCCATGAACTGTATGGCCAAAATGACACTAAGTTAAGCTGATTATTGGGCTGATTATTGGTGAATATTCAAAATGAAATACTAAGCCTTTTTTAAAAAACATTTTTCCAAAATCTACATCATCATGGATACTTCCTGGTAAGGTCAGAAATATTCTTGTTATTATTTTTTAAGCAAAATTGGATATTTTAAATTGTTGTTTGCTTGTTTCCTCTCAGTTTCGATACAAGAAAAGAGTGTACAAACAGTTCAATCTTGATGAAAAACAACTGGCCAAGCTTCACACAAAGGTATGCCCAGTTTAATGGGGAAGCGAACAATTGTGTTCTTAGAAAAGTAATGTGTCTGAGAAACTGGATATAAGTAGGAGTTCATTACCACCTGGTCCAATTGCCAAACAACAAGTAGTATGTGTTTGCATTGCCAACAGGGATGTGTGAATTGTGATCTGGGATTTTTGCCTGTAGAAAAAATCCCATGTTTAACTCTTACATATGTACAAGTAATATCAAATGAATCTTATTACATAAATACATGCTTTCAGCATGATGCAGAAATGCTGATCTATGTCTTTAGACTCATTTGCAGGTCAGAATAATAATGATCACCTTACATTATCCTAATTTCTTACTGAAAGAATCTGTTGTTCACTTTTTCCTTAAAACTATGAACAACAGAATCTTCTCATTGTGTATGACTTCTAAACTTTACAAACTGCGTGGTTTATGCTCACAGCATAAAGTTGGGTTCTCCAGGAGTGTGATTTTTTTTCCATGGTCTCAATGGATATATAGTGACAGAATATTTCACTTTTAGTCAAAATTTTCTTTTTACAATCAGAGGATGATTAATTTGTCACGCTTTGTTTCAGGCTAATTTGAGAAAATTTATGGATCATGTCCACCATCTTTCAGTGGAAAAAATCACAAAAATGTTGGACCGAGGACTGGATCCCAACTATCATGACCTAGAAAGTGGAGGTCAGAACAATAAAACTAGCAGCATAGCATAGTACCGTGGGGTTGCTCAGCCTAAACTGATTAACAGGTTAAATCTCATGCATTCTTTCTGTTGCCTTCATAACTCTAGTCTAATGGAATCTGTATGGTTTTTCTGTCCAAAGAAGGAAATTGATAATTTATGATTTTCTTTAATCAGTATTTTTAACTTGTCATTTTAAAAGTTTTTAAAGCAGATGTTCTTTATTTTATAATTTTGGTCATTTTTTTCATGTGTATACTATTCTATTCTTCAGAAACACCACTAACTTTGGCAGTTCAGCTTGACAATACAGTAGAAGTGATAAAAGCTCTGAAAAATGGAGGAGCACATTTAGACTTCAGAGCCAAAGATGGAATGACAGCTCTGCACAAAGCAGCCAGAGCCAAGAACCAAGTAACCCTCAAGGTAAAAGCTTTTAGTAGCAAATTACACATTACTTTATCCAGAAAAATATATAAAGGAAAATGCATTCAGTTAATTACTGTATTGTCCTCAATGCATCTTTTAATACATATTTGTTCCAGTGCTTTCTAGTGGTTTTAAAATCTTAGGATTTGCTTTCAATAAAGCAAACTTTTTACTTCTGATTTTTAGGTAGTGGTGAAATTTAACTTTATTCACTGATAGATTGGGAAATATCTGCTTGAGGAAACAGGAATAGTATTATTGCTGCTTATCTCTTCGAAAGCAAATGCCAGTGATATGGATTACACATTGTATCTTAATGCAGTTTTTCTGTTTTCTTTCATATTTTAACAGGTATTCTTAAATCACTTTGATATGCTAGATTAAATCTTATGTTTATGGCATTTGCTTATTGCCTTTTGACAGTTATTGAAATTGCATGACATTTTTGATAAAGCATCCTGTAACTGAAGAGGTAAATGTGTTTCAAAGGCTACGTGACATTTTCAGAGTGCCAGTTCTGAAACTGAAGGAAAGATGGAAATAGGACATTGTCACTCATCCTTTTCTTACTATCCCTGTAGATACCTTGAGGTCCTTATTCTTCTGGGGTCATTCCTTCCTTAGCTTACTCTGTGTTGCAGCCCATTCTTTCAGCTTGTAAATAAGTGAGCAACAAATAAACATTATGGAAGATATCAACCTTGTAATTATTTTAGAAAAAGGTAGAAAAGTCTTTTTTCACTTACAGGTCCCTCTAAATAATCATTTTAACAGATTGTGGTTGATTTCAGACTCTTTTAGAGCTTGGGGCATCTCCTAACTACAAAGACAGCTGTGGCCTGACACCCCTGTACCACACTGCTGTGGTGGGAGGGGATCCCTACTGCTGTGAACTGCTACTTCATGAACACGCTACAGTCAGCTGCAAAGATGAAAATGGATGGCAAGAAATTCATCAGGTAGATAAGATTATTTTTTGGTTAGAGTTCAAATAGTATCAGGAGATGTGCACCATGTATGCTTTATGTTTAAACAGTGTTTTGAATGTCCTTTTTGTATGGTTAGTCCTTGCACATACAAGTATGGAGTTATTTCCTGTTTCTGTTAGCGTGTTGCTTTGCATCCTGCTGTGATAAATTAGAAGTATAAGCTGTCCCAGTGGAGTATTTTTTAACTTTGTAGTCCAAGCTGTCGCAATGGAGTACTTTTTGACTTTGTAGTCCTATGGTTACCGTGGATTTTGCTGCAGAAATTGTTACTGCAGTTGACTGCTAATCATATTTAGCCAATGGAATCTTGGAAGTTTGAAATTTAGCATCCTTTTAGTGGCACTTTATTAAAAAAAAAAAAAAAAAAAAGGCTAACTCAATATTTTTGTTACTTGCTAAATGTTAATTTTCCTGGTAATACTTCTGTGTTTGTCAGATGTACTTTCTTCTTTCTCGGAGATATCAGACTCTCTCCATTGACCATAACAGGGAGCCTTGATAAATGGTTGAATGGTTTGAACAGCTTGCCTAACATGTATACCTAGGGGAAATACATTTCCCTTGTGTAAGTCGTCTTACAGAGCCTCTCAATAAGCTGAAAAAAGCATTGCTGTCAGATTGGCAGAGGAGAAGGTGAAACCCCACTCTAGCAAGGAAGAAAAGTGGGGAAAAGGCCTGGTTTTAGTCCAGCTTATTGCAGGAAGAATAGAAAGTTGGACACCTGCACATTCATATCTAGCTGTTGATTGACTTTTAGAAATAGGACTGAATTGATAATTTATGGCTCATTGTGCATTAGCTCTATTCTCCTCCACATTTAGAAACACAGCTATAGTTTGATTCTGTTTCTCCCACTTACTTATTTTCAGATGCTTGCTTTCTATTGCTTTAAAATATTCCTGTTCTAACATCCGCTGGCATGATGTTTCCATTAGTTTTTGCATATAATTGGTAAATGAATAAATTATTTAACAAGCACCGTTTTTCTATGTTTTTGTTGTTGTTTGTTTTGTTTTGTTTTTCTGTCTGTTGCAATTTAAATTTGGAGAAAGAAAAGATGTAGTGGTTAGAGTACTAGTCTGGGATTTGGGAAATCCAGTTCAATCCTAGATGTGTCACTTTTAATTTGTGCGTTGAGCAGTACACTAATTCTTCTGATCCAAACTGCAAGATGTGTAGGTGATAAAATTCCCACTGAAGTCAGTAGTAATGAGGTACTTAAGACAGGGTGAATGTCTTTGTATATCTGTATCTCTCAGCTTAAAATTCCATATTATTATAGGACTAGGAATCCATATATTATAGGAGTGATGCTGATCTGAGGTGATGTCAACCTAAAAGTATTATGAACTGGGTGATGCTCAGTTGGTGTGCTACAGAGAAGAAAGGAGTAAAGTAATTGAGACTGATGAATTGAACGAATGTGATTCTTCTCAAACTTATTTGCTAATTGGGAAAGTTTCAAATTTCAGTGGAGTTTCATTCTGTACAGGTTTAATTCCAACTGTGTGACTGAAAGTAACATTGGAAGATTTTCCCTCCTTTGGATCACTGCCTCGTGTACACTGTACATTTAATGACATCATAGAATCTGAAAATTATTATTTCAATTCTTTTGACCAGATTTCTCTAAACAGTCTTCACACCTTAAAAATCAGTCTTTGGAAATCTGATCATCTTCAGTGCCATCTAGTGGACAATTTTCCAAAGATTTCCAGGACAAAAATAATTACTTTCTGTCAACTGTTAAACATGGTTAGCTGACTAGGAATATTAGTTATGTTTATATGTTCTGCCTAAGAATATATTAGAAAGATATCAATCTTTGTATATTCTTCATAATTTACATTGCTGTTCTCCAAGTACTTAAATATATTTTTGCACAGACTTGCTGTATGTGAAGTGCATGCATCTGAGTTCACAGACAGACAGGCAGATCTGGTTGTTAGGCTTCCCTTTCAGTCCAAGGGTGGTTTTAAAAATTAGGCCTAAAATAAAGTAGCATATTCTCTGATTAAAAAATGAGGAAATACAAAATGTTGGCATGGAATGCTTGCCTGATACCGCCAGATTGTATAATAACTGAGATATTAATGTATCTTTTCATAGGCTTGCCGGTATGGACATGTTCAACATCTGGAGCACCTTCTCTTCTATGGCGCTGACATGTGTGCACAGAACGCGTCAGGAAATACGGCGCTGCACATCTGTGCCCTTTACAACCAAGTGAGTGGCCACACGCATTCTCCACTTTTAAACGTTGGTCCTAGAAACTAGAAGGGACATAATTAAATACAACTTTATTAGTATGTTAGTCACATTTGATTACAAATAAGGCTGCTCGTTTTTGGTAGCAAAATTATACCTATTCTTTGGAAAAGAAAACAACACAGTGTATGACTGGACTGTTTTTTAGTGTTGTATCTAAATATTTGTTTCCTGGTAATAACTTATGGCTGTTTTGCTAAAATTTAAATTAGAATTAAATAAGAAACACTTGGAAAATACTGTAGAGATATATCTGTAGATTATACAAAGATGTCTAATTCTCTGCTGTTTACAACTTGTGTAGCCATTTACAAATAACAGAACCATTTTGATTTGATAACATGTAATACTCTCTCTGCAGGGATGGTGGGGAGGGAGTAAGTTTTACAACTATGTTAAAACACAGCACATTTAATGTTACAATGAATTAGGAAAATACAAGTCATGAGATGTGACTGTAACTAGTGAAACATCTGTTAAAGCATCTGCTTCTTAATTAATTACAATCTCAGTTTTTTCAAAAGCCTTTTCAAAGCAGATTTTTCAAGTATTGAAGACCTGACTGTTTTAAAAATAGAATTTGGGGAATAATTTGACAGTTGACTTTTTTATGTGTGCCATAATTGATTTCAATTCATAAAGAGTCCAGTCATACAAAATTTCCCTGTTAATGCTCATCGTTTGAAATATGCAACATATCAGTGGGTGTCTCTGTGGATTGCTTGTTGCTCCCTATCTGCTGGTGGCCTTCAACAGGTTAAATCCCTAGAACAGCTAGGTTAAGCTTAGCTATTGTTTCTTTGCTTCTGTAGGCATACAAATTCCTAGAGGATTTTGCAGAGGATTGAAATTCACTTTTTTCTCAACAAAAAATTTGCATTTATGCTTCCCATCAGGAATTGGACACAACTACCTATAGGCATTTCTGTTGAGTGAATATTTAAAAAATATATTTTCAAACTTCATTTATTTCACTTTTTCTGAGTAAGAATTTTGAAGTTTGGACCATATATAAACATAAAAATGCAAAATCATCTTTTTTTTTTTTTTTAATCATTATATTGCAATGTTTTCATGGCTATAGTTGTTTACAAGATCACACTTGTAGAAAATGTTATGCAGTATGATATGGAAATTAGACTAATCCTGTTGAATACAGTATTTTTCATGTAAAGGTGTGTTCTCCTGACGTCTACGGAAATAAATATTCTGTGGGGGTTTCACACTCATTGAAATTTCATCTACAGATCATGACTGTTTTCATAGGCATTAAATTGGGCTTTTTGACTGGAAGTTTTACATCTTGTGGCTACAGTGTCCTGATTTTATCTTCCTTAATCAGGAATATGTAAAAATAAAAAAATTTTCTTTGGTGCTGTGAACCATAACCCATGTTGATTTTTTCAACTTAATTGGAAGTTGTTATTAGCTAATGTGGAAGAAACTGTGTTTATCTTTTCTAGAAGAAGAGGATGGGAAGGACAACAAGATCCTTTTTGCCTCTTGATTCCTGTAGATGGAGTCATTACCCATTGGATTTTTCCCTTCGAGCTTTCCCCAGGGAGTTTTCTCAGGATTTCAGTAATTTTGTTTTCTTAAGTACCAGCTAAGTGCTGATCTAAATGACTTCTTGTTTATTATTATTATTATTATTATCATTATTATTATTATTATTATTTGGTGGCCATCCAGTAAATCAATGAAGTGTGGACAGGTCTTATACTCTGCTTTTTCTGAATAAAAAAGCAGAGATGAAGAATGCCTTCTTTCAGTCAGAGGACTGGATTCTATGTGGAAACTGTTGTAGTATTAACTCAAGTAACTAAACTCAAACACCAAATTGAATCTTATCTGTTGACAAACCCAGAGATCTCTGAAAAATGCTTTTTCAGTCTTATGTCTAAAAGGCATATTCGATCCATGTATGATATAACGAATGAGCAATGCTAAGCTCTCAATATCAGAAGTTGTTAGTTTGTCCAAACTGCAAACAGAAGTTGTGGCATTGATAGGAAGAACCTTAGGAACAACAAATTCTTAAATGGGTAATTTCCCTTGAATTAAGGAAAAAAAAAAAAAAAGGCATCTGAAGCATTTTTGGTTCTGGCTTTTCTGCTTATTCTCCCTGGTTTGTTCCCCTTAACACCAGACATATGAGAAGGAGACAAAAGGAAGAGAGACTCTGAAGCCAGGAATGCTTTTGTTTGTTTAAGAAGAAGAAACAAAGAAAGAAGGTCTATACTTCATCCAAAACCAAGATTTTTATTTTATTTTATTTTATTCAAACAACTCTGGCCACTTTTGACAAAACTTTTCTTATCAAAACCATTCAAGAAATAAGTCAATTTACTTTTTTTTTTTTTTTTTTTTTTTTTTTTTTTTTTTTACACTGTATATAGTTTAGTTGAAGACTGTGAAGAATGTAAAAATATATTATTCCTAGGGGAATAGTAGTCACTGTAGGAATATAATAGAGTGTGTAAGCCTAGCATCATTTAGCAGTCAGTATGAAACAAATTATTGGGAAAGTAACATGGAAAAGATTATTTGTGTATTTATTTATTCATTTAAACCTGGAGGTCATCCTCTAGATTGCAGAATATTTACTTCTTTTGCATATTTACTAATATAAAAGTCAGAAAAAATAGAAAACTCTCATTTTACGCATTGGTGTAGGTCTTTACGTGTTTAGAGATACTGTGAACACACCTAGATTTGTTCAGATTTTGGTACAAGCAAATGAGACTATATTAACTACATATCTTTAAAAAATACTGTCTGAGAGATAATTACTAATATAGATGAGAGATGATTATTAATATCCTATCTTGAGATAGGATCCATTTTGTTGTTTCAGTCTGTTATGCAAAATAGGAAGTGTGGGAGCAGAAGAAAACAAAAGAACATCTTTTTGGAGTAATGAATTGTAGTGAAAGGGTAGGATACCTCTTCCCCAGATGTATTTAGGACGTGATGGAGGAGATCAGGAATCTGCTGTGATAAACTGGAAATCATGAGGAAAATTATTTTCGGTCATACTTTCTACATGTTAGTTTATGACTCAAAACCTAATAAATAAGCTCAATTTCTGTCACTAAAACAGCTAAACTATAATACTCTTTTATCTGGCTGCAAATTCACTGTTAGAAATAAAAGGTAGCACTTTGAAATATTTCATTTGGTAGAACTCCATAACATAACATGGCAAAAAATCTGAAAAGCACAATAAAATTAGTAGAAATGTTCATGATCAGAAAACAAAAATAAACTGTTTTGCATAATATCCTAAGATGAACATTAAAGAGGACATATAGGAAATATATGGATTGCCAAAAGTCTGAAAAGTGTGCCAGAACCACAAAGGATTTCTGGCAGGCCACTCATACTTTAGAACAGTGTAGACTAGTGATCTAAGGATATCAATCCAATATAGTTGTTTTTAGAGGATTTCATTTGCAGATTTCCTCAGTTCAGAAGGTCTTGAGCCATGCATTTCTCTTTTCCTTAAAAGAAGTTTATTGGGTTTGCTCTGTAACTGTTAGTATTTTTGGGGGGAAAAGAGAGTAGGTTAGACTGATCAATACAGTTCCAATACACAAAACAACAACAAAAAAACCATACATTAAATGTTTAGCATTGAGGATGAGCAAGAAAATAAAATCAAAAAACTCAAACCAAACAACAACAACAACAAAAACCCCACAAAACTAAAAGCAAAGAAACAAAACAAAAAAATAAAAACAAATCAACAGAAAAAGTTCACATAACCGGTAAAACTGCTTTATACAATTTTTAGCAGTAGGGGAGGATATCATTTATCTGGTACTGTTTACTGTACCTTGAACAGTGTATTGTTTTCCCTACAAAATAGGCAAAAAACATATGGGAGTCAAATTTCACTTTGAACTAATGCATTTACTGCATTTCTTTTTTGTTGTTGTTGTTAAATATGGAACTTCCACACTACAATTTATTAAAAATTTAATAAGATGTTTACATCTCACGTTCCTTTACTTTTTTGTTGTTGTTCTTATTTAAGAAAATATATTCAAAGCAGCAAAACATCTCATAGCCTCAAATCTCTTTAGGACCATTATTAAAAAGTTTACCCTTTTACGATTTTCAGGAGAGTTGTGCCAGAGTGCTGCTTTTCCGGGGAGCAAACAAGGAGATTAAGAATTACAACAGCCAGTCTCCATTTCAGGTAAGGAAAAAAAAAAAGAAAAAAAAGGAAAAAAGAAAAAAAGAGCCTTCTCCCTGCCCTTCAACAATATTTACAAAAAAAAAAAAAAAGTTATTCTTCTGTACTATGTGAATTTGTTTTTGTCAATTCTTCCTTCCTTGGGTGTGATGCCAAAAAAGTGGGAAATGTTTCAGGGACAGGGCTGCATTAAGTGCAGTGCAGTCAGTAATAAAGGTTGAAGTTGTCATCTCTTTCACCACAAGGAAAGTCTTTCTTTGGATTAGTCAAAATTCAATAGATATTTTTTCACCATTTACTCATATTACTTTAAGTGAGCTTAATTAAAAATCCAGATGGAAGAAAGTTGTCCAAAAGGGTTGCCAGGTATGTCTGACAACCTTAAGCCCTTATTTCTGAAGCAGTCCTAATTAGTCTGGATTTCAGTGAAACATTCATAATACAAACTGGCATGTGAGAAATAGGAATGAAAGTTGTGATGTTTTAAGAAAAAGATTTTCTTTTTTCAATTTACAGAAAATAGTGCTTCAAGAAGAGTGATTACGCAGTATTGCTAAAAGGAACATGAAACATGTTCCTGTCATGAACCATGAGGGGACCATTTCCCCAAAACAAGTACTCTTTTAACAACAAAAAATATCCTGATTTACCTTTGTATCTTTCCCATTACATCCTGCTCCCTAGTTGGATCATTCTGGCGTAGAATTCAAAAAACAAATGAAAAACAAAGCTACAACAAACAAACTAACAAAGCAAAACACCTTTTCTCTTATGCTTTGACAAATAAAATTGATCAAATATTTGCTATGTCCATGTAGGCCTCGGAGTTGGCTTCTCAGAGTTCATGCCTGGAAAATGCCTGTCACTTAAAAAAACTTAGCCAAATATTTCTGTATCAGTTTAATTAGCTCTGTACTTTGAAGGTTCCGGGCATAGGTTGTGTCTCTTGAGGTTAAGAGTTCCACCTGCAAATCCCAGCCAGATCATTTTCTCTGGAGACCATTTTCCCAAAACTGGGGAAACAGTGTAATAATAATTTAATTTTAGGGACCATTTTCAGACTGCTAATAATTTGCCATCCAAATATGTACTAAGCACAAATTCACTAAGTACTAGATAATACTTAATCATTGCACCTTAGAATTAGGGAGTGATTTAATTCGGTGATTAAAAAATGGAAAAGTGAAATCCCTAATTTTTGGAGGGATGGGTTTCAGTGTCATCTCTCTACCTTGAGAGATCAGATTTTATTCCTCTGTATCTTTGAGATTCACTTTTGCCTTTGTTTTAGGTTTTTTTTTTTGGGGTGGGTAAATGGAAAGCAGAATAATTTCCATTTGTCTTCCTCTTTATACTGACTGCTGCAACATTTTTACTGTTCCTCCTAAATTAAGGAAACACAGGGAAAAAGGCGGAAAAAATATTTGTAAAAGCTGGCGCTGATGGTTATACGGCTTCAAGTAGTGAAGGGTGACTAGCCAAAACCAAATAATGTCAGAACAGCAAGCAAGCACAGTGACAGAAGAAATAATCTCACGAGAACAGTCTAGCTGTGGAAGTGTGATTACTGACCAGTGAAGTGCCTATAGAATAAAATGCTTCTATTTGTTATCATTTATTATATGTTAACAGTTCTAACATTTGGGCTTTTGACTGGTCCTCTACCCCTAGTTGGGACAGAAGGACTAACAAATAGTTCGGCTTTTTTCTATCTTTTCTACATCCATGTGCTTAAAAAAAAAAAAGGAAAATGCTTTGCATCTTTTTACTCAATGGTGTCTTGCTTTTAGGTGTAGGAAATAAAGAAAAGGTCTAGTTTTTCCAAATGCAGTGAGTAGGGAAAACCCCAATGGCAACATTGCAATTAGAATTAATTCTTTGCCATCTGTCTGCTGCTGACCCAGTCGATCAGACACCACAAGTGGAGCTGTTATAAAATTATGCAGAATCCCCTTGAGTTAATAGGATTTTGCATACTAAAATTGTTTACTCATGTAATCAGTAGCAAGGAACATCAAAGCATCTCATATGTACATAATGAGAATGGTTGTAGCTGCATGATCTATTCCTTTGAGTAACCTCCATTACGTTATTTTCCCAGAAATCTAAAAGGATCATTCCTTTGAATTGTTGCTTACAAAATTGATTGTATGAAAACTAGGCTTTTCTGTAAATAAACAGTATCCATATATGGAGAAATTTTTATGCTGCTTTCAAGGCAGGCCAAAGCTTTTTTATTATTTTTATTTTGATGAAAATGAGGAGCATGTTTTGACTTTGCATCTTGCATTACTGGCCAATTAATATGTTTTAATTTTACTACACATAAAAAAAGAAGTGGGGGGAGTATTCACTTCTTTCCAAATCAAGTCCTTATTAAAATAAGCATGAATTTACAGCATCATAAAGAAGGGAGACTCTTCTGAGCTGAATTCTGTGCCATTTAATTTAGGTATCCCACACTGTGTTCTGGTTGGGCATCTCTGCCTGGGATATGTCTGTCTGTTTTACCTTTTCAGTGTCTGGCTGAATTAGTATTAGAATGGCATTGTCAAGTGTCAAAGCCATGAAAAAGCTTGTATATGCTTCCCAATTAAATGCATAACATTTTATTAGCTACCTTTGAAGAAATGGGTTTCATCCAGACTGATTACTGGGATCTCTTAAGTTAGTAATCAATGTTGAGTACAGCTGATATCACCTACACCTGAAAGTCTGTCTGTGGCTGTCAACTGTAACAGATTTTGCTGTAAGGATGTACTGCACAATAACAGAGTATGGGGTACCAGAGATTTTTCTTTGTTTTTATGGTTTTTTGTTTGTTTGTTTCTATTTCCCCCTAATAAGTATTAACATTTCTGTGAACTATTCTGTCATCCCTGTTGTAAGCTCTGCTAATAACTCCACAGCCATTCCTACCTTTTGATAGGGCTTGCCAAAACATGATTGCCATCAACATACAGTAAATCAAGTTACAGTTCTCATAAACTGTCTAATGACGTGATGATCTATAACTATAACTGACATTCCATTTATAAGCTACCCTGAATTTTTCCAGTGGTTTTAGCTTTTTATTTATTTATTTATTTATTTGTTATAGTTGTTCTTTTCATACTAGTGTTTCTATGTTATTAATGGAAACATAGACAGAAGCTTAGTTCTTGGTCTTGTGGTAGCTGCAAAGGCATGGACTGGAAAATTGACAAAATGTTCTTTCAGAAAATCTGTGATATCCTACCAACATCCATAACTTCATGGTTTTCCATGCAGTTTGAGTTCATAGGTAGAAATTATTTTATATTAAACTATTTGGCAACTACTAATCCAGTGACTCAGAATCATCAGTTTTGCAGTGTTTACAAGCCATTGGTATTGTACCACACAAGTTCAAGTGAACATACACCTTGTTCATCATGTTTTTTCTGTTAGTGACCAGAAGCTCTATATGAATAATTCATGTTTTCATATGGGCTATAAAGTACTTCCAAGCTTAGAGCAAATAGAGCTAATGGATAGTATTTTTAAAGCATATGTGTTCAAATATGCAGAAGAACTATTCAGAGGTTGCATTTAGTGACACCCAGGGTTGTACCTGAGGATGATTTCTCTCTCAGACGTACTCTGTTATTGACCGTTGCTGTCCCAAATCAACATGGTCTGTTATTGTGCTGGTATATAGACAGCAGGAGGAACAGCCTTCTTCCAACACCTTCTTCCAGTGCCACGGCAGGTAGTATTGTTCCTTTCAGTATGTTGGCTGTACATCTATTTCAATTGCTCACATTTTTGCCAGATTTGAATCATTTGACATGAAAATTTCCATGCCTTATATCTGAGGCTGCATTGTTCAGAAAAACAAAATGATTCAGCTGTTTCAGAGCATGGGTGAGGGAAAACATGTGTTGTTTTGCTCATACTGAAAACTCTGTTGACCCACCTCTCCTCGCCCCATCTCCCCTGTTGTGTTATGTTGTTTTGTTTTGTTTTCTTTAATTGCTCTGCATGCTGTCAGTGATCTCCATGTTAATAACACAACAGTGTAAAATGGTTTGCAGTCTGACTCAAATACAGGGGCTCCAGCACTAGACTGCATATTTGGAAGCTGGCTAGGGGAATATAGACAGGCAGAATTGGGCATGGGTAAGTAAACAAGGAACTTGAGAGCTTGACCTTGCAGATGGGTGGAAAAGTGCAAGACTGCCTGAGACCAAGGCTGGGAGTCAGTGAAGGAGAGAACAGAGTAAGAGCAAAATAGGTAAGGGTCTTTGGGAGATTTTTCATCATCAAGGGCATTAGAGAAGGAAAATCAGATCAGGGGAAGTTGGGACTGATTGTATGAAATTGAATCTGAGCTGGGAAGATGGGGAGGATGAGGATGTCACAAGGTGGAAATGCATGCAATGTTCCCAGCCCTGCATGAAAAAATCATCTTTTTTTACCCAGCATATTGCTGTAATGGCTTCCCAAAGCCAAGTTTTGATTTTGTATATTATTTTTTTTGAAATTCTAAAATTCTGTTTTTGATGGAATTTGTAGATAAACAAGATAATAGGAGATATTCCCAGGTATTTTTTGTCTCTGGCACTTTTGAAAGGGTGAAACGCTGAGAAAGCAAATTTTACAACTGAAAATCTGTCCAGTGCCTCAAAAAGGCTTCTTACAAGTATAAAGAAATATTCGCTCTCTTGATGTTAAAATATGTAACACTTGTGTAGTGTAATTGATGTAATGACATCTTTTTTTGCTAAGTATTTATTTTCATCCTAATTCCTGTCCTAAAACACCCGTGCAAACTATACATTATTGAATATTGTGTGTTATTGGCAAAAAAAAAAAGATCTCTGCTTATGATACCTTACTCAGACTTTAAGCTTTTGCTGCTTTTGTCCTGATTTCAGTCAAATCTTTGATTTTTTTCTTACTCATTTTGGTTATTTTATTCATTTATTTTTCTTGTTTGACCACTGCTTATGTAGATCAGTTACATTCTGTTTTGCAGTACAGAAATATCAGGTAAAAGACTCCGTCATGGAAGAGTATGCATTCAGATTTACACTTACTCATTATTTGTGATATTTAAAAATTGATGGAAAACATTCAAGGACTTAACATGGTTAAAAAAAATAAAGCATTTAACATTTTTAACTTTACAGAAGTGACAATACAAGAAAAAAATCATTTTTTCCTTTGAAAATAAATGTGTATGTATAGATATATGCATACGCACCATTATTTTCATAAGAGGAGATTATGAAATTAACAAAAAAAAAATCTCGTGGTGGTATACCGAGATGCAAACAATGATTAGTTATGACATGTTTTCTCATCACTTACCTTGAAGTGCTATTTATAGAGGAACACGTTCTCATTTGAGAAAAAGGCTTTTTGGGAATCCCATACATCACCTCCAGCATATTTATGCCTTTGTTGTGCTGATATGGTATCTGTTAAGAGTATTAGGGGAAATGTTGCCAAATGAAACTATTCCTGAGAATAGCTGGGATACAAGATGTTCTTCCAAGTAACACTTTCAAGAGAAAAGCATTCAATGGCAAATTTGAGGTGACCTCAAGTGCCAGTAGGTTTCCTGCTATTGTCAATTTTAAAGCACTGACAAGCTGTTAGGCAGATGCTTCTTAGCATCACACATGAAATACAATTACCAAGGATCAATTTTTGGTTTATTATACAGTTGGTGACAACAAAACGGTATGCGATACTGCTGCTGAGAACTTGGGGCAGCAAAGATGCTTCTGCCCCCTACTTCTGGAGATACTGCAGCTACTTTTGAAAACTGGGACACAAAGAAACTAAATTATGTGATTATCTTGTATTGAGAGAGACAAAATATTGCCACATTTGGAGATGCTAAAAATACTACAGAATGTGTCATTTTGGGAGGGGAAAAAAAAAGTCTATTGTTGCTGCATAGTTGTTATGTGGCTGCAGACTTCTGGAGGAGTGTCCGTGTGTCTGTGATTTGCACTGTGCTCTGTGTAAAGGATCCCAGACCTCTTATCTTCCTCTTTGCACTTTCTCTCCCCACTCAGACAGTCCAGCTGAAATGCCTCAGGTGTCCTCCCTCACAGCAATATTTCACTGGGAAACAGCATGTCCTTGAGGTAGCTAGGAGCCAATCTCTTTGTTTATTTATTTTCCCAACAAGTGGATAAACTTCAAAAAGCTGAGAAGCAGCTGAAACTAGATTACAAAAAGGAACAAATAAAGCAAACTAAATTGTAAGGGTCACTGCCTGTTGTTGCTCCAAGTGAGCGAGGCTGGTGTGCAGTGCAGTTGCGATGAGCTATCAGGAGAGAGGTTGCAAGAGGTAACGCAGATCTGTATAATTTTAATTATAGGATTTTGATAGCAAGTTTAAATACTGCTTCTATTATTTTATTCATACTGTATCCTGGAAGGAAGGCAACAAGGGTAAGTTCTTAACTAGCCTGATCATAACTGAACAGTTGCGCATAGCTTGTCTTATCCATGTAGTGTCAGCTGTGGCAACTCTGCATGCTTTTTTTTCTGTAACTATAAAGAGCACAGTAAATCTTGTCATTGGAAATACTTAGATTATTTTATCTATAAGTAGCTGGTTTTGTTGTTTTATTGTTTTAAATCAGATTTTGTGTCTCCAAGTAAAAGCAACAACAACAACAAAACAACAACAACAAAAAGGCCACAAAGCCACCATTAGTCCTAAGACTAGGATGAACAAAATTAATATAAAATGTCCTTTTATTTGAATTACATCATTGCCGGGATTTTACGTGTCTTGAAATGGAAATGATAGGAACTGTATAAACATCCAGAGAGTGACAGATAGCTATTTTTTTTTTTCCTTCTGTGCTCCTACAGAAAAGTGTATTATAGCAGGCTCTGCTCCAGATTTAACTGCGGGAAAAATGAGAGTTGTGGTTCTCTTATGATGTCTTGATGCCAGGACCAATATGTGTGGTATAAAGAAGGATAAATAGTATGGGAAATGTGTTTCACAAACTATAGATAAGTGTGCTTGCACTAATCTACTACATTTAAAATTTTCTTACTGCTGTTACACAGTGTTATTTTGAGATATTAATACTATTCAGTTTCTCTATTAAATACCTAATACATTATTAGATTTTGTGTGCCGCTATAATCTGTATGTAAAAGCCCTAGCGACACTGATTGAATTAGTTGATGCTAATGAGCTAGATATTTCAGAGAAATTTCTCCACCACTTGGGATGAGGCTACTTCTGCCAGGATGCCCAGCAGTGTCCTGCTGTTCTCCTCTGTGTGCTTGTATCTGAATGGATTGTCACAACTTAGCTTGCATTTCAGGTAAACGATGATCTTTTTGTTTTGTATCCACCCAGCTGAGCACAGTTCTTGACTGGGATTTTGGGCACATCAGGCCTGTAAATACTGATTAATGATTATGATTGATGGACAGGTGATGTGCTAGCATGATCTCTTGCTTTTGCAGTAATATATAGGTTATTCAGCATTATTTTCTAGTAATATCCAAGTCCTTGTTGCTTATAAAAAGGAAGGGTTTGTGCCTTTAGAACAGACTGTGCATCTTGTTGCTCTGCCATTTGAAGAGAGTGCTCATGCCAAGCAGTTGGCATACGCTGCAGTCCCATGTCCATTCCCATCAGCACTGACTTTTACTAGGCTACTGTTCCCAGAGGTTTTGTTCTGGATAACCCACTGAGTTTGGAATGAATCCACCAAATGTATTAGATAAAATAATCATCGTATTTTATTAGCTCGGTGCATTTTGTCCTAAGGGCTTTCAAAAAGCATTTTTGTCCATTTGGGGTATCAGTTTAAACAACACTGTGTTATTAAACAGTGCTGTTTGCAGAACTGAATCTCATAAGCAGTTTTCACTGTGAAATAGTTAGCAGTATCTTTTGCCTACTCTGAGTGGGAAGACATTTTTTTCTGAAAGTATTTTGGGAAGTAACCACTAATTTTGCCTTTTCTATGAGGCAGACCTATGTTCAGAGGCGAAGGCTTGTACCCTACGGCAGGGCACACCTGTCCACACTTCAGCTGCATCTTTTGCATAATCCAATATTTACTGTGATTTCAAGGAAAGCAAAATCCAGCACACAGCATACTTTCTCAGTGTTTTTCTAAATAGCTTCTGCAGAAGAAGATTGCATTTCATGGCTTTCTGATTTAACATATTATTGGGGAGAAAAAAATGAAAACTAAGTCAATTTTATTACTGTCTGTGCCTTATCTAATTCATCTGATGCTGCAACCTGGCTTTATCTGCTTTTAATAAATACTTCTTTGGAATTGCTGCTCACCCATGTAGCAGTAATGGGGATTATGCAATAACTGGCTTCTGATGGCTCTTTCCAGCCTGAGCTAGATTTTCACGTGGAATGAGTCTGTCATTGTAAACGTGTGTATCATACTGTCTGCTTTTTCCTTCTCATATTAATTATTAAAACACAAGCTTAGAAAAGTGCATCCAGCAAGTGCAACAACTTGCTGGATGGCTTTTTAGCAGAGAAGCAGAAAAAAGATGTAATTTTTTCCTACTTTTAGTATAGAAGTAAACATTAAATTTCCTAATACGTGTAGTGACCGAGGAGGAGGCTTACCACAATCTGTATAAAGCAGGGTAACCTAAAAATATTAGTTATTTCTCATCTAAGGAAATAGAAGGGAATAAAAGAGTCATGTGTAGCAGGGAAGTTGTACCTGGGATGAATTCACCAGCACGTTCGTTTTTGCTGCCTGACATGTTTCATGGTAACTTTAGTTGACTTGCCCGTGTATTCAGTTCAACACTTCCTGGCAAGCTAGTTCTTGCATGACACAGGATGCTTTTGTCATAGGAGTTAAGTTTGCGTTTCAAAGCTGAGAGAGTGAGATAATTTAGATGTGATTTGCTTGCATGTTGTGAGGAAAGGACTTATATTTTTTATCTTGCTGTCCATGCAAGCTTAGCTTAATCTGAGGGTATTCAGGCATGGCTTATTCATGAGTAAGAGCAGTTAAGTTTTAAGAACATGGCTGTGTATCTTCATGAAAGGACAGTATACAGTAAAATACACATTCTACTTTTAAAATCATATTAAGGTTACTTAAAAATGAGATTGGCTGCTTAAAGGCACCTTAGGTATCCAGCTGGTATAGAGCCCTGACTAAGACAGCACTGTAGGACAAAGGAAGACCAAAGTAAGGTTGGTTAGTGTAATAGCCTTCTTTTAATTTTGACTTGAAATCACTGTGCTTGTCAACTCTGGCAGTGTTTCATGGCTACTGAGTGTATGTATTACCAAAGACCCAGAGGGACTGTAAAAGCTGCAAGCAAACCCAGAACTTTAGCAATGAAAATGTACTGATAGTGTTATGCTTGCAGTGTACTTTTTTTTATAATACCCAGCTAATATGTATTTGGATGCTCTTTGTTGTATAACTGAATATTTGATTGTTGTTTAAATTTCAATTACAAAAAAATCTTTACAGTAAAATTCTGGTTCCTTGAAGTTGTTAATACTGTTTCATTTCCCTGGCATGGAATTGTATTCCTCACATTTTGCTCAAGATTTTTGCTCAAAACCATACTATCAACTCTTTCTGTTATGATCTATTCCACTTAATATAATTTCATTTAATTAACACTACTCAATTTTAGTACCATGTAATTATTTTAAGTTATGTGAAATTGCACACTGCATTGCAACAAATAACTGCAAAATCTTTAGCTACTGATAGATAATTCTTGCAATTTGCTGTAGCTGAAAACAAGATGCTTTCCCTTAACAAACAAGCAAACAAACAAAAAAACTTTTAAGAGTTTTAGGAAGCAAAAACACTGCTCAAGAAGCTATGGTTGTAATTTTTATTGCATTCCCTTAGTGAGGTTCAGGACATCTTTGCATTTGCTATGGTACTGATGCTGCAAAAGTTTTTGATATTGCCCAGTGAGATGCTGAGCTTTTTTCACCTGTTGTTGTAGGACATTTTTCATGAGGCTTAGGTTCCAAGAAAAAAAGCTTAGATCTTTATGTAGCAATACTTTACAGTTTTAAAGCCTTGTCTTTGATTAATATTAACAGAGTCAGGTCACCAGGTGGCTCTCACCCAGGCTGCTACAGAGGGAGCTTTGAGGGTGTATGTAAAGGACTGCACCCAGCACAGCAGAACTTCATGCTGCTGCGCTATGGAAAGCACAATGCTGTGACCTTAATACTGAGGCGATGTGATCATGGCAAATCTTTGTTTAAATAGTGCTAAAATGATCAAGGGAATGATGAAGAGCCTCAAAGAAATATTGGCCCTTTCCCATAATTTATATTTTCAGCTGCTAAAACTAGTTGTTGAGCAAATGCAAGGTATCTATTTTAAGATACTGCATGTCAATATCTGACTACAGATGGCTCCATGAATCATAGTTGGAAGAAAGAAAATGTTAGACACTAAGATATTGTTGCTAAGAGATTTTTGTACACAGTATGCTAACATGTGCTGGCAAATTTGGGAACAGTAGCAGCAGCATGCTTTTGGAGAAAAAAATTTCAGTGGTGAAGAAACTGTCTTCAAAGGACTATTTAAAGGATAGTAACATTATTGTGCTTTGTTGTATCAAGAGCTGATGAAGATGAAATTGTCTTTCAAGCAGATAATATACAGAAAACATCCAAAAGGTAAAGCTAATCCTGCTATCCAATGACATAGAAAGCAGCATCTAGAAGGAAAAAGAAAAAAATATACTGTACTTTGGGGCTTAAATTAAGCAAATTTCAAGAAAATTGAAGGTGACTTGCTGATATTTTGCCATCTACTGGACAACAGATATATTAATATACCAAGTTAGTTCCTTTCAAAATGGAAAATATTGGTCTTGTATTACATTATATAATTACAACAGTTAAGAATTATTTTCTGTCCAGGAAAGAAGCATGTATGAAAATGCTGAGTACATTTTTTTTACTTATATTCTTTAATAACATTACTATAGAGTAATTTTAGAAAAACTGCCAGCTTTTTATTGTCCTGGCAGAGATGTAGGCTATTCCTGCACTTAATATAAATCTTTACTGACTACTATTTAAAGAAAATAATATTATTTTTTTTTCTGCTTTGCTTATTCTACATATATCTTACACATCTTATTTCAATGAGTTTTACTGAAACTTGAAAACAGTATTATATCTGAAATAAAATTTCAAATTCCAATATTCTTTTAAAACTTTCTCAATATGAGTAAAATCTTTTACAACTCATATATTCTCAGAAAAATATTATTACCTCATCTATACAAAATATTGAACAATTATAAAATTCTCAAAGTAGTAACGTGCTTCTGATATATTTCTAATTATATGTGTTATATCTCAACTTCAAAAATGATTACATTTAATAAAAAGTTTTGGAGTGTAAATTAAAAATAAATCTCTCCATAGTGTAAACATCTATATCTTTTTGAGATTGTGTTTCCTATCATCCATGCAGAACTATTAGAAAAATAATGTGAAATAGTGATATCAATAGTATATTAATGAAGCATTTGGTTTTATAGTATAACGATGAACTAAAAAAAATAAGTTTTATTTTAAAATATTATAGCCTCAAACTCAAGAATCAACTGTAATCTATACAATTGCAAAATGTAGGATGCTGCTTTGCCCTTTGCTTTTGGAATGTAAAATGCAGAATTCGTGATTATTCAGCATTTGTATTTGAGACTATATGGTTATTGTAACTGCATAGAGTTTTCCAACAGGTATAGAAAATACACTTTTTGCTTTATTAAATTCTTAATGTCTTCTTTAGTTGAAAATAACTAAAGCTGTTATATTTTGCTAAGATATTACATGAAAATCTGTTTCCAAAGGAAAATTAGTTTTAAATATGTTTTTATATTTATAGAATTTATTATTCAATTATTTTTAAAAGCTCTCTGAAATTGGGCAAGAAACCGGTAATGCTTGGTAAGTACATTTTTCTCCCACACCTATGGAAAAGAAATTCAGAATGCAGATTGCTTCATGCTTTTCCAAACCAAACTCCATCTGTACCACTGAAGAGAGTTTTAAAATCTACATGCTGCTCATATATGAGAGCAACTAACGCATATCAATTTAAGATTTTTTTCTGAGTCTGCAGTGGGTGCTATATGATTTTTGTGTCACTGTTTATCAGGAATGTAACCTCATTGTGCTATGTGCAGCCTGGACATACACACTCATATGAGAGCAAGGGCATTGCACTTAACCTAAATTTAACTTTCTAAAATCCTTGTGGATGAATACTGCATACTTGATGGTGCACAGTGACAGATTTCAAACTGGCTTTAGACTCTGAAAAGCCTTTACCTCTTAGTTTTATTGGGGGAGGGCTTTTCTTTCAGGTGGATGTGATAGAAATACGTTGAACTACATTCCTTTTTCATTGCCCCACAGTAAGCACCATTGTATTTTCATATCAAATTAAAAAGGTGTCTGTGTCCAAAAATTATAACAGAATGGTTTAGAGATCATCATGCTGTTGGATTATTGCACCTTATTTGATACTTCAACCATTGAGCAAGTTGTTGGCATGTATTTTTATTTTTTAATCTGGAAATTTATGCTCATTAAAAATTATAACATTTCTGATATTCTTAATATTAAGAAAATCATGTCACAATTAAGACACGTGGAAGAGCTATTCAGGCAGCCTCTTTGTTAAGTGATCCCAACTGTTCCTTCCTTGTGATAATTTCTCACCTGTCTCCACTGATTGTGAATCCTATTGCATAATGGTGATGGCTGTCTGAATGGAGTTTCTTTTTCTGTTTTTACCATACTGTAGTACTTAGTGATATATTATATCAATCATAATGTTATAAGTCTACAACTTGAGTGGAAAGCAATTTCTAGGGAATCTTATGGTCATGGTCCATAAGGTTCTATCAGGGTTGCAGGGTTCTATCATCCTTTCCTTCCAATTCTTCTTGGGCATAGGAACAACGCAGTGTAGATAAGACCTCAGAGAAACCTGTATGTTGCATCTGTTTCCCCTGCTTGCCTGAGACTGAGTAAAGTCACTTTTTGTCCTAAGATAAAGCTATCTTCTTTAATGTATAGTACCGTACCTGAGCTCATTGCTGTTTCAAGCTTGCTTGAAAGACCATCATTTCACAAGCACTGCTGGATAGCAGAGACAATGCAAGGTTGAAATATCAGCCCTGAAGGGAAGAATAATGAAATGTACTTTAATCAGAAAAGTAAAATTGTCTGGAAAAAAGAGAAGAGGGAGAAAAAGCAGGTGGGGCGTGTTGGCTGTCTCATCGTGAACTGTTTATTGTGAATTGCAGCTGCAGCCCAAACAGCTTCCTCTGTTCTCCATTTAGGCAGAGCATTTTAAAGCTTTATGTCTTGCCTGGTCTGAAATTTAAGCACGTGCAGAAGGAAGTTCAGCAGCCTTGATTGACAGTGAAACATTAGTGAACTATGAGATGCAGTTGTTACTTCCATGTAGGAAGTTTGTCCAAGTTCATTGGCTAGGCTTAAGAGGGGACAACTTCAGTTTCTTTTTTTTTCTTTCTTTCTTTTTTTTTTTTTTTTTTTTTCCTTATTGCAGTGAGTACTTTGTTCCAAACAGTAATAATGTAATTTAATCATGGCACTTGCCTTTTGGGGACTAACCTATAGAGATCTAGATTTGTATTTGCTAAGAGGCTACAGAGATCTTACGGTAATTTAATATAATCTCTACCTGTGATACATTTCAAGAGCAGAAAAAATCAATTGTGAAAGGTTAGTGACAGGTAAAGTGCATATGTAATTTCCAATTTCCCGAAAGGAACAAAAACACTGCATTAATCACAATTCCAAAAATCTAAATGCTTGAGGGTAAGTAATTGATATATTGACAACTGCACTTACAAGGCTGAAAAGAGAAACCTCTGCAAGACAGTACTGCTACTTCTATCTAGCCCAGTGTCTGAAAACATTTATGAATCTTTCTCCTGCTAAAACCTGTCACTGGGCATCTGTCAGTCTCCAATGTATATACAAAGTAGTCTTACTTGCCTTCATTCCCCAGGATTTCTTTGGGGAAAATGATTCAAGAAAGAAGAATTAACCATATGCCTCGAATCTTTAATCTTGACTTCTGAAAGCCAACCTAAAATCTGCCTGTATCCAGAGGGAACGTTCCTCACTGTAAATACCAGAAAACCAGAAGATGAGAATGATGTTGTGCCAGGAGAAAGAAGTACCCTTCTAACGGTGCCTCGCCAGTTCGTCTTTTGCTCCTTGTCCAGTTGTGTGGTCCTTTTGTGGAGCAGCAGTTGCAGAGTGCCCTTGTCCTCTGCTTGGTGCCCTAGCCCAGCCTAAGCATTGCAGCTACTTCATTCATTCAAGTTTCTGCTTCACTGAGCTGCCTCTTAGTTACCATCCATAGCAACTAGCCACGTGTGGATTAAAATCATCCCCATCTTCACTGAATTGGTGACAGAGCATCTGGGATTGCCTGGCATGACAAACAGTAAGCCACTGTAACCGGTTGGGTTTGAAAAGAAACATCTGTTTGTGAGACAGAGACGATGGGGTACTGTAACAAGCTTTGCTTTTCCCAAGGCAAAGCAAATATCAGTGTAAACACACAGCTGCTGGTCATGCTCTGCTCTGCATACCCTGACAGTAACAGCCGGCTCTCAGCTCTGCTCGGCTGCCTTGCCCAGGCCTTGCCCAGGCCATGGGGTCATGAACCCCATGGCCTGGTGCTTCACCGCTGTCTGAGTGCAACTCTGCTATGACCTGTTTCGGTGACTCCATTAACATTTTGTTATGGTGACGTTATGAAGACAGGGCATAATGGAACTAGGAGATGATACTGCCATTCTATCTGCATGGGTTTGCCCTACTTTATTTTATTTTGGGAGTTACCTCCTACTCAGATAGGTCTTCAGGCTTAGCGTTAGTTTCTGCTTGCTTCCCTGTTGTAAGGGTATGTATTTATTCAGGTTAGCCATGTATGTAATCAAATGTAGTTAGAAAATAATTAGGTGTCTATATCAACATTCTTAGTGTGGTAGGTTAAACTTGGAGGGGAAGAAGCTGATAAATGGTTCACCTTGGTTACTGTCTTTCATACAAGATTGCCTCTAATGATGGTATGAAAACCAAGAGAGTTTCTGTTATATCTGTTGTACAGCTGAGTATGTGGCAGAGATCCCAACCAAATGTCAGTGCAGCAGATAAAGATCCTGCTTTGGATCTGAAAGCACTGTATTTGAACTACTTAGTCGTGCTTTTCAGCTGGACTTTGATTGACACCATGCTGGGATGCTGCAGGTGCAGTCTTTCTGATTCTGGAGCCAATGCAAAGTAAATATACCCTTTAAAAATAGGGCAAAAAATACAGGTTTTAGTGAAAATTGTAGATGAGTGACTTTTTGAGAAAATGCAGTACCCAGGCTTTATCAAGTTTTGCAGGATAATTTACTAAGGACATGAACCTGAAATATCGTAAGACTGCTGTATATGCTGTTTTTAAAAAGCTGCAATTTTTGAAGCTTCAGCATAACTGAACCTGTAGATAGCCTCTAGTTATAAAGTGCTAGGTCCAGACTTTCATGGTAATATTTCATGTCTGGAAACATGCATGTGATGCATTTTGATGACTGCAATCCAATTCCCACTGGAATTGGAAGAAACTTTCTCAGTAGTTTTGCTGCTTGTGCTGCCTTTTCACTGCCAAGTTTTGTGACCCTCAAAAAGCAAAGAAAACCTTATTCCCTGCCATTGCTTGCCAAGTAGAAATCTAGCACTTGACTCCAGAACATCCTTGCAAGCAAATAAGGCAATCTGAAAACATGTAAATTATCAAGTGTGTAGAGTACCAATGTGCATTATTTTTCATAAAGCTATGTTAATATTTTTGTTCTAAAGTACAATGCAATTCAGTACCATTACAGATTTTCAATTAGTTTTCACTCTAGTTTTTGTCTTCATCAAAGGGAGATATTGCACCACTTTAATTTGGATTGAATTTGAACTGGTTGAAGCCCTTTGTTTTAATCTTGCAAAGACAATTCACTTGTCCTAATGAATTCACACTAACAGTTTTGTCTGAACAAACTAGAACTTTGGTTCAAGACAAATTTTGGTAGGAAAGAGGTGTTGGCTGCTGTGTTTTATAGTTTGCAACTGTAAAAACTGAATGAATATAATTTTGTAATCTTTCAGATTTTTCACTGACGTCACTTTCTCCCACACTCTTTACCCATCAAATTCCAGTGAAGTACATTGACATTATGCCAAGAAATATTTGTACTTTTTTACTTTTTCTTGCTTTCTTTAGATCTTAACATACTTGCCTTCATTTTTGCTGTTAAGATTTTACATCATGTTTTTACTGAATTGAAATAAATTGAATTGAAAGAGATGATACCTTAAGCTTACTGAATCTAGTGTTTGATTCAGAAACAATTCTCTGTCAAGCTGTCTGTCAGCTATCTTTCTTTTTTTTTTTTTTTTTTTTTTTTTCAAGCAATAAGATGTGATTATCACTTGAACAGCATGTTTATACTTGAGTTTTAAAATCTTCTCCGTATCAAAAATTCTTTCATTTGAGTAACATGGCGGCTGTCTAGCAAGCTGCCTATCACTGCTGAATTCCCTGCCTGAATTTAGCATGCTGATGAAAGGTACTATTGCTTGCTTAAAATGTAAAGAAACCCCTTGTGTATATACATATGTTGCTTTTATGTGGCAGGCTGCAGAATATGAGGTTAAACAGGTGTTTTTGAACAACTTTATTTCTACCTACATAATTCCATCGGCCAAGGAGAATCGTGAGTTACACTTTAGAAGCTGGGCAGTGAAGGCTGGGGGCCAGATTCTGACACATTATCCATGCTGAGAAGCAGATTTTTTTTTTTTCATGAGTGGTTCCTGGAATAAAGGTGTTCTGACTAATGGTTAAAGTAGTAATTTTCAGATGGATAATTATCACTATTGGTGATGAGGTGGCAATGCTCCACCATATCATTCTAACTCTGTTTGACCTCCCTGATCTTTGCAGATATTATGTTGTACAGAAATCTTATGATACATCTGAGTCAACTGCAGCCTTGAAACAGAAGTGGGATTGATTAGAACCAGCATTATTGATTCACACTAATACATTTTGCTCGCAAGACTCCATCATTAGATGTAACACAAGTGAGAAGTGCCCAAAGCAAAACATTTTCTTGCTTTTAATATTGTAATCAGAAAATAATTACATGATTATCACTAGTAAGTGTGGTGGTATTGTATGTCGGTCAATTATTTAAAAGACAAAAATTATTATATTGCACATGCTGCACTCATAGCTGTCTATTGAAGATTATTTTAAAACACAAGTATTTACCTACTAAGTGTAACTGCTAGGAGCTGTATAAATATGGAATAGAGTTTGTGCTGTCATATATACCCTTCGAAGGGTATATTTACTACTAAAAACATGGTACTTTTTGGAAGGCTTCCTTGTACTTTATTAGCCTTTACTAGACTTTACAATCTGAACTAAATCAGCCTGTCTCTCCTTAAAGCAACTTCTGCTTGCTTATGACCAAGAGATAAATCAGAGATTACTCCACTGTATTTGAAAACATTTATTTGGATATGTGTCCTTTTGCAAAGATTTCTAGGGCTGCATACAGAAAGGTTTCATGTGTGATAGCTTGAGTCATAAGGAATCCCATACAATGGGAGTTCAAGATCTAAATAAATGCTTTAAAATGAGCTCACCAGAAGGACTTTAAAGTGGAGAATAACACAATAATCTGACTGTCAACAGTCTCCTTCTATTTTAATTTTTAAGTTTTGCAGTGAGTTCACGTTTCTAAGAGTTACCTATTCCTACAGCTAATAGTCATTATAGGACTGCATTTTAATGGGACCTTTTCCAGCTCTGCAGTAGAATATATGTAAATCCACCCTGAGGCCTGCACCAGATGCACTAATGGCACAATGAGGCATAGCGTAAATAATCAGTGCAGAAGAAAAAGCAAAGAAAATACGTGGAAGTATTTTTATTTTAAATGTAATAGATATACTGACCATGACCAAGTCTACCATTTAAAGCAGATTTGGAAACTCTCACATACATAATAGTCAACATTTTCTGTCTGTATCTTGTCACTTGTATATAGTCTTCATTTTTGAGGACTTTGATATTTTGTTTCAGTTAATAGTAAATAGAATTGGCCCTTCAAAGAAATTTGCGGCAGTGAAAGCAAAATAATCTTATATTAAAAAATATTACTGATTTTAACTGTACCTCGTACACTTCCCTAAGAACATTTCTTCCTTTTTATTATTCTTCATCCCTGAGATTTGTGGAGTGGTTCAGATGAGCAGATAATCTTTCTTGGTAATGAGTTCAGAATTTTCCTGAGATTTCCTATCATTTCATGATTCACAGTAGCCCAATATCCAGGGGAATTCTTAAATAAGCGTTTCTTTTTTTTTTTTTTTTTTTTTTTTTTCCTCCATTTGTTTTTGTTTTTTGCCTGCACTCTGTTTATGCAGAAGTTCCAGTGAAAAAGGTGAGCCCAGCTTTTATCCCTGTTACCAACATTAGGAAAGCCACAGTTACTGGGTGGAAAGAAAGCTGCAAAATGGATGCAGAAAAATGAATTGTTGAATATTCAGGGCAAATTAGGAGAAGGAGGAGAAAAAGAGCAAGAGGATAGCAAGAGGATAAGCAAATCACCTTCCTCATATCCACTGGAGATGTTTCTCTTTTTGAGTTCATTTAGATGAGAACTTGGAATAGACAGTTACACATCTGTGGTGGTCAGGAAATACATGAAAGAGAAAATGATTATTTTAGAAGTATAGTTATTAAAATACTTTAAATTCTGTACATATGCATAAACTTTTGCAGTTTCTCCTTTGTAGTCATCTTTGCTGTCTTGTGATACCTGTCTACTTGTAGTTTTTGGTATTTCCTTCCTGATTATCCCATGTACAGTGCACTGCAGCTCCTGTTTCATTGTTCAGGTAAGGAGCAAGGTAGAAGCAATTAAAGGAAAAAAAAAATCTTAAACATATCAGAGCCTGCCATTGGACAATTCTCCAGACATCAGTATAGTGCTGAGAGCGCTGGAAATGCTGTATTTAACGTTCACTGCTGATTTTGACTGCCACAACATGAAAAGCTCCACAGATCATCTAGCAGTCATCTGAGACATCCATGAGCACAGCAGCATTAGCAAATGGGTAACTGGGGGACTTGTCGTGCTGCTTTTGGTAGGTTGTGATATAATTTCTTAGCATTGCTTCAGAAATGCATTGCATACAGTAGTAGCAGAATGGAAGTGGAAATGTCCAAGAAGCAGTTACTCCATTTTGCAAAATGAAAATACATATGTGTTTGTAAATAATGTAACATACACATTTTTCTATTTAAATTATGACAATATATTAATTGTAACTATTTTGCAATCCTTCAGGTGGCTATAATAGCAGGAAATTTTGAGCTCGCTGAATATATCAAGAACCACAGGGAAGCTGATATCGGTAAGCAAAATATTTGCAAACACTGACAATGTTATACATTTTAAAACCAAGGTTTTATAAAGAAGTTAAATATCATTTAATGTATGATATGATTACAGAGCTAGTGGCATTATTGTTTCATGAAGAGTCTAAAAGTAACTCTTCCATAAAAAATGCAGACAGGAGAAAAAATTAAATGTTTTCAAAATACAGTCTGAAAAAAAAGTAATTTTGATATAAATTTGAAATAATGTAAGACATAGATGTTTCACAGGTACGAATTATCCAGTTTCTGGCAGGTTAAATACACGTGTCTAAACTGCTGTTTTGAATTTTTGCATCGTCCCAGAGAAGGTCTTGAGTACAAATAATTGGTCAGAAGAAGATTAAGATGCTTCTCTGGAATTGAAAATATATATGGCAGGAACTATTACCTATAAAATCTTTTCCCCTCATTGAGGGTGGTGTGTGAGACTGGATTAAGTCTAGAGTAGTTCCAAATGATGGGCATTAAGGTCTACTAACAACAACAACAACAAAAAACCTTAAGTTTATTTAAAGATCATTTTACATAGGGTGTTTTGCCATCAAAACAAAGATTTCAATAAAGCAATTTCTAACCCAGTTTAATTAAAATGAATTTAAACCTTTTAACCGAAGTCAAATAAAACTCTATAGGAACATCTTGAAGTTGCTCTAAAAAGGCATTAATTGTGAAGTAGGAGGGTCTGTATAGTTGCCTGCACCGATTTAACTCAATGATGTATGTCTAAGACTTGGTAGTGTTTAAATTATGTGGAAAACTAGGTCAGCTCACATACAGCAGAGGACTGTGAAAGAACTATTCTAGATTAAGGTCTCCCTTCTCTTTCCCTGCCTAGTTCCACATGCTCTGCAGGGACATAGTTTAAAATTTGGCACAATAATGTGAATTCTAGTAGTGTTGTGATACTTTTAATTCTTTGCAGTATGCTTTGAGAGAACTGAGGAAATTGCATAAAAGTTTTGCATGAAAGTTATGTTTCTGCAGTTCATAGTGAGTCTGTAAGTTTTTTACCTGACATAGTGGGATAGTTCCTTTCCATAAAAGATCTCTTCCTTCAGTATTTATAAATAGTCTGATGTAAACAGTTACCTTAGAAATGAACCAGCTGTTCCTAATATGGTAAGAATATTCTTGTTTGTATTTACATATGGCTAATGATTTTTAAAACTTTTTGGTGATCTTGAAGTGAAAGGAAAAGATTGCTTAGATTCAAATGGTCCCCATTATTTCTGCTGTGCTAGTTCTTGGTTCTTTGTCTTGCCTGTACAGCCAGTGCAGAAAAAGTGCTGCACGTAGACAATGCAAAGTATTGCATTTTGTTTTTCTAAGTGCATTTTTTCTCTTAAAAATAGTTATGTACAAGGAAAAAAAAAGTCTAGTGAAGGAATGACTTAACTATGTATACACTTTCGGCATAAGTAACTGTAAAATGTAAGTAATGCTCACAGTACACTTATTGACTGTAGCCTCTAAGTTGGATTACACGAAGCCATATTGACGTTGAAGTCATTGCTTCTCTGACTGTTCAGTTTTACACTGCTTCTCCTTCCCCCTGACCGGTGCCATTTCCAAGTTCTGTTAATGCATGAGAGAAATTGGAATGTAGTTAAAAAGTAGATGGATGAGACTTAGTTCAGTAAAGAATTGATAACCACATGGCTTTTGCTTTAGGCAGAACTGAATACATCAAAGTATGTATTTCTTGAATGTTTCCCAAATTAAAAATAAATGAATCAAAGAACAATATCCTGAGCCTGATAAGCTAGCATGATGAACCTGATAACCTGATAGCTAGCATGATGAAGAATGTGCAAAACAGTGTTCAGCACTTAAACTTCAAAAACTTGACCTTACCTGTCTGGTTATCTGCTATATTCCTGTAGTTTGGGATGTATTCCAATATACAACTTTTGATTAACGCACCTTCTTAGAGCACAGAGGCAACAGAGTGGCAAGAAATAGCAAAGAGCTAGAGAAGATTCCATCTTTCATGAAATACACTTTCAGAAAGTGTATTGTTGGTTAGGTATTGAATTTTGATATTAAATGAGTTCATAAAGCCTCATTGTTATTTTAGATCTATTTAATAATCAATAAGCTACAACTTTGGGAAATTCTTTAGAATATATACAACTTTGTGTGTGCCCCCTTTTCCTATTGAAGTTTTAGATGGTAGATGATGTGGTGTTCAATCATTTAATAGTAAGATAGTTGATGATATTTGTGATTATTCACAAAAGCATTTGTTGGCAGATAGGTTGGTGATGTATTGGAAAGAATGCCCACATTGCTCTTGGAAGATTTCTGACCAAATATTTTAACTTTTAGTGATCGTCATACAGTATCTTTAGCTACTTCTTTAGCTACTTCCACTTTAAAATGGAAGCCTATTATGCAACAAATTAATAGAAATAGCAATAATCTTTTTTTTTTTTCAGAATGAATCTACCTGCTTTCCTAAGTGTATCGTCTTGAGGATGGGAAAATTTTAACTGGCTAGGGTAGCTGGCAACTGGACCTAACTTAGTAGTTTCAAGAAGAGTTATTATTTTTTTTTTTTTTTTTTTTTTTTTGTAATCTGTTGACAGAAACAAGTTTTTACATTTCTCAAATTGAAGTATCTGAAATTTATAAAATAATATTTGCTTGAAATATCTAATCTTACATAGTGAGGAACTATATTATCAGTGTCCGTCTGTTTTGACATGCGCTAATTAACATTATTCTTAGATAATTTTGTTGTCCAAAGCTATTGCACTAGGAAGTCACTTGTACTTTCAATGCAGAAGGTATTATGTGGGTGTCTTCCAGTTTGTCAGTAGTCACAAAGCTGTTTCGAGTGTTGTTGCCAAAACTGCAATTATAAGGATCTAACAGCAGTAATGTAATGCTTATGATTCATGGTCCTGTGCCATGCATCGCCGTGAATGAGCTGCTTTGTTCAGTGGCAGAGATCATAGCTCAGCCTTTCCACAGGAGGAGGAGACTGCTGCCTATGCAGTAATGGGATGAGGCTGCAGCGTGCCAGCAGCAGGAGCACTACATCTCAATGCACTAGTTCACAAGAGCTCTACATAAATACATTTGCATGCTTAAGTACTGGGTCTATCGCTCATTATATATTCCACCTTTGTCTGACAATTATATTTCATTGGCTTTAAGAGTGGGATACTATTTTAAGCCATACACAAAGTCTAGGACTGTTCAGCCTCAAGAAGAGGCTGAACTGCATGTCTTAAAGGGAGACTTTTTTTTCTCTTTTCTTTTTTTTTTCCCCTCTTTTTCCTGCCCTGGATCTGTGCCAAATTGTAGTGCCAAGTCTGTCCTTGCTGTTGAAGATGATAGAGAAGCAGCTCAAGTGAAAAATGACCAGGGTATCCTCTAGCAGTAGAAAATACTAATTTACAGCAGAACTACTAAATCTTTGCTCCTCTAGAAATTCAAAAATCTCAGATATGGATCAATTCATACAGAGATTGCCCTTCCTTTTCATTTAATTATGAAGCACTTATGTTAGACAAATATGTTGAAATTATGAATAAACAGACAAATATAAAATAAGCTTTATATAATAATCGTAAGACTTTATACTGCAAAAAAAAAATGTAATAATATATATTGTAGAGTCATAAAAGGCAAAAATGATGACCCATGCTACTAAAATAATGTGACATCAGACTGAAAGAGGCGGATGCTCTAAGGTGTGTAATGGCTGTTTGTATCACTCAGATCTTGCCAGATTAAAGCATCAACCTAGGGCCAATATGAGCATATACTTTTAGTCAGAGAGATGTATTATGTCCATTTTCCTTTTATAGAAGCAAATGAAAAAATGGTTGTATTCAAAACAGAGGATGTATGTGCCACTGGCAATCTGATTTATCCAAGGAATATCCAGTAAATCTGGAGACAGGACATTTTGCCAGGAAGGTATTCAGCTATAAAAATTGTGCTATAGACACCACTCAGTTGGCTAAGCTGAGGGTGTTTAAAGACAGATAAAGTCATTCAGGCTTTCAAAACTATCAGGAGAGGTCAGAGCTGGTGGATGTACACTGAGGCAGGTTTAAGTACCAGCACAGTGGTTGAAGAGCATGTGCCTCAATTGTTTTCCCTCCACCGTCCACCCTTTCACCCTTCCTCCCTCTCTCCATCATTCCTTCAGTTTAGAGAAAGCCTGATGTCCACCATATTCTTGCCATGGGTGGGTGTAGCTCCCTATCACTTGGCTGATTTAACAGAGGAATCTTATGAGGAAAAGAGGGATGATCCATGGTAGGAGGAGACCCAGAATCCAAATTTGCTCATTATTTTCATAACTCTGATTTACAGTGCATTAAACATTCAGACAATGTTGTACTTTAAGTACTTATATTCCTCTTTGGCTCTAAGCCCTTATCCCTCCCAGCGAACTGGAGTTTCGGTGAACCTGCTTCCATTTAGCCATGGTACCAACATGAAATCTGTTAGATATTCTGTCTTATTAAAAAAAATTGACTTTTTCCTCTGAATGCTCAACATTGTGTGGGTTCTCTCACACATGCTCTCTCTTCTATCAGCACGTTGTTTCTTTCTTACCTTGCTGCTCTTCCTATCATCAGCTGCCACTTAATCTTTAGGTATCCAGGTGACCAATCTGTTGAAACTGTGGCATGAAAACTATTCAGCACAGATAACTGGTTTTTTTTTTTTTTGTTTGTTTGTTTTTGATTTGGTGCTGCAATTTTCAGAAACAAAAGGAGAAAAAAGCCTTGCAAATAATTCCTGTAGCTTAGCACAGTAATGGACACCTTGCTGTCATTAACAGGGAGTGTTTACATCAGTCTTATTTGATGGAGATGGTGCTGATTTGCAAGACCAAAACATGTGTAAAAATAAAGGATTCCAAAGACAGGAGAAAAGGATATCAGTAAGGGATTAAAAAATAGATACAGATTTAACTGTATTTACTTATTTTATGAAGTTCTAAACATCAATGAATCCCTTGTTGTTTTTTGACAGACATGTCAAAGTTGAATGCTAATTGCCCTATCATTTTTTAAAGTAATCCTATTTGAAACAAATGAAAATAGTATTTTTCATAAAGCAAGAAAACCTATTACCATAAGGTACTTAGAAACTTGCTTTACAAGCAGTATGAAATACTTAGTATGGCTTCTCAGATTATTTCAATTAATCAAGCCCCTAAATTAGTTTTGTAAGGAATAATAATGATGTCAAAGCAGCTTATTCTAATTATCGCTTACTATGAAAGTCTTGCGAACCCAGAACTATGTTGGAGCAAAGTAACTATTCTTTGCTGCACACAGGAAGACACTACAACATTTCTCGTGTACTGCATGGCAGTACCACACACACAAAAAAATAATGTCTCTTTTTAAACGTCCTTTTTTAAATTTTATTTCAACTATTTGCAGTACATCTATAATTTATTTAACTTCATGCATTTATTTATTGCAAACTAAGAGAAAGTAATGGATTAAAAGATGTGATGAATAGAAAAGTTAATCCCTGATTGTTTTCATCCAGCCTGCAGCTGTCTGTGAGTAAATGAGCACAGCAGATTTAGGAAGCATTTGCTATACAGAATTTACTATGGCTCCTATAGGATGGAGGTACAAAAAACAATCATATATGTAATATTGAAGCTTTCATTAGGTACAGATATGCAGATATTAAGTATGTTGCAAGCTGATAATCCTTTGACTTGGATAGCCTATTTTTAAATGTCTTTTGCTTTGATTCTTTGTGATGAGATGAATTTTCAGATGGATTAAATGACATGGGTTGTTCTTCTTCAAGTGAACAAGGTTTGTTTTATATTGTTCATCTTGTCCTTCAGCAGCACTGACACTAGAAGCAATAGGATTCTTTTGCTTTATTTTTGTTTGCTTTTTGCTTTTGAAAAATGAAACACATTGAGCTGGTGTGTGAGTTTTGGTAGTTGATTAGCAGACTAACTAATACTTGGATACTGTTGCTAGGTTTCAAGTCAGAGTTCCTGTATTCCTCTATAATTATGCAGAGATATGTGTATGTGATGGTTTGTCTGTGCTTTCGCATGGATTTTTTTTTTTTTTTTTTTTAATTTGCAAGTCTGCTAATATTGTAGGCTTTCCCTTTAAAATATACATATTCCACACAGGGCAATTGCTTTTATATCAAACATTTTTCCTGAGTAAAATATGACTAAAATATTTATTTTAATTGGAATTTTGACTGTAAATAGCTTAAGAAACATGCATTTTATTGTAGAATGAGCAAAATGTGTCTTTTAAGAGACTAGTGGGTTTGTGGTAAAACTGCTTTTCTAACCCATTTTCTTTAATTAGATCAGAATTATTGAGGTCAGCATTCTTGGTTTATTAATTAATTAATTTCAGCTGCAAGAGTATTTTTTAAATTATTATTAAATGCTAGCCAGCCCAGTGAATATTCTGCTTGTTTACTTATTTATTTTGGTTTTGGGAACCTTTTCATAATCTTGATTTTCATAAATCAAATGTCTGCAGAAGACTTCTCAAGTTAGGAGAAATCATACTGAGAAAGATAAAAGCAGAAACAAGAAAGGGCAGTAAATCAAAAGACTTAAAAATCCACAAAACTGTCAGCAGCATGAGACTAGTTCTATTTTTATCTCATGTTACTTAATAGAAGCAAAAAGGACACAAGCATGTATTACAGCCCTGTGTGTTTGTCATTTGAACATTAACCTGTTTCATACACTATTAAGCATTTTAACATGGAAAAGGGATGATATTAGTGTAATCAGGATACCAATGATACTGAAGTCTTCATTGCCCACATTTTAAATGCATATTGTGTGGGAGATTGGCATAATCTTTTGTTCCCTTTTCCAGTTTATTTTAAATACCTATGTGAAATGAATTATTATTTCTCATGTCCAGAGGAAAAAAAAATGTTTACATTATCAATTTCTATGATGAATTGCAACCCAACAAGTATCGAGTGGTGTGCAATAAATTTGTTGCTATTACTTATCTGTTTTTCTCCAAAGGGTTACAAGGAATAGAATGTCATATGTTCAGTCGGGTTATGCAGTAGCAAACAAATTGGAAAACAGTGAATTATTATCTTTTAATGTAATTACATACTGGAATGTAGGACAGGGCTTGATAAACTTACAGTAGTTTTTTTTCCCCTTTGATAACAGGTATTTTTTTTTCTGCATATATATTAGCACAAAAAGTGCAGTAACTGTTTAGCTTTATTTCAAAGTTTAAGCTTAATTTCCAGAAGTGGATTGTTCTTCTTGGCCTTTAAAATTGTGTAGTTCTGTTCATATTCATACATTTGATTTTTCTATGGGCTTTGTAAATCAGAGCTTCTAAACTATCTGATGTGCAACTGTAGGCAGAACAGAGTATTGCATATCATGTAGTACTTGTCGTAGCCTGTGATTTCTTAAAGCTTACTTTAAATTCTGAGCAGGAAGCTAAGGAGAGAAATGTTGACATGTAACTGCTAATATAAGTACTATAGATTGTAGAGTGATGTGGTCTGGTTCTGTAAACCAGTCTGTAGTGTGTTCTTGCCACCTGCCAGGTAGGGAATGATTGCCACAGCTGCTCCTGTTAAGAGTTTATTTTACAGACTGAATGAGAAGAGCCTTGTAACTGAACAAAAACCACAGGAACCCCAGGCTGTCTTCAGTGCCCTTGAGCTAGTTTTGATTTCATGCAAGAGCTTTGTGGTCTGAGCAGTGGTTCAGAGGCTGGTTGGCTTATCCCCATCTTTCTCCTGGAGATGTCTGGGAGGAAGGCAGAGGATGGGTGGAAGGCAAGTGGGGATACAATTGGTATGTGTTTGGGTCTTGCCCCATTTGTCACATTTGGACCGAAGTGTCCCTCAGTGCTCACTTCTTCCTAGCCTGGTTTCTAGATAGGCTTTTGTCTGCTATCTCCAGATCAAGAGAAATGATGCTCACCTTCTCTGCTCACTCTAGGCTGGGACCATTATATCCAGCAGCTGGAGACTGATTTTTATTTTTTATTTTGGTAATATTCCTGTGTACTGTTCCATTATGGAGCTGGGTCAGTTACCTGCCCAAGTCATTAAAGGATAAGCATGCCATAATTCACAGTCCTTTCTCCATTCCTCTCTTTTTTACTTTTTGATTTTGTTTTTAATAGCTTTCACTGACTTGAGACTTCTGAGGTAGTGTTCAGGGAAGTAAAATTGTAGCCTGTGTAAAGAACTAATGGAAGCCGATGAATTAAAAAACAAGCAGACAAATGGTGTTGCTAGCATTATGCTAGGAGAAAAAGGGGAAAAAAAAAAAAAAAAAGGGAAGAAAAAGAAAGAAAGCCTTAAAGCATAATCAGTAGGAAAAATGATTCAAGTATACCAGGGATAATTGCTCTGACTGGAGACAAAGCAGAATGTATTTTTTGACATTGAGCAGGTTATCAAATGAGTAATTTATTGCTTTACAAAAAATAAAGTAATTGAGTAGATTATACTACCCTCAACAATTCTGGTGAAATGCATAAAAGGGTAATGCCATTGAGCCAAATAGGCAGATCAAGGGTCATGTTATAAGCAGACAGCAATGCGAATACCCCAGACATCTCACATGCTGAAATTTTGAACTTTAGAAAAAAATTTAGAAAAAAAATTTAGAAAAAAATTTTAGAAAAAATTTTGAATTTTAGCTGAACTAGAACTTCCAATAGTGATTTTCGGTTACTCCCTGCAAGTGAAATTCACCTCTGTGTAAGCAGTTCTATTTTCACTGAAGTGCAGCATTGAGGCCTGAAGTGTTCAACTGAATTGTTCCAGCTGATGTCCAGATCCTATTCTAAGCCTCTGCAGCACTATTGGAGCTACTGGAAGTGGTAAGCAGGCAACCCGTCCCTTGAGAGCTCATCTTTCCTAGCTAGATCATGCATCTAGATCAGATGCATGTTCATGCCCCAGGGTGCATGGGCAGAAACCAGAATATGTTGAATTAGGCTTAGGGAATCTAAGAAGAAAGTAGTACTTTTGGATTTATATTGGACATGAAATTTGTTCAGTGATCTCTGGCTCAATTTTATAGGTCACAGATCCTAAAGCTGGAAGAGATTTAGTGTGATCATGCAGTCTAACCTTCTCCATAATGCAGATTACAGAATTTGTACTAACTAATTCTTGCTGGAACTGGATTATAACTAGAAAAAACATTTTTTCTTGTTTAAAACCTGTAACAATGGATAGATGGGATTTGGAAAACTGTAACTGAGTCTTGCTATCTGATAACATTGGATGCATTTGTGAATTTTTCTAGAGTTGGTAACTCCTTCATTAAACAAATTTATCTTGTTTCTAATACCAGCTTGTCAGCGGTACATGCTGGACTTTGAGTGTAGCTCAGTCTTCATGACTGTACTGTGTTCTGGGACAACATTTCTGTTGTCCCCTGAGAGTTTATTTTTATTTATTTATTTTTTTTTAAATAGACACTCCCATTTTAGCAACAAGGTGAAAATCTACACTATTAAAGAGAAAAAAACTGTGGTTAGGTAGAACCTGAATGAAGTTCAATTCAATTTAGCATGAAAGAAATAATCATGTAATTTGCTAGCATTTTCTATTACTGTTCGATCAATGTTATCATAATTTTAAGTGTCTTGGTGCTAACTTATTGCAGGATCCATTAAAATCTGTATGACTGTACTTTATGTAATTTTAATAATTATTTCTATATATGTGTGTGTGTATGTATATGTATATAGATAAAGTAAAACAGGGTTATTTGGATGGCAGTACCAATATCAGAATATCAGAAGGCCCACACCTAATAAAGAGGGGCAGGAATTCTTCAGTGCAGATATGATACAGCCCAGTAAGGGACAGTATAGAAGGAAAATTGTTTGAAGTATTGTACAGAGAGTTCTAGTATTCCTGAAAAGCTAACACATTTTCTTTAGAACGTTTTTTAGCATGAGCCTCAAGAGCTCTCTAAGATTGTGTTGAACACTACACAGGATTTCAAACAATGAAGCAGTGAAGTCATGTCAAAAATAGATGTAGGCCAAATGGAGAAATAGATATGTACAGAATCCCATGGCTTTCTATTTCTCCCATTTACAATGGTAAGAACACAGAAACGAAAGATGAAAGCACATGAAATAAATGGTAGAGATTAAAAAGAAAAGAAAAAATATAGATAGGCAAGAGTAATCAGGAGTTCTTCCTGAAGAAATTTCCTGTATTTCCCAAAGTATAAACAGATATTGACTGAAAAATAAAGGAAGTGAAAAAGAAACAAACTTGTATGTAATGTACGTTCTTATACTGAGGACTTCATCACAGACATTATTCTTCACCCAGTGATTTATTTTCCATAATGATACTACCTGTGTTATACAAACTTAAGGCTATAGGAAAGAATGTAGATCTGTAACTTCTGAATATGTCTTCTTATCTGCCAATGTATATATTAATGGATATGTTATTGAAAATAATCAGGTTTAATATGACTTCTACCTGGGAAAAGGAACATCTTCTATGGACTAATTGGATAAGGACAGCCTTCCAAATGCAGAAGCAACTTGCTTTCATTGCCGATCATAAAATAATTCACTAAGCATTTATATGAGCTTAGTGATTGTCAGGGATAACATTTTTCTTTTAGAATGGTTCAAATAACCTTTTCAAGCTACGCTTTTCAGTAATTGTTAATATCTTCCATTTTGAACAGATTTTTTACGCTTCAGTGACTCCCCATCTTGGAGCTCTTCTGTCTATTATGCTAAATTTATATAATTTTACCCTTGTTCTTAACAGCTAAACATACTGGTTTTCTTTCAGACAAGATTATTTATCAAAATTCAGTTGATGTTCTGTTTTCCATTCAATATACAATGGTTTGGAAATTTGATAAAGAGAACCCAGGCTTCACTGAAGAAATTTGTTTTTGTATTTTATGAATAATCAGATTTTAATATTGTGTTATTAATGTCAGAATTTCAGTGAAAATTGATCTTGTAATATTCTGTCTCTTCAAAAGGAAACAGTGTCCTCAGAGAAGACTATTTGTTGTCAAATTACAGATGAGGCTTGATAAAGGGATAGGCTTTGAAGCATGCTGCTTCGTAATGAGTGTAATATTTCACACTGTATTTCACACTGCTCACAATATTTCACACTGTTGTTGTTACTCTGTTTATATCTCAATCTCATAGACTGGTGTTCCTATGTCTGAGTTGACAGCCTTCCCCTTGGAGTTTGCAACAAGCTTTATCTTTTGCAGTCAAAGTTGTCACACTGTGGAAGGTACCTTAAGAGTAAACACTTATGAGTGTTTAAACTAGATCTTCTAAGGATCTTGGACAGAGTCCTCAGGGAGCCCAAGGCAGTTGAAACTTCTTGAACTTTTTCTGTCATTCCATCTTTATTTTAACGAGCTGGTGTTTGGAGATTTTTTGTTTGTTTCATTGCCAAATGTTCAGTTCATTGACAAAAACGTTTTTGATGATTTTTTCCATATTTTGCAGTTTTGAGGGTTGCTGAATCAGTTGGATGTCTGTTTTTCTAGTTTCCATGGTTCTCTCCAGTCACACATGGCAGTCCTAAAGAATATATATGTTATTTGTTGCAGTAACCTTTTTTTTTTTTTTTTTAAAGATGTCAGAGAAATTGTTTGTGTTATCTAGCTTTGTGTGTCTTCAGGAATAGTTGAAAATGTAAGTTATTTCTTAACATAATAATATACAACAGAATTTATGGATGGCACATGTCGTTAAGGGATGTCAATTTTAATTTCTTCAGTTCCCAAGTTAGCCAATTAGACAAAATTTTATTTGCTAGCCTATCTAAAGCTATCTTTGTATTTGGCTATACTTATTCATATAGATATAAATACAAATAAATAAGTTGGTTAAGGAATGAGTTCGTTTTCCACCTCTTTCTCTGGAGCACTTCTCTCTGCTTTCTCTGTTACTTGGCCAGACATCTTCCATCTGGAAAGTCTCCTGCAGCCTGCCCGGGGTGGCGTAGTTACATGCACTGCGTAGCCTGGGAATCATGGTAATGTGCAACAAGATTGTTTGCTCAGGGAGTCTCTAAACTGCTATGATATTTTTTTCTTACCCTTTTTATGTGTGTCTTGACAATTTCATATGCAGGTTTTGAAGTCAAAAGATTGTTTTCTGCTCCATCTTCTATGTAATGTTGCTGAAATAATTGTTAAAATTTTTTCATAAAAGACAATTATGATACTGTCTTGATTCAGAAGGGGTTGCAAAGTAAATTTTATCCAGGAGAGTGGCTATAATTGGGTGAAATCCATGCTGAATGAAAACAACAAATGATTTATTAAATTGAAGAGTCTAGAGGAGATAACAACCTTAAGCTTGCATTATTTGTGTAAGTGTAGAAGTATCTGTTTTGCTTTTAAATATATTTATTTCTGCTAACACCGGTAGATTAGGACCTCAGTACTCTAGTAAAGATACTGGCTTAAAACTATCATTTTAGCTGTTTGTTTTTTAGAAATAAGGAAAATAAAATGACCTTATTCCTCCGTCTAACGTGTCCTCTTACTTGATAAATTTCCTTTCTCTATATATAATCTTTTGTATTACATTTCCTACTTGGTAAACTGCCTCTTACATCTCTTCAGAACATCTGCGATAGTGAAATTAAACATGAACTCTGGTGTGTTTTCACTTTTAAATGTACCTTATGAAATCTATAATTTAACACAAATCATTTATTTATCCTGAAGAAATTATTTGTTGCTTCAGAAAAAGCTTTTCAAGTGCAAACTGTCAGCTTGCTTGCTGGTTTGAGTCTCCCTTCCCTTCCCTTCCCTTCCCTTCCCTTCCCTTCCCTTCCCTTCCC
>CM021735.1:7685861-7709628 GCA_011075105.1 Heteronetta atricapilla
CCCTTCCCTTCCATTTTATTATTATTATTACTATTATTATTATTATTGTTTTAATCCAGCCACTAGTACTTCTAGCATTTCTGGTAATGCAGGCACCAAGGTACATGTGTGTCTTGACCTCAGGGATTTTAGCAGATTGAAATTAATGTTTTCATGTGTATTATGTGTCCTATTCCTGCATGTCCTGCCTATATGAATGCTCCTGCAGAGATGGGAGCCCCCCAGCACCCTCTATATGCTATAGCTCATGCTGTACGCCGTGATTCTGGCTCACTGTCTTTGCCTTCAAAAGGAAGTCAAATCCCTCCTTATTTGTCCATGTAGCACTTGTCCAGACTTCTGGGGTCATATCATGCAGGAAGTCAAGAGGACATAAGCCCATGGATTTTTTTTTTTTGTGTTTAGTTGAAATTCATCTTTACCCTTCTTTTGAGGGTTTAGCTTTTTATTTTGGGTCAAAGCATGGCTTATCTTGCCAGCTTCATTAACACTCTCAAGAACGCCAGGTGCTAAAGAGCTCTATTTTTGCTGTGCATATCAAGTGTGTCTAGTTTCTTGTGGCCTATTTTTACATATTTCTTCTCTAAGACTAGGAAAAGCCGTGAAGAGAACAAAGCGATTAAGAATAGCCAGAGAAAATGGCTGTGATATTATTATAGGAAAATAAAGAGAAGGATATATTTGTGAGATTCCATTTCTGAAAAGCCTGGGAATTAAACTAAATGCATGAAATGATGCATATGAAAACAAATTAAATAAAAAGCAGAATAGTGCATTTTGTTAGCTGTATTTCATCAGATAATTGACTATTTCTAGATAATTCTATGAAAAATGTTTTAGATCTGTGAATAAAGGATCCTAAAGTACCAGTAGCTCAGAAATTTACTCTGTTATCCACCAGTATTCCAGAGTGCATTCTTTATTTAGCATTCAGTGTTAAGCAGTTATCCGCACAAAGGGAGGAGATATTTTCCCCAGAGGAAGAGACGTAAATTCTATCAGGGAGGGTGGCTTAGCCTGGTAGTGCTGTATCTTAAATAAGTACAAATGGCTAGGTGGTAGGGAACTTGGAAGGTGGAAAAGAGATGCTCTGTTCCTTTGTGCAGAAGCCATCAGACAGAAAAGGGACTCTGATTCTGACCCAGCTGTACAAGGCAAGGGCTGGGATTCTGCTCTGTAGTAGTTTACATATATTTCATATTTATTCATATTCATATTTATTCATAAAAAAAGAAAAACAAACAAACAAAACTGAGAACCACTTGTGATGACCTGAAGTACAGCAGCAACTTCTGGACACTCTTTTTGTCTCTTCAACTCTTTCTAGTTGATGCATATCCAATCCTTTGGCTGATTACCAGGAGCTGAGTACCCAAGACAGTTTTCCCTATGCATCTTAGTCTTGTATTTTCTTTTCCCCAACCCTGTAACTTTAGGTATATCTATGTCTTCTGAAGGCAAGCCTAGAAGTTTTCTACATGTGCTCAGAAGCAGCATCTAGGACACCACTTACTCTGAAATGTGAAGAGCTCAGCTTTGTGTTGAACCGTGTTTAACACCAGAAAGCCTCCAAGCAGTCAGGTTCTGCTAGCTTAGTTATAGCTAGCTTATGGTTCTGTGCTGCTGTATCGATAAAGTGACAGTCTGGCTTGAGGAATAGCTAGAATTTCACTTGTCTGCCCCAGAAATATGTCATCAGTTTGTCATCTCCTGTAACATCTACAGCCTTTTCTTCAACACCGCTACCAAGTCATTCATATCCCACATTGGATTTGTCTAACTGCTAATTATATCCATAATGAGTATTTTATGTTTTTCATTTTAATTGCATCTTGCCTCTTTCAGATAATTTCTCCATTTAATCATGATTGCTTTCACGATTCTTATGTTCATTCTCACCTTTCCTCATTGTTCTGTTTTTGTCTGTGCCAGCTTCTTTCCTGTTCCCTCAAGTCTGGTACCTTGGTGCTGTTCCATTTTTTTTTCCTCAGTTGTTCAGCTTCTATTCCCATATAAGATACAACCCTTTCCTGTGTCTGAGGAACTTGCTAAGATTTCTGCCTGCTGACTTGTCCTTTGACTCAGCAATTTTGTATGCAACTGTAAACTTATTAGAGTAAAGAAAATACTTTCTTTGTCTCCCATTCAAAGAGTAAGGCTGAATTTCAGCCCTGCACAGGGTAACCTTCTGCACTTTTTCAGAATTTGGCTGATACAAAGCTAAATCTTGGCTTATGTTTCTCGTGCCACAGTGCATGCAGCAGTTGCAGTGAATGCCAGTAAATTCTGAAAGTGATATATGAGATACTTGAGCCTGAAGTACTGTCAGTGCCATGTATCTTTACACTGCTGTGTTGCAGCTACTGGCAGAGGTGGCCTTGTGTTTAGCAGTGGACTGCTAGCAATGGAGGAACAGTTTAACCCTCCTTGAAGAAAAGATTATATTAGGAAAAATGAGGGATTACAAGCAGTTGTAAAATATGCTCTTGGTCTTAGATTGGATCCTTGGAGTTCCATGTGTTAGTTCTGTGACATTTATTTTGGAGTTTAGAAATTAAAAATAGCTAAAAGGGATCTCAGGAGTCTGCTGACATTCTTCCTTTCTAATCTGCACTTAGGACAGTGTTTATTTTTCTTTTGACCTATTAGCTTAACAATGTTTATTCAGATGTCTTAGTAAGCAACAGATGCACAATCATACATATGAAGTTAATCAAAAGAGACAACAAAATGTAAGAACTAATCTCACACTGTTTATTTCAACTAAATGAAAGCAAACTTGCATTAGTTAGATTCCTAATATAGAAAATGCCGTGGACTTTCTAGCACAGAACTGTATTTTTCTCCTCATGGTGAATAATGCAGTCATTGTTCACAGGCCACCTCAAGTGTGTTGAAAAGGACAATGAAATACAAGGTTCTGTGGGTTAGCAGTGCTTCTCATCTTTCTGTGGAGAACCAACCTGTGTTAGAATAGCCAGTAATTCTGAAGTGATTTACTGGCAAAAAAATAAATACACAATAAAGCATATTTTTGATCTGTCCAGAGGTTTGGAATGAGTAGTACTTGATAAAAAACTTTTTGATTGTATAGTGGCATAAATTATGATCCATCATGGAATTTTGATTTTGTTCATTAATTTAATTTTCTGATTTTTTAAAAAAGGGAGGGAGTTATATATATATGTAAGTCTAGGGGTTCCCCCTTTGCAGAACATCCCTCTTCTCTGCAGTGTAGAGCTGCAGCCCAGGAGGGTGGAGATCCTGGTATCTTCCAAGCCTGCAGTGTTGAACGCAGGGTTCCACTATTATGGGATGTGCCAGTTGCCCTGGTGACTGCCCGTGCTTTGAGAGCTGCAGTGCAGCATCCCCTAGGCTGGCAGTGACCACCCCACCGGCAGTAGGCACCTGGAAATTTCTGTGCCCTAGGCATTTTCCTTTTTGTGAAGCCTTTTGTATCTCTGTTTTCTATCCATGGCTACTTCTGAACAATTCTCAGCTGAAGTTGATGCTATACCAGCTGATGAGGGAAATGGTTCAATTGATGAGGGAAATTTTCTTGTGTTTAAACTGTTATGCAAGTGGCAGGTCATGTTCTGCATTAAAGAAGTGTAAATCTGGATGAAATCCACATAAATTATTACGGATTTAGGCTAGTCCCTTATCTTAGGGTGTATTTGGGTTTCTGCTTTTAGAAGAAAAAAGACAAAATCTATTAAGTCTGTTTCTGGCAGCTAGTGGACTGCATCCTATGCAATCTGAAAAATATCTGTGTCCTGTGTAGATTTAAAGACAAAATCTGCTTCTCTTTTGATTTACATCTTTCATCTAAGTGAAAAAAAAAAAAAGAAAAAAAGGAGCAAGCTGTAAAGAGTTGTTTAAAACCAAAGATTCCTCATTTAGTTACATTTAATGTTTGGTAATAATGTATTCTTCACATATGAAGATAAAATTGTAATGTACTTCAGGTATCCAAATGTACCGATCCAATGCTATTTGCAGATTAAAATCTAAAATGATTTGATTAATACTGGGTTCATGTATGGTAGCAGTTAGGCTGCTTTCTGAAAAAGTTACAATGACATAAGCTTCGAATATAGCTTTTATAGATTACACCAGCATATGGCTGAGACACTTTGTTACATCCCTAACACAACAGGCTCTAATTTTAGAATGTCCTTTACTGGTTACAGCTAAATTGTTTTTGTGATATGCTTTTATTTGAGAAAAGTAGACTTTTTTTTGTTTGTGTTTTAATAATCATGTTCAAGTCCATTGAGCTTTGTGGAAGCTAGAAAGAAATAGGAAAACAATGAGTCATTAAAATACATGCTGTAAAGGATTAGATTCTCTATTCTGGTTGAATTGCTTCCAGGCGCTAAGGAAAAGTCAACCCAGTATCATATCATAGTGTTAAAGAAGTCTCAGAATTTTGGCAAGATTTTTTTTTTTTTTTTCCCTTGATAAATACTCCTAAGATTTGACTTAGGGAACACTACATGACAGGTGCCTATAAAAGTAAATTGGGTATCATAATACGGGATGGCACTAGTGCAGTATCGTATGACCATTAGTTAATATCAGCGTTAAAGTAAGGTGTCTTTCCAAAACCATGTATAAATCCTTGTCACCCAAAATGAGTATTTTACTAAGTTGTTATAGTGAACAAAGCTACGTTAAAGGTCAAAATGTTCAGGTGCAAGATTTATTTTAAGGGGTGTCAGGTTAGCACACAGTCTACAGATTGTTACCAAATAAATAACAGTCTGTGACTTACCTTCGTTATGCAGATCTGTAGATGCAGGGTTTTAGTTATGACACTTCATTTACGTACTGTAACTGTATTGTTTCATGATAAAGCCTTTGCATTTATATATACTTCATCAAACCTACAGGGTGTCCATTTCAAATAGCTTTCATATTTCTGTGTTAAATAACATTTTACAGGTTGCTTACTTCTGATGTACAAGGTGTGAACAGATATACTTAAACACATCCAGATAAGGTGGTTAATTGTTTTTAACACATATGTAAAAGCCATCAGGGTCTATATTCTTTTTTCCTCTGGAAAATAAATAAATAAATAAACCAGACAATAAGCACTGACCCAAAAGAAGCTTTAAATCAAAATCAGTTTTCTATGTTTAAATATACTTAAGATTTTATCTTTTATCACATACAGATTTGGGATAAAGTCAGTATAGTTTGCATGTGAAGAGAGGTGCCAGTTCTGAAATATTTGGCAAAATATTTGAGTACACATTTCATGTCCTTTTTCTAGAATACTACTGTTTTGTGTCCTGGAACTAGGAACAGAATTACAGGAGATCTCAGCCAAAATGAATAATCAATTGTGTTAAGGATTTTACAATGTCCTAATGACATTAAAATATTTTTTTTAAAGATTTTTATTTTTTTTTAAATCGGTTGATTTCAAATGTGGGGATTACTTTTGGCAAAGAAACACCTCCACACATTCCATGGAAAATTTTATGTATCTTTATAGCAAAAGCATCATGTTTAAAGTACCCAGGATCCTGAGAATCAGAGGTTAATATTGTTTGAAGATGTGTTTGTGCTGGGCCTCCCTACGGACAAGTAGAGATCTATCTGCAGAAATCATCAAGAAGGTACAATGAGAGTAGAGTTTCAGCCTAGATTTATGTGAACATTAAAAATCTATTAGTAATTTCCATAAAGTGAGAGCCTCACCTTGTTCTCTCTGACTTTGGCTCTTGTTTCCCATCACTAAGTGATGTGTTCGTGGATGGCTGTAGGCTGTATTAGTACTACTTGATAGAGTTTAGATGTCACACTCCAGACTTTACTCCAGCAGATCTAAAAGAGAGAATTTAACTGAAAATTCATGAAGAGAAATACAACTGAACTACAGCAAAAAGGGGTTCTAGAATAGTGTTTTATGTCAGTCATGTTTCTAATCATGTAAAAGATAATGTGACTGTCCTAGGATACTAGCCAAATTCTTATTGAAAAAATATTGTTGAATTCTTGGTGGAGGTTGTTGTTTATTTTATTTTCTTTCTTTGTTTACAGAATACTTTTCTCATGATACCTAGAATACTTACAGTTTATTTTTCATCTTAGTCTATCTGACAGTAAAACACATATCTGAAGGGGCTGCAAAAGTGTATGAAACTAATAGATTTTTTTCCCACCTAGAGAAAGGTGTACTTAATTTTTCATTCATTGTTTTACAGTTTCAAATTTCACATTTATGGCAAGAATGTTTTCTGTTGTAATTTGTCATTCTGAAATTTCACGAAATTGGGTCTAGGGTTGCAAACAGAATTTTTGAGTTTAACTGTTTGTTTGTATGAGTAAGTAGTTAATTAAAGCAACCTTTTTTCTTAGAAATGTCTTGTCTGAAAAATAAACATCAGTTTTTCCTGAACTGAAAAATCTTTTGCTGTATATTAGTGGGGGAAAACTGCAAAAGATATGACCGGTATAATGACTGTCTTTAAAAAGTGTTAAAACTTTTGAATTCTTATAAAGAACATTAATACATGAGTTTACAACATCCTGAATATATATCTATGATAATAAATTCAGATTCATGAAAGTACTTGCAATATGAGGTTTAAGTAGATTTCATTGAAAATGTATCCATGGTGCTGCTGGGTATAAACCTGCAGAAATGATGCATACCTCTACTGTTCACATTAGCTTGTACGTAGAGTATAACTTCTTAACAGCTAACGGGATGTGTAGTTTCTCATTGAGATTTAAAAATGAATTTATGATTTCTGATCTTACTGTTTGCTGTTGTATTATCTTAAATACGTAATAAAATAATTGTTATTGATCACAATATAAGGTAAATTCCATTGAAGCTTTCTATTGAAAATAAATACAGTGACAGCAATATCTTCTACCACCACTGAAGAAGTATTTTATTAAACTTTAAATTTGTTTTTATGCTTGACTGTTTTATGGCCAGGGTGCCGTAGTCAGATAAAGAATGAAATTAAACTCCAGGTTGTAGTCAGTGCTACAGCAAACAGAGGCTTTTAAAAATAGAAGTTGGTTTTTCTCAGGTTTGTGTCATAGAATTTGCTTTTATTGACAGGGAGGGAGAATCCTCTTGACTACAAATAAAGCACAGGCAAGGGTCAATGCTTTTGCCATCATCCCAGAAATAGGCCCATGTACAGGTTAAGCTGCACCAAGCACCTGCAGCCAGGAATGAGGCTGCAAGGATTTGAGCAGCTCCTGCAGTCTCCATGCTGGTGTTGTGGAAGCGTCAGGAGTTCAGGGAAGGCTATGAATGATCCTCATTCTTAACTGCTTTCCCTTGATTTGCATTTGATTCTGAGCTGCTTAACCACTGGTGGATTATTTCAATTTTCCTGGTGAATAATGCATGAGGGTATATAAGTGGATGTTCCCTGGCTGAGTGGGCTGGAGATGAAAAGTGTCAGCTCCTTTGCAGCATTAATGTGCAATTTTTTCTCAGGTTAAAGCTGTAAAGAACCTAGATAAGCTTTTTTTTATTATTATTATTTTTATTTTTATTTATATATATATATATATATATATATATTTATAACTCCTACAAATGCCAAAATATTGGCAATGTTTGCTTTTTCTCTTCTTTCCATTTGAATACCTGTTATTACCGTGAAAAAAAGTCACTTGCCAATTTTCCATTACGAATTTGTTTTCCTCGGCACTCCCCTTCAAGATTCAGTGCTACATTGTTGTACCTGCTGCTTAAGCTTCCTGAAAACTGACAGGAACGTGGATGTTTTGTTTCTCTGCCACTGAGGTTAATTTGTTTTTCCAGCTCAGGAGACTCTGCATTGATCTCTCTTGCACCTCCTTCTTACTCTTCAATATGTCCCCAAAGGATAACTGGGGTATCCTTCTCGTCAGTAACCTTGAGGCACAGATATATGCATTTCTTGTATCATATATCCAGTATATCATACAGGTAGATCTAAACACAGTGAGTCCTGTAGTAATTGAAGCAACCCATGTTGCACTTGTAGGAAAAAGTCTATGAATCTTCTCTTATTAAGCTACCAAGGGTCAGTTGAGAGTCTTAATGGACACTTAATGGCCTATTAAAAATTACCCTTTTGTATTCCAGAATGCTAGGAAATTAAAGCACAGTCACTCTTCTTGTTGCTTGTGGTTAGGCTTATAATTATGGAGCTTCTATTCACGATCGTAATTTGATCCCTAAAATGTGGAAACTCTGAAACTTAGGCCATGGGCCATTCTAAACCAAATGTTTAATTGAAATGGTCAGATGTGTAATGTGAAGGCTTTCAGGGAAATATGTGATGTATTGGTTATTTTGGAAAATTATGTTTGATATGAGTCCAGTGAAAGTGGTGTTAGAAAGAACTCGTGCTACTGAACCAAACAGTCCTAGAAAATATAACTCTTCAAAACTCCCCAAATGTAACAATATCATTTGAATTTAGACATCCAGACATGAACTATATAGATAAGCACGTTATAAAGTAATGCTTTTAAGCTAAATGTAGCTTGACATATAACAAGACAAAATATTGAAAGCTTGTGAAATTGTAGAGATAGTATAGTAAACATGGCATAAAGTTGTGCAAATGTTTAAATAGCAGCCATGGTTTCATAGCTATGATAACAGAACTGCACAAGTATTCTGAAACAGTCCTGTGAGTATTTTGTGGACTTTTTGTAGTATTTGGTATTTATATGCTGAAATTTGCAGTGAAAGATTTGGCAAAAATGCACATTCTCATTAATGTTAGCTTTTTAGCTTGTACAATATAAATTATCAAAATATAATCAAAGAAAAATAGAAAGACAAAAGAGTAAAAATGTTTTGAGGAAATTAGATTTATTTATTTATTTATTGTGACAGTGGGGTGTTGGTGGTGACTTCACCACCACTACGGAAAGTAGTCCCAGACTTTCATGTGTGGAACTTAAACACTGCAAGTGAAGCAGAATTTTTTTGTAGTTCCAGTTGTGATACTAAGATATTTCAGTCTTCTAAGCTCTGTATCACCATCTTCTGCTGTCCTTAATTACTCTTAACACTCTTCATTACCTTTCATTACCTTTATCATCATCTCATTTTCATCACCTCGTTTCCTGTGCAAAGTGACAGGGGCAGCAGACTGGGAGAAACGAGAGCTGACTTCCTCATCTCCTATAAATGTTTATTTTGCCCATTTTTCCATTTTCAAATTGTGCCATAAGAAAAACTTCACTTACATAAACTTTTGCTTACATTTTTCCCCTTAAAATCGAATTCTGACACCTAACTTCTTAATGTTGCCTTCGTTCCTTGCCCTTCTGAAAGGATCCTGCTTCTCATATCCAAGTAGAAGTCCCCGGAATCTGTTGCTGTCAGGTAAGGGTTAAACCATGGTCATTATTTTCTTTGGGGGTAATGGTAGAAAGATGTGATTTTGGTGCTTTTATTCCCAGTGAAGGAAAATTAGCAAAACACAGAGATATATTAGGAGCATAGCTGCCCCACAAGTTAAGACTGCACAAATCACTATTCTGTTACCTTGAGTCTGTTTCCGTAGGCAGTAGCTAAATTGGGTCTCTATCAAAGATCATGGGCTCAGAATGACTTTGAACTCTACCTTTGGGCCTTAGTATGTTGAAAAGGTGGATGGAATTGAGGGAGTATTTTTAGAGTAAGATGCTATTCATTGTGAGAAGTATAGAATAACCTGTTTTTAATTTCATATATATGAACATAATATAAAACATTAAATATTTGTGATTAAAAGCTGTGTTATCCCAGTCAGTATGTCAAACAGAATGCTATGTTTTGTTACGATGAATGACTGTCTTGGCACCTCTCAACTCCATGTCCCAAGCAGACACAGGCACGCATGCAACCCCTTTCTCTCCTTTGTTCCTCTGCTGGGTTTCCAATGGAGGAAGGCTTGGCTCACAGGCCAGAACTGCAGCGTGCTCTGGTGCACCCCAGTCTGAGCCACCCCCATTGGAGCTGCTCAGGGCAGAGGACTGCAGGATGCACGGTAAAGGACACCTACCATGTTGGCTAGGGCTAGGCTAGATCTATCAAGAGTCTGATGTATTCCGGCAGCACTAAGTTGATGTAACAGGCCAATGCAAACATCACCAAGAAGCCCTGCAGAGCTTAATTTCCTTCAGTCTTTGTTCCCAGGAGAGGGAGTACCATAATGGATCAGAGACAATGACTAACAGCAAGGCAGACAAAGCACAGCCTTTGGGTGGAGGTGCTGTTGACAGTAATGACAGACATTACTTATATTTCTATACCATAGCACATGATTAACGAAGCCTGATACACTCTGGGACTGATGTGCAAGTCTTTACTTAGTTGTTGGCAACCCTCTGTATGAGGACCAGTGAAAACCAATCTTAATCAGACTTAAACAATTGTAAATGTGGAATTATTTTTAAAATAACAAATTTATCTTAAGAGTGATGGAATACTGGATATTTATACTGTCAAGGAAAAATGATGCAGTTCTGCACCTGATCTCACAGTCTTGTTGCAAATATTTCAGTATGGATTCTGTATATTGGAGCCTACTCTATGTGGCCCTATCCACCTCTATTTGGAAAGCCAGTAAACATGCAGCAGAAGAAGGGCAGCATTTATTTTGGAAATTTCTGGTTAGAAAATCAATGTTTTTTGGGTTGGGCCAAATTAACATTTTTTAAAAAACGCTAATGTCAGAACAGTCACTCAAAAGAGAGACATCTATGCAGGAAGATTGTTTTAAACCTTATAAATGCAGATTAATATGTGTATTAAAAGAAATGGGGCAAGCTTTCTTGCATAATGCTCAGTTGATCTGTCTCCCATCCACTATAGAACATTATCCATTTAATTTTGATACCGTGATTATATTTTTTTTGTGAAAACCTAAAAGCAAATTGTTTGATTTCAGTATTTTTGATGAGTAATAAATAGGATAGTGATTATACATAAATATTTACATTAATGTAGGTAGTTTTTTTTCCTACAGTTTCTTTTAAGAGAATGGTTATAGCTTAATCTGTACTGATATTTTACTTTGCATTAATATATTGATATTTTAATGTGGTTTGCAATTCATTTGTTAAAAGGAAGACTCCAAATTTCATCACATGATCTAGCCTGGACTTTTTTTCAATATATGAAAAGAATAGCGGCTTAATTTTTATTCAAAGGCACTGGAAATCAGGCATAAAGGTCCTAACTTTAAAATTTTACTGAGACAGTGGCCTCACTGCTGCACCAAGGTGTTATGAGGAGTCTGCATTAGCCATGCAGAGTTCCAGGGACTCTGCAAAGTAGGGGAATGGTTCTAAAATATATGACCTCAGATTTATCTGGTTTATTCATGTAACATTTTATGAAGAACAGTTTTACAAGGAAGGCTTATATAAAGGATTCTTGGAGTATGTCTACTGCATAGTATTCATACTGCATATGAATGTCTGTGGACATTTGTACACTCAGCTGGATATATGCATATCCATTTTTATGGTGAAGCAGGTGACAAAGCCACTATAATAAGTTATCCGATTTTTGAAATAGAATGCTTCAAATATTTCAATACATAAAATTACCCTTTTTTTTTCTTCTTCTTTTTTTTCCAGTTTCCTTACTATTATCAGAAGTGTAAAGGAAATCTTAAACTTATTCTTATCATAGGTGTATTTTGGCTATATTCTTCTGGCACTTTAACTGTACTTTATCTTTTTGTGCATCTGAGTTTCAGAAACGGATGTGACTAATAGTTTGATGCTGGATCAAATGAAAGATTTTGAGAATATAAATACATGTTGCAGCAACAAAGACCACAGTTTTCTAAAACAAAACAAAACAAAAAAAAGCACACTATGAGACAAAACAAATAAAAAAAACACAAACCAAATCAAAAACAAACAAACCGTAGATAAATGTCTCTTAAAATCAGTAGGGATGTATTAACCAGTATTCATGATATCCATCATGAATATCAGGCACAGTTCGAGATGTTTGTTTTCTTAAATGACTGCACAGTATTTTTTGCTGGAATAAATCACATTGGTAGCCTTTTTACTATAATAGCATTTGTCCTTTCTACTATAATAAAGTTTAGAGATAAGTCAGTTGAACTCCTGGTGAGAGACATTCAGTTAGAATACATCTAATGATGATCTTTTATCACTGTTATATCTCAGAGGAAAAAAATAATTGTGTAGTTGCACATTGTTATAAGAAATAACTGAGAGACAGATCAGCATTTATGAAGATTGACATTGCTCGGTAACTACAATATTGATGTAGTTGACAGCTTTTGAGTTTGCCTAAACAGTGTTGACCAAATTAGAACAGGTTAGAATTATTTTTATTATTATTATTTTGAGGAGAGAGAAGTTAAAGTTTTTATGAAAATGTTTGAGTTTCATCAACTCCGGAAGTATATGTAAGAAGTGTTCTTATTTGTGTCTGGAGACAATGGTTCATCTCCAATCTCCTATAATCATCTGCTCATAGTTCCCCTTCAAACTCTGTTGTACAATCAGATATCTTTTTAAAATTTATATTATGCTAATTTAGCCAAAGTGATGGTTTGCTGTGCTGTAATATGAATGTTTTAAGACTCTTCCCCTGAGTCTTAGCTAAAATACAGGATGTTTTCAATTCAGTTTCATTAAGTTTAGTTATTCTTGGTTTAAAGTTGGATTACAGGTTGTCAGAATTAAATTGTGCTGCATTTTCTACCATGGTTACAGCCTTTGTAATAAAACGTATAGAAGTACCGTGTTCTGTTTTTATTAGAAGTTGGAAATTATCTGGAGAACTGCTTAGTTTTATGACATTTTCTGTTCTTGTCAGCATCTGCCATGACAATTACTTAACAAGGAATTATAACCTCATAGATTCCTGAATCTTCTGGTTTTGCCTGATGAAATGTTCGTAAACACAATGGGGTGATCATCTTACATCTATGAAAAGGGCACTGAAAACTGATCTAATTCTTGAATCTATGAATGTACAATAGAAGAGAAATGTATACAAGATGTATTTTAGGGAGGACAGTTTTAAAAGGAGAATACCCCAAGGGTTTACAAAACTAATGAGAAAAACTACTAGTCCTGCTTCCTCTGATTTATGTCTCTTCAGCAGCTTTGATTTGATCCAGACTCAGCTGAGCTGTTGATCCATTCCCTAAACCGAGTGAGCATCCTGGGCAGTGGCTATTGATCCAGGAGGCACAGCAGAAGCAAAAGTATGCCTGAGCTGTGCCCATCATCCAGGCATACCTGAGTGATGTCAGGAAAAGCCCCCCTGGGGAAATCTGGGTCAATGAGTGCTGCTGTGAGGCAGCCCCAAAACCAAGGGGTTTGCCTAAAAAGAAAAACAAGACTTGCCTAATGTCGATTTTGTACAATTCTCTTCAGTGTAGCTCACTGGACAAAATCTTAATCTATTAAATAAGAAAGATGAGCCTTTCAGAATCTAAGGAAGCCATGGTTTTGTAACTAATCATCTGAGCAATTTGGCACACTAGATAATCACAAATCATATTCAGTTATTGAAAGCAAATGACAACTTTCCAGTAACAGCTTCAAAGCTGTTTGCTGCCTTCTGTGTTTTCAGCGGCTTCTCACTATATATAAGGGAGGTTACACCAGGACACATCTTTTGATATCATCTGACATTATGCAGTGCACCCATCACATTGCATCATCATTGAAATAAACACTGCTCCGATCATGTTTTTTTCCTTCCATTAAAGCTTAATAACAAAAAATTAAATTGCACTTGAGACTGAATGGATTCCTACTAGTTTTCTTTCTGTATTTGGTTTCATAGGCTAGGGTAAGTAGAGATGAAAAAAAAAATCTTTACTGAAATCAGCAAACTTAATGAACAGTTGTGAAGGTTCAAATCTTCACTCTGTAACTTACTAGATGCTTCATTTTTCAAAATTTATCTGGAGAAATTAGATTTGGTAAAGATCTGGTGTAGTACAGCAGCCAGATCAATGTTATTATTCCAGTTTACTATTTTCCTGCAGCATTTTGTGTGGGTGTTTGCATCCTGTTTAGCTTTCCACATCTCAAACTTTAACAGTTTCCCCCGGGAGATTTTTTTCACATTCTAATGCACCTCATTGTCTAAATTTACATCAGTCATATTTTGACACAATGAAGAGACATGATAGGATTGCCAAATAAATAGATAAATAAATCAGAATTCTTCTTTCATGACAGTCCTTTAATGCTTGAATGGAGATGATGTTCAGGTCAGCACCCAAGACCTCATGTGGTTACAGTTAGTCATATTGTGGTACAAGGTCTGCTTCCATGCCATTTTTGCCATTGTTTCAGAGGCATACTACTATATTGCATACTCCTCTCTCTTCACATTTGCTTTTGTGTAATGTCTGTAGGGAACTTAAGCAGTGACTTGGACAGTAAAATAGCATGAGTAAATTATTTAAAATAGGTATAGTCATTTTAGTGTGATTTAATAATTAAAAACCCTTTTAAGAAAAAGCTAGCTCCATGGAGACCTATGGTAAAGTACTGCAAACCCTTGTTTGAGAACCAGTGGCTCTGACCAGCAGCCCTGAAATTTCGGGATGACTGTGAAATGGTTAGCTGTGACAGTAACAGGAAGGTCCTCTTAAGCTGCCTATGGACCCTGGTGTTTATGTTAACCATTTAGCATGAATGTTGCATTCTGACTTGTAGACTACATTATAGGAGCCATTTAGCATAGACAAACTTCAGAAATCTGTCTCTTTTTATTTTGTTTTTAAGCAGTAATTTTTTAAATAAAATGAAATCTCTTTTGAGGCAATTTTCTGTGAATGAAATGTCAAAAAAAAAAACAAAACAAAAAACAATCACAAGAAACAAATCAAATATTCCAAATATGATCTTTTTTTGACTCTAAGAGACGACTCTAAGAGACTTTACTTCTAGCCCTGTTATCATGATTCCGCAGTGCTTGAAGATGCAAACTGAATGTCCTTTTTTGCTTTCTTACTACTTTGCAAGTTCAGGACTAAATTATCATTACAAGCTCAGATCATTAAAGCATTACCTCTCTTTTCTTTCCATTGTTCTCTTTTAAATAATTTTTAATAACATAATTATATCTCATAACCTGAATCTGTTACTTTAAATAACCAATATTTTATTAACAAATCCAGGCTTTTATATAAAATGTGAAATACGCTGTACATCACAGAATCACAGAATTTCTAGGTTGGAAGAGACCTCAAGATCATCAAGTCCAACCTCTCACCTAACACTAACAGTCCCCACTAAATCATATCCTTAAGCTCTACATCTAAACGTCTTTTAAAGACCTCCAAGGATGGTGACTCCACCACTTCCCCGGGCAGCCCGTTCCAAAGTCTAACAACCCTTTTGGTAAAGAAGTTCTTCCTAAGATCCAACCTAAAACTCCCCTGGTGTAACTTAAGCCCATTCCCCCTCGTACTGTCACCAGGCACGTGGGAGAACAGACCAACCCCCACCTCGCTACAGCCTCCTTTGATGTACCTGTAGAGAGCAATAAGGTCACCCCTAAGCCTTCTTTTCTCCAGGCTGAACAAGCCCAGCTCCCTCAGCCGCTCCTCGTAGGACTTGTTCTCCAGGCCCCTCACCAGCTTCGTCACCCTTCTCTGGACTCGCTTAAGCACCTCGATGTCCTTCTTGTAGCAAGGGGCCCAAAACTGAACACAGTATTCGAGGTGCGACCTTGCCAGAGCTGAGTACAGGGGGACGATCACCTCCCTAGCCCTGCTGGCTGCACTGTTTCTTATACAGGCCAGGAGGCTGTTGGCCTTCTTGGCCACCTGAGCACACTGCTGGCTCATATTCAGCCGACTATCAACCATCACTCCCAGGTCCTTCTCTGCCTGGCAGCTCTCCAACCACTCATCTCCCAGCCTGTAGCTTTGCTTGGGGTTATTGCGCCCCAGGTGGAGGACCCGGCACTTGGCCTTGTTGAACTCCATGCAGTTGACCTCAGCCCATCGGTGCAGCCTATCCAGATCCTCCTGCAGAGCCTTCCTACCCTCGAGCAGATCGACACACGCACCTAACTTGGTGTCATCTGCAAACTTACTGAGGGTGCACTCAATGCCCTCATCCAGATCATCAATGAAGATATTGAAGAGGACCGGCCCCAGCACCAAGCCCTGGGGAACACCACTAGTGACCGGCCTCCAACTGGATTTGACTCCATTTACCATGACTCTTTGGGCCTGGCTATCCAGCCAGTTTCTAACCCAATGAAGCGTGCGCCAGTCCAAGCCAAGAGCAGCCAGTTCCTTGAGAATGCTGTGGGAAACGGTGTCAAAAGCCTTGCTGAAGTCAAGGTAGACCACATCCACAGCCTTTCCCTCATCCACCCAGCGCGTCACTTTGTCATAGAAGGAGATCAGGTTCGTCAAGCAGGAGCTGAGCTTTTTCTCCTAAGCTCAAGCCACAATTCTCTGTTCAGCCAGGCTGGTCTTCTTTCCCGCCAGCTCGTCTTTGGGCACGTGGGGACAGACCGTTCCTGCGCCATTAAGATTTCCCTCTTGAAGAGCGCCCAGCCTTCCTGGACTCCTCTGCCCTTCAGAACCGCCTCCCAAGGGACTCTACCAACCAGTGGCCTCAGCAGCACAAAGTCAGCCCTCCAAAAGTCCAATACAGTGGTTTTACATGCACATATAGAGAGAATTAGAAGAGCCTAGTGCTAGCAGTTTGTTTTCCACATACATAGCTATAAATCTCTACAAAGCCCAGTGTAAATTGAGATGTTAACTTTACATTACAAACAGCTTCATTTAGGAAACCATGCAGAGAAAGGTATTGCCTAAGGATGTAAAAATATTTTAGTTCCCTGAGAAAACAAAGTGGTTGCTATGGGACAGAAAATTGTCTAATGATGGCTTTACACAGATGCATACTACTGGACAGAATTAGAATATTGAAACCACAGTGGGCAAAAATGTTGATTTTTCTCTGATAAGTTTTTGATTTTTTTTTTCTTAGTGTAGATCTAGATACTTTCAAGAAAAATAAAGAAGGTATTTTTCTATAGGGTACAATTTAATTGTATTTTTGTTCCAGTCCTCCAAGAATACTGTGTAAATGAAACATATTTGTTAAGTCAGGCAAGCTTTTAAATACCTATGAGGAAAAGTGCTGTCCTTTTGAATGCTGAATGATTTTTCTTTTAAGTTACCAGATAGTACAAGTAATGATTTAATGTGTAGCAATATAGTTATAAACCAAAGCAATAACTCAGTTATTCCATAAATTTAATCTCACTCTTTTTTCACCTCTCAGTTTGAAATGAGAGAAGCATTTAAATACTGATGTTTGAAATATATGTGCAGTTCGAAAAGTGCCTTCAGCATCATCCTTTAACAACCCAAACACAATCATTGAATTAAGTCCCATTGCGGTGTCTGGGAGTTGTTTGGCTGCGTGAAATGCATTGTGACCCATCACAAACATTCTAATGAACTATCTTCCCCTGTCATGCATGTGGAAGAGCTGGGGGCCTGTCTTTTCTCTTGCTCTTTTCCCATGTGATTTTCTGGGACAGCAACTTTTAACAGCCCCTATCCTTCCCCATATGGATGTGCTACAGTTCCACTCCAAAGGTACCTACATGGAGACTGGTAAAACTAATTAGTAACTATATTTAAACACCATATGAGTAGGGTCATAAAAATGCTGGAGTTTTACAGATAGTAGATGCCTGATGGTGTAGAAATATACATTATTTAGTTATTTATTTTTAAACTGGTTGTATGCCTGTGTCCCATTGAAGTACATCTTTTAGAATTCAGTGGAATGTACACAGAAAATATGCTTTGTGGTAAATCCACCATCACTTAGTAGCAGTGCATTTGTGGTTACTTTTCACTGTGGGGAGCGATGGCAAGCTGAGATACCCGGAAACTGTGCAAAGATTTCTCAAGTGGTTCTGCATGGAGTACTGTGAGTAAATGATGTTTTGTTAGCTCTAGCATAATACTTGCCTTGCTGCATCCTCCTGGCTCTTCAAAAATCATGGTGAACCATCTTTCTTTTTACTCCTGGTTTGGTAATATGGTGCAGAAATGCCCAAGTCCAATGTTGATTTTGCTCTGCGCTTGCTGCATTCAACTTGTTATGTTGCTTACATGAATTACTTAATGCCTGTACTCTTAAAAAATGATTTTAATGTCCTTCCTAGCTTATTATGGACATTAACTTTTAATGCCTGTAGATTAGTAATGAGTAAGGTCCTTACCAGCGCTTGAGAAAAGTTGGCCTCTTCTTGAATGAAACAAATGTCAAAATTGTATTATACTATTTGTTTTCTATTCCTTTCATAACTTTTTTCTCCTGACAAGCTTGAGGTTCTCAGAAGTCTCAGCTGTCCAGATCGTGCTTGAAATTCCTAATAGCTGTCTGTGACTTGCATAAATGCATGCAAAAATTGCTGCTCTAGATCATCCTACTCATGGCACAAATAGCTAAGAAATGTGATCTTGCACTGTGATTAGCACTCCTGTATCCTGCTAAATTCTCCGAGTTTTTCTTACATGTAGTATCAAGCTAGGTAAGTCTTAGTTGTGGTGTTTAAATTTTTCTCTTAATGTACTATGTTTTGAGAAGTTACTAAAATCAATGGACTTGTTGTTATGAGAGCTCACAAATTTTGTGCACTTGTACCCCAGTTTACTCAGAAATATGTGATTATTGCCATAAGTATCAAATTTCTGCTTTGCTTATTATTCCTGTCTCCTTTTTTCCTTTTTTTTCCCCATATAATTTAAAACGGTTCCCTGAACTTTATCTCTTATTAATCCTTAAATTTCTGTTGAAAAATTTCAGCCATCTTTCACCATCTCCTTACTGCAGTTTATTTGTTTCAGGCATGTCTGGAGCTGCAGCACTTTTGTGTGCCAGCCAGTTCTCTGAAGTGCCTGTTCCAACCCTACTTCTATGTGCTGTTACGTGCTTATGTGGTCAATTCATCACTGCTAATGCAATCTCTAGATCTTGTCTTTTTATTTTTATTTTTTTTTTATTTTTTCTCCCTGTTCTTTTATTCTTTATGTGTTTGCATATTCTTTATGTCTTTTCTTTCCAGTGCTCCCAGTGGTTGTGTGTTGCGGGGTTGTCTTCTCTTTTGTCACATCCTCAAAATATCACCCATAGTAGGAAGGTTCTTAAGAATGCAGAATATTGATAGATGTGAAGTAGTAATGTTGTAAAAGCCATTATCTATATACCTATATATTATCTATATCATCATCATCCATGGAACTTCAGTTATGACATAGCTCTTCCCCCCACTTTTTTTTTTTTTTTTTTTTTTTTTTTTTTCTGTAAAGGAGGGTGATAGAATAGATAAGAAAGTTCAATTTAATTCACAGCCAAAGGTTTTCACAACAACAATAGCTCTGATAGTTCAGCCCTTTAAGAAGCACAGATGAAAGTTCAAATCAGTTGGTAAGGCTTAATTAGTAAGATTCTGAAATAAATCCAATAACTCCAATCTAAAATTACCAAGACAGAGTAAGATGATGATAAGGAGAAATAATCTGTATTTCATTTATGATGTTGCTTACCACTAGCATTACATATTGTCAGATAAGGTAATCCATTCCTGTCAGTTAATGATCAGAAATGCTCACAAAATCTCTTCTAAAAATCCAGACAAACTATAAATACTAAGTGTCTTAATCACACAAGCTGAAAAAAAAAAATACTATGTAAAAGAAAAGCTTGTCTATTTTTTTTTTTTTTTATAATGGAACAGTGAAGCACTAGTTAAAAATAAATTTTTAGTTAATATTTTTAACCTCACCTACTGAAATATTGACCATATTTGAATAGTGAAATAGAAGACTCATTGGGTTGTTCTGCTGCAGTTTTGCTCTGGAGAGTATGCTGCACAGAGTTTTCTGTCCACAGTTGTGAAACTTGTCATTTCTGCTCCGCAGATTATTCCACTTCCTTGATGTATCAAAGAAGAAACTTGTTTCTCTATTTATTTTGCTCAGTTTGGGTTGTGCTATGATATGGAACAACACTAGAAGTAGGGATGATCTGCTCCTTAGAGCAGTTTGAGATGAGTTTCAGATTGAGATACGACTTGTGAGCATGATGGGCTGTGGAGAGTGACCTTCTAGCTGTCTGGCTGTTGTGCACTAGGGCTGCATCCTCTTTCTTTGCTCCTTCTGGTTGCATGCTTAGAAAAAGCTGCAAACTATGATTGTTCAGAGGGATGGGAGAAGACAAAGTCATTTACACCTTTTTTCTGACCTTCAGATACTTTCTATACTTTTTGTACTGTTCTATTCTTCTAGTTAACTTCCTTAGTGTTGTTTCTGTGTTGCTCTGTTTTGGTCCTGTTTTGCGTCATTCAAATGTTCCTTCATTTCTTGACTGAAATTTTGGTCCCAGTAGAGTCCATGGCAAAATATTTACCATTTTTATTGGGACTAGAATTTAAAGAGTTTTTTTTTTTTTTTTTTTTCTGTTTATTAATTAACAAACTAGACATCTCTTCCAAATTAAGCCAATAGTGAAACACTTTGAATGTGTATGGTATAGGATCTTGCTTAGGGCATTTACCTGTTAAAATATTTCCTACATAAATTTATAAAACTAATTAGTCACTCCTGCATTGTAATTGTTTTTTGCATTGCTCTTCCCTGCTGTGTGTTTCATAAATCTTTGTTAAACAGGGGTCTGGTATTCAGAAATTGATATTACAGGTATGGTTTAAGAGGCTGTAGGAGTTGATTAATATCACTTTACTCCTCCATGTAATGTGCAGCATCCAAATTTATATTGTTTTCTTGGTTGTATATTGCATAGCATACTCTTTCCTGAGATGTTAAACTGTCATTCTTAAGTATCTCAAAGCAGTAATCCATTTTCATTTTCTTCACTGAAAATCTCTTTCAGATTATATCTCCCAGATTAACTAAGAATCACTGGAATTTCTCTGTATTTTCTTCCTATCTTTCAGTTGTTCCATTGCCATTCATACTTCATTTCTTGAACTCAAAGGTGTCCTGTGAGTCCCATTTATTTCTCCTCCTTCTTTACTGTAATTCCTTTGATGGTGCTTGCAGCTTCCTAATGTAAAGGAAAGCATGGTCATATCTGTGGGAATTTAGATTGTGTCATTTCTAAATTTCTTGCCAAATTCTAGAAGAGGAAATTTTAAGACTTAATTGAAAATTTACTCTTGCAATGTTTCCATAAAATGTTCCCCAAATTCATAATTTTCCATTTTTTCTTGTTCTGTTCTCCCACTCTTCCAACACCTGCTGTTGTCCGGCTCAGGGAGGGGTCTTAGGCTGCTGATTCCTTTCCAGACCTCTGATGGAAAGGCTGACTTGCACAGCATTGGAGTGTGAGTAGTCTTTGGCTGGGGTTCCCTTGCTTCTTGTGACAGAGACTTTCTGGAGGCTGTGGTCCCCTCTAGGTGGTTCAGAAACAGTGGTTCCTCTGCAGCAAAAGTAGCTAGGGGCTGCTTGCAGGACTGCTGCACTACAAGCTTCTGGTGAAATGGAGTCTGGTACCCACTGGCAGAGCTCAGGGCTGGATCTTTCTTTCATTTTAGGTCTCTATTACAAACATTAGTAAAAAAATAAATGTTGCAAAAAATTTTAATTCACTTTTCAGATGAAGTTTTCTACCATAATATCCAAAATACATGTTCCATGTTACTATATCTGTTCTGTATGATTCCATACTATTTATCTGTTTGATGCACAGTATATTCTTTATGCTTATATATATATACAAACACATATTATTCATGGTTCTCATACCTGAAATTATGTCCTTAAATATATGAGTACAATCATCATTAGCTTAGTTTAGATGTGTTTCTAAGGATTCCTCAAGGCATGTTCCAATTCAGTTATGCCCCTGCAACAACCACTGCAGTGACCCAAGATCTGGACTCAGAGATAATTGTGAGTCCTTTCCAACTTGGAATATTCTTTGACTCTATGATTCTATGATCCTAGGTGCCACATGGTCCTTCCTGTTATTAAAGTGTGGATACTTACAGTAGTTTCACATATGTACAGGCAATACCAGCATGCAAAATGATTTCTCTGCTAACCACAGTCTGAAATTATTCTGAAACATCAAGGATATGCATCTGAAATGCCATGGCTTTGTAGAGAACAACATATGCAATTTGCTTATTTATGCAATTACTCTCCTTTCTCTGACTCCATTCTTTTTAAGAGACTTTCATTGCCTTTTCCTACTAGCTTTATTTGCATCACTTCTTGTCCAGAAGAAAGCAGAGTTATTTTGAAACTTGAACATGGAAGTCAAATTTTATTGTAGTACTCTTGATGTCCGGGGGTGTGACTGCCAAATAATATCCAGAACTTCTATTTTCATAGTAATGTCTTGGATGTCAGCCATGCATTTTCTGCTGAATTAATGAATATTGTGTAGCTACATCCACCACTGCTGCCAAAAATGTAAGAATAACGGGCAATATTTCTGTAATAGTATGTACACAAGATTAATTTTTGATAATGGGTTTAAAGCTTGCACTTTTATTCTTTTAGTCCTGTCGGCTCTGACTTACTAAACTTTATAAACAAGAGTCCTTTTTCATATTCTTGTTACAGAAAATCTCCTAAACTCAGCTATTGGTGTACCATCTCAAAATTTAACCTGCAGGCCAAATCAAGGCTAAAATGGGAAAGAAAGAAAGATCTTAGCTTAACATTTTCAAACATTTTAAAATGCAAGGGATAATGTCTTGAACTAGAAGTAGGCATAGTATTGCTAATATTACTTTATTAATGCACCTCAAAAGTGCTTCAATGAGCAAGCCTTCCTTTCTCAATGGGATTAACCACTGAGAACATTACAAATGCTACACCTACATATTTGTACAAAGATAACCCCCTGCTATAGTGGATACATTCTTTTTTTATCCTTTTTTATTTAGACCGGCATGATTCATTAACAGTTATTTTTGAGACAGAGAAATGTAGGCTACTAATATAATTTTAAATGCTGTTATTTTAATGAATAAGTCAGCTATGTTTTAGTTTCCTCTTAACACCAAATGTCTAAATGGAACTAAGGATAGTGAGACAATTATCAGCTTAAATTATTGGGTTTTATTTTTCAAAGATCCTTCTTGATGACATGACTTTAGATAGAGCTTGCTTTCCTCTATTTAGAAAAGATATTTTGAGGGGTGAATACTTGCATGGATAACTACTATCTGTAGCATAGAAGACAAAAGGAAGCTGGCAGTAGCAGACTTTGTACTCAGGTAACCCAAATGCGCATTGTCTCAAAAGCTAAATATAACCTACTCACTGCTTGTAGTGCTAGGTCCACTTTGAAACTGAAATTATGACAATAACAGTAAATGAGGAATTCTTGGAGACAGCTTGGACTAGATAGTGTAAACAAAAAAAGTGCAAAAAAAAAAGTGCAGAGTGTTCAGGGTTCAGTAATGATGCTTTTCTCTAACTCCACATTTGAGAAGCTACTCCTAAATGTATGTAAACAATTTATGCTTTTTTGATTGTTAATGCAAGTCCATGGGATATGGAGGTCTCTCTGGCTTCTTCTATGCTGGTGACCCTCAATTGTATTTGGTCCTTAAATTCTCCTCTCACTCCTTGCAGATTAATGGACTTCAGGGAGGCAGAGCCAAGAATTTAGTTCTCCTGGCACTTAATTTGTAGTTTTGATGGTAATAGCTCTTCCATTAAAAAAAAAAAAAAAAAAAAAAAAAAAAAAAAAA
>CM021735.1:7709728-7778995 GCA_011075105.1 Heteronetta atricapilla
TAAAAAAAAAAAAAAAAAAAAAAAAAAAAAAAAAGCCTCTTTGTGCTTCTCCACTACAAAACAAGAATGAAAGTGGTAGTGCACGTATTTGTCATTAAATACCCCAGAAGGAAATGTGCACCTGTGGGAAGCCAACCAGTATAGCGAAAAGTCTTCATGGTTCTGAGGTCTCCTCAGTAAAACAATGTATTATTTTCTCAATGAAAATGTTACCCTCAAAGTACAATAAGGTATTAAAAAAATAGAGCAATGTCGCATTAATTACTTGATTGTTCCCTCCTGTATTCCACTATCAAACTTTGCTGTATGAAGATGGGGTGATGTGTTCACTCTTATTATGCAATGGCTTTTATGCAATGTGACCTCCTCTAAACTTGCGCATCTGGGTGGGCTATTTCAGTGCTGTTTTCTTGCCCTCCAGCCATTCTACCTCTGTCCATTTAACTTCATTGCTAATTTTATGTAACTGCCATGATGTGATATCTTCTAGAAATCTCTCCTGATAGACTCTTACAGACCATTTATTGGCTCTGTAGGGCAGGCAGGCTATCCTTAAACTGGTGATAGAATCAATGAAAGACAACTGTAGCCATGAAGAGGAGGGAAAATGAGGCTGAAAAATAGCACCGAAGGACACCAAGATTTAAGAAGTGGGAGGAGTTACAGCTACTAGAGGATATTGTGGATTTTTTTTTCTTTGCTGTTTTCTTGTAATTCCTGCCTTGGGCTAGCTGACAGTCATGCATGAACTTTAATGTCATGGCTTGTTTTTTTCTGTCGTGTGCCCTGCAGTAAATTGGGAATAACTGTATGTCTAAGAAATGCTTGAGCCAGTGATGGGCTATCAAGCTGGAATTCATTGCAAGCTAATTCTCCATCCTTACTCACCTTGTGTTATTGTTTAGACTTATGCAAAGATACTGTAAAATGTTGTCAGAGCAGAGTGGATGCATTTCATATCTGATGTGCTGGAGGAATAGTGCCAAAAGGTAGGAAGCCTGGAGAATCAGACCCAACTGACTGACACAAAATAGTACAAATATGTTTACTCAATACACCCTGCCCCAGTAATTACAGTTGCCTGTATTAATTTTACAAGGACAATGCAGTGGCACACTATTTGACCACTTTGGCTACTTAAATATTTTGTAACTTCTGTGAGATTTTTTTTTTCTCCATTGAGAGCAATATACACTTTTCAGTTATGAAAATGGTGTTATTCTAAATAAAACTGACATGATCCACCAACACTTTTGGAAGCACAGATGCTTTGTCCCACTATTTACTAAAGAGGTTCACACTTAGATTAAAGCAGTGAAATCAAATCACTGAATAAAGCCTGGAACAGCATAATGATTTAAGGAATTTGTTGAGAGCTTTTGGTAGGAGGAAAGTTACACAAAGGCAAAATTAGATTGTTTTCTGTACAACACCAGAACACAGAAGCAGCATGCTATCCCATATTGGTCCATTTGTTTTTCTAAGCATCTTGTGCAGATTCATTTGTCTTTGTTCTCCTCTGCAACATGGGACCACAGCCCACAAATCTGTGTACGGCTTCCGAGGCCCATGTGTATCAGCCATTATAGAATGTGTTCATAATGCAAAGAATGAGCTTTGTGGTGTAATTCAATGCTTCTAAGTGGTGCTGCATCAGGACTAGATTTCCCAGTGTATTAGTGGAGAAAATTGCACCCTCCTTTCACCAACTTGTTTAAAGAGCACAAGAATTTGTGATGGGTTATAATTGTATTTGATTTCTATTTTCTGTCTTATTGTTGGAGGTAAAATAATAAAGCTTGAATAATCTGAGTTAAATCGATCATTCTGTCCAGATGCCCTACAGGCTGTTGATCTCTTGCTTCAACAACATACCTAGGTAGTTGGTTACTGATAGTCTGCTGCTCTGTAGAAGTGAGTAACTCTGGGTGAGTTCTACCTGCTGCTGAAAACAGACTTTGAAGTCAGGACAGTCCATATTTAAAGAAACGCCAGCAAAATGTAACAGAATCACAGAATCACAGAATCACAGAATTTCCAGGTTGGAAGAGACCTCAAGGTCATCGAGTCCAACCTCCAACCTAACGCTAACAGCCCACCACTAAACCATATCCCTAAGCTCTACATCTAAGCGTCTTTTGAAGATTTCCAGGGATGGTGACTCCACCACTTCCCTGGGCAGCCTGTTCCAGTGCCTCACAACCCTTTCAGTGAAGAAGTTCTTCCTAACATCTAACCTAAAACTCCCCTGGCTCAACTTAAACCCATTCCCCCTCGTCCTGTCACCAGGCACGTGGGAGAACAGGCCAACCCCCACCTCGCTACAGCCTCCCTTGAGGTACCTAAAAAGAGCGATAAGGTCACCCCTGAGCCTCCTCTTCTCCAGGCTGAACAAGCCCAGCTCCCTCAGCCGCTCCTCATAGGACTTGTTCTCCAGGCCCCTCACCAGCTTCGTCGCCCTTCTCTGCACCCGCTCAAGCACCTCGATGTCCTTCTTGTAGCGAGGGCCCCAAAACTGAACACAGTACTCGAGGTGCGGCCTCACCAGAGCTGAGTACAGGGGGACGATCACCTCCCTAGCCCTGCTGGTCACGCTGTTCCTGATACAAGCCAGGATGCCGTTGGCCTTCTTGGCCACCTGAGCACACTGCTGGCTCATATTCAGCCGACTATCCACCAGCACTCCCAGGTCCTTCTCTGCCTGGCAGCTTTCCAACCATTCCTCTCCCAGCCTGTAGCTCTGCTTGGGGTTATTGCGCCCCAGGTGCAGGACCCGACACTTGGCCTTGTTAAACTTCATGCAATTGACCTCAGCCCATCGGTGTAGCCTATCCAGATCCTCCTGCAGAGCCTTCCTACCCTCAAGCAGATCGACACACGCACCTAACTTGGTGTCATCTGCAAACTTACTGAGGGTGCACTCGATGCCCTCGTCCAGATCATCGATGAAGATATTAAAGAGGACCGGCCCCAGCACCGAGCCCTGGGGGACGCCACTAGTGACTGGCCTCCAACTGGACTTGGCTCCACTCACCACGACTCTTTGGGCCCGGCTATCCAGCCAGTTTCTAACCCAACGAAGTGTGCGCCAGTCCAAGCCAAGAGCAGCCAGTTTCTTGAGAAGAATGCTGTGGGAGACGGTGTCAAAAGCCTTGCTGAAGTCAAGGTAGACCACATCCACAGCCTTTCCCTCATCCACCCAGCGCGTCACTCTGTCATAGAAGGAGATCAGGTTCGTCAGGCATGACCTGCCTTTCATAAACCCATGCTGACTGGGCCTGATCGCCTGCTTCCCCTGCAAGTGCTGCATGATGACTCTCAGGAGGATCTGCTCCATGAGCTTTCCTGGCACTGAGGTCAAACTGACAGGCCTGTAGTTTCCCGGGTCTGCCCTCCGGCCCTTCTTGTAGATGGGCGTCACGTTTGCTAGCCGCCAGTCGATTGGGACCTCCCCCGATAGCCAGGACTGCTGATAAATGATGGACAGTGGCTTGGCCAGCTCCTCTGCCAGTTCCCTCAGTACCCTTGGGTGGATCCCATCCGGCCCCATCGACTTGTGCACATCTAAGTGCCGTAGCAGGTCACCAACCAGTTCTTCATGGATAATGAGGGCCACATCCTGCTCCCCATCCCCTTCCACCAGCTCAGGGTACTGAGTATCCAGAGAACATCCGGTATTGCCGCTAAAGACTGAGGCAAAGAAGGCATTGAGCACCTCCGCCTTTTCCTCATCTCTTGTAACTAAGTTTCCCCCCGCATCCAGTAAAGGATGGAGATTCTCCTTAGTCCTCCTTTTTGTGTTGATGTATTTATAGAAACGTTTTTTGTTATCTTTAACGGCAGTAGCCAGATTTAGCTCCAGATGAGCTTTGGCCTTCCTAATTTTGTCCCTGCACAGCCTCGCTACTTCTTTAAAGTCCTCCTTAGTGGCCTGCCCACTTTTCCAAAGCTTATAAACCCTCTTTTTCCTCCTAAGATCAAGCCACAATTCTCTGTTGAGCCAGGCCGGTCTTCTTCCCCGCCAGCTCGTCTTTGGGCACGTGGGGACAGACCGTTCCTGCGCCATTAAGACTTCCCTCTTGAAGAGCGCCCAGCCTTCCTGGACCCCTCTGCCCTTCAGAACCACCTCCCAAGGGACTCCACCAACTAGTGTCCTGAGCAGCTCAAAGTCAGCCCTCCGAAAGTCCAATACAGCGGTTTTACTGGTCCCCTTCCTGGCCTCGCCAAGAATAGTGAACTCCACCATTGCGTGGTCACTCTGCCCAAGACAGCTCCCGACGATCACGTCCTCCACCAGTCCTTCTCTGTTTGTGAAGAGAAGGTCTAGCGGGGCATCACCCCTGGTAGGTTCACTAACCAGCTGCGTCAGGAAGCTATCTTCCACGCTCTCCAGAAACCTCCTAGACTGCTTTCTCAGGGCTGTGTTGTGCTTCCAGGATATGTCAGTATCTAATCAGTTTAAGATATGTAATATCTTAAGATATATAATATGTAATATCTTAAGATATTACTTATAGATATAAGATAATAGATATAAGATATAGATAGATATAAGATATAATAATATTATATAATATTAGATATTAGATAGATATAAGATATAATAATATTATATAATATTATATTATATATAATATATATAATATAAGATATAATAGATATAAGATATAGATATAAGATATTAAGATATATAATATGTAATATCTTAAGATATATAATCAGATATGTCAGTATCTAATCAGTTTAACCTAATCAGTTAAAACAAGTAGTTTCCTGTTTCATCTACCCTGAATCACCCACTGCTTTTTTTGAAAGTATTTACAAGAACTATTTACTTTTTAAGATTTTTTTTTCCTTATCCATATTGCAGTGGGAAAAGGTCTTTGCAAAGAGCAGAGAAAACTCTATTTCTTAGATGGGTGTATAAATCTATGGAAGATGGATACAAATATTTGTTGCAGTTATTTGTGTTATTCTGAGCAAGATTTGATGTTCCTTTCAACCCAAACACGTGTAAAAGAAATGGGGAGCTGTGAATACTCTGAGAGGATAAAGCCTTTAGAAACTCTTGTCACCTGGCAGCTCAGAGCTGGCCTCTCCACTCTACACCTCAGGATTGGGGAGAACATCCTGCAGAAACAGAACTATGTAAAATACAGGTTTTTATTTAGGTAAGTGCCTTTTCTATATAGGACTGTACATGATAAAATGAAAGTGAGTCATACATACTTTATTCAAATATGTTGCTTTCTTTGACATTGCTGATAGATTTCAATCGTTTTCAAATTCTGCTTCAGCTGTTTTCAAATTCTGCTTCAGCCATTGTAGATTTCTCTTGTTGCCTTTACTTCGCTCTCTCTTTAAGCTACTACTTGCAAGACATTTCCCTCATTACTGGCCATTGTTTCCTTCCCACTTCCAGCCTTTCCTGTGAAATAGCAGTGTTTAATTTTCCCACCTTTTAACCCTCCATTGTTCAGCGTCTTTCTGCATCCTGACCCAGAAATTTTCACACAACTCTGGGCTACAAAGCAGCCTCTTATCCTTTGGGACAGAGGTTTTATTTCACTTCTAAGGTGAATTCTGGTGTGTGTACCTGTATCCCTGCAGTCAGAGCTTCAAAAATTTGCAGATATTGCTGCCTTGAGCTTCGTAATTAAAAAAAAAAAAAGTAAAATCCCATGATTTTCAAGCTCTTTTGGATAAAAATTTCTGAACCCATTACCTTCTAACCTATCAAAGAGATTTCAGACATTTGCTCTGACACATTACAAGTTTTAAGCAATATTTAGCAATTTTTATATGATCTAAATATATTCTTGATGTTGTGTAAGCATCTGAAACTAAAGCCTTACAGTGAACACGCCTGCCTTCTGTGGAAGCATGCAGCTCTTTAATGTTATTCCTGCATTACTGCTGTAATCCCAGTGAATCTTACTGAAGGCTTATTTATAATCATGTGAATATGGTAAGAAAGAGGGATTGATTTTCATTTCCCATGATTTTAAGCTCATCTGAGTGTGGCAACTGTTTATTCATCAGCTTTGAAATTTCTTTGAAATGTACCCACAAACGTGTGCACCTCACATGCTGAGTAATTAAAATTCTTTCAATAGCAGGACTTACATGAAGTGTTTTCTGCAGGACTGAAGACCCCAGCAGCCAGTTCCCTCTACTGCATGGTCTTGCCTCTAGAGTCGAGCCTTGTGCACAGCTGTGAATTTTGCTGGATATTTGAAAATATTTCCACATGCTTCTTTTTTTTTTTTTTTTTTTTTTTTTTTTTTTTAATATAGTTCCACGAATGTGCATGGTTCCTCATGAGAGTAGGGTGAAATTGGCCCTTGTCAAACAGAGCAAAGTTTGTGGACAGCAATGTAATGTAAATGCCAGGTGATGGAAGGGAAGTCTGGCACATGGCTGTGTAACTTTCACTGCTATATTCTGTTTTTCTTTCTTCTTCTAATTGATAACTCTTGCCATCTGTTCCCGATCCATCCCTCTGCTGTCCTTTCCTACACACTGTCTCCTGCCCCCATTCTACCCTTCAGACTTGGACAGTCTGCCTGAAGGCTGCTAAGCAGCGCTGCTGGGTGGCAAGAAGATGCTAATGGTGGTGACAGAGAAACTAAGGTTAGGTTAGCTAAGGCTGGGCTATACAAGCAACATTTGTGTGAGCTCAGACACTCTTTTCTCAGGGCTGGTTTAACTGAGCAAACTCAGACTTTTTTGCGAAAAATAAAACAACTTTGTTTAATAAAAGAATTTTAGTTGTTCCTCCGAGATGGATTCCTTCTGAGTCTGTCACCACTGCCTGTGCTCCTGTCCACCCTATAGCTTTGTGGGATAAGCAAGTAATCTAGAAACAGTATCAACCTAGCTTCTTTTTTTCCATCCCCCCCTTTTTTTTCTTGTACTTTACAGTTTATATTTGAATCTTTTTGTACTTTACAGTCTATATTTGAATCTGGCTGTTCTTGTCTAACTCTCCACTTGGTGGTTAAGCATAAGGGACGCCTATTTTATAGCGGAGAGAAATTTATTTATACATGTGAAGAACTGTATTTTTAACAAAAGGCTAGATGTGTATACAAGTTGAAGGGATTTTTTCTAGTAAGAACTCAAAAAAAAAAAAAGACGACAAAATCCAAAAAGAATAAAGCATGATAATTTTAACTGTGTTCTGCCATCATCTGAGAAGCAATTGCTCTTGGTGTGATAGTGGGAAGATTAAGCAAGAATGTGGATTCGATCAAACAAATAATGTTTTAACTTTTCCTAATGACATTTAATTGCCTAAAAGTAGATCCTAGAAAAATGTGGAAGTGTGTAAGTCACTATTTTGCATTGGAAGTTATGGACTAAAGCACATATAAAAAAACTGAGAACCTGATGTTACAAACATACAAAAAATGGCAATCAAAGTTAACCTTGGAGCCCATGTTTTGATTGCTGTATAAGGTGGCCTTTTCTTTGCGGAGGCATCCCCATGCAGAGGCCACAGACGTCTTCCTGAGCACCTGCAGAAGAAGTGGGGGAATAAATTTTATTAGGGCTTACCTCGCTTGTATTTGTAAGGCATCTTCATTTGTAAGTACCAAGACTACTATCATAAGGCAGCAAAATCTTTTTGGAAAAGGTGGAAGTTGCTGGAATAATTTCTTTTGTAACTTCCCCATGCCACAGTTCAGTTCTTCAGACTTCAGTTAAAACAAATAAATTCTAATAAGCTATTACTGAAAATCAGAAAAAAAATGCAGCTGCAAATAGTTCACTGACTTCCTTGATTGTGATATTTTCCAATTGTACAATAGTGTTTATTGCAGTAGTCTCTGCCATGTAGGAAGAAATTATATTTCCTGTGATGGGAAAAAGAAAGATGGTTAAATGGAATAAAATGATCGTTCATCAGGTGATATATCTGATGGGGAAGATAGGAAAGAGTTCCCACAATTTCCATGAAACTCAATAATTTCAAGTGACTTTAATATTTTTTATGTTTTTATAACACTGATTAGAAATCTCTAGATGATGAAATGCTGGAGCTCCAGCAAGAATCTAATAAAAATACCCCCTGGGATTTATTTTGATTGACTACAGTTGCCTGCCTGTTTTTATTTTACTATATATGAACAGCCATGAATGAACACAACTGAGTTAACACTTTCCTAGCTTAACTGTTACAATTAGGTACTTAGGACAGCAGTAGTTTGAAACACTGAGACCCATGTGGAGAAAGATGCAGTTTGAGGATCAGGCTCCCAAATTCTATGCCGGCAGCACCTTGGCAGTGAAATGCCCAGGACTTTCTGCATGGAGCAACGTGAGCACCACTGGGATCCCATCTCTCCATAGGTATTTAATGTTGGTCTGTATGGTTTTCTGCGACTGATGTTCTGGGTATCAACGCACAGAACTGAACACATGGAGGCAGGAATTATGTTCTTTCCCTGGGGACACAACAGGTAATTCTCTGTGTATGGGGATCAGTCTGTGCTCCATGCAGTCAATGAAGGGCATTTCCCTGCACTGGGTTAAACTAGTTTAAGATGCACACCCTAGGAAACCTCTGCCCTGTGAGCATTACAGTAGTGCTCAGTGCTCTCAGCCCCATCAGTAAACACAAAATTTTCGGTCTTTCCTAAGCATTTCATGGGCTACCATCATAAAACTCATTTCTGCCAGTTTCCATCTGGCTGTGGAAATGGGAACATTACAAGATTCTGATTTTTTTTTGTGCAGACTTCAGCAGCCCTCACATACTGTTAACTAAGTTTAGTTAGAAAGCATCATGGAAATGTGAAATATTACTAATCATTATAGCTTTTTTGGCACTCATAGCTCCAAATGGAATCAGAGGGATTGAATGGAGATACTGGAAAGGGTAATAATTCATATTAGTGGCACGGCTGTCCTGGTGGAGCAGTTCTTGTTCTGGAAACAATGTCAATTCTTATGGGGAGCTAACATATGCATGTATTTATAGGTTTGTGAATACCAGTTCAAAGCTACTTTCTAGAAAGCTTTGCATCTTTTTTAAGAAAAAAAAAAAATCTTGTTAAATGCAGGTGTTTATATTTATTTATATTTAGTGTCCAACATTTCCACTGGTAAAATTACCACCTGATAAGCACAGGTGCTTTTAAAAATAAATTGAAACAAAATATACAATTATGTTGATTTAGAGAAATGTTCTTGTCATTAGAAATTAAGAGCTGTGTAAACACTGAAATGTTAAATGAAGTTTAAACTAATGAATTTATGCTTACTAATTCTTTTCAGTTTGCTGTTAAATATGGTATCACTGCATATGGAGGTTAAATCCATCTAAGTCATTTATTTTCTGTCTTTCTTGAAGCAGTTTTCTCAGTTAGAAAAAGACCAAATTTTCAAAATAGAAGTATTAGCAGCCAGTAGAGGTGTCTGAGATGGAATAAATATTTATTAACTGCTATATAGTTCATACTATTTGAGGACAGGTTTTTACTTTGGGTTACTCATTTTTTAAACAGTGAACTTCCTGTTCTCCAGAATCTTTTTTCTGTAGGTGTAACTAGTTATGCTGAAATTTTGTGTGATTGCTAGCGCCGCCCCCTGCTTCCTTCCTGCCTCTCAGTGATTTGCTCTACCTCTGCGAGTGTGCTTGCAGGGCTGCCATAGCTCCCTGCAGAATGTGTTGCAGAATTAGTGCTTTAAAAACTGCAAATGCAATGTCCTTATTTTTTTTTGTGGCGTTTGCATGAAATTTAGAGGAACAGATCAGTCAAATTTTATTATTTTTACCCTGTGCAGAAAGAAATTCTGTTTTATTATATGCAATTGCTGCAATGAAGGGGAATGGAAAATTGTTGGTGCTGGTACCCCATCTGTTTCAGGCTGGAATATAGGCCAGCTCCAGTTACTCTGCGTAGTGTCAGTTTTGCCTGTGGTCTTACTGTCGTCCTTGCAGGAGGCTTGCTGAGTTCTGGTTTGATTCACACTTTTACTCAAATTGGCTCTTTTGAGCATTGCACTAAGCAAGCAAAAAGCATCAAAAAGAAAAAGGGTGCCTCCAAGCACCACGACTCAGCCGGGCAAGTTTACAAGCTGATGCACTTGTGAAGCCGCTCTCAGCTCTGCCAAGGCTTTCCCCTCACTGGCAGCACAGCCCATAGCGTGTGGCTGCGAAGCCCCTGTGTCCACGCATCCTTCCCCCTGCCCCTCTCCAACACAAATTCCATTCGCCACCTCCTGCACCCGGTGTGTGGGGTGCAGGAAGGCAGCGCCAGCAGGAGCAGGGCTTCGCCGGTGAGGCTGTGGCGGTGCCGTTCACATGACTAATGCTGAGAGAGATAGCAGGGTGTTTTTTTTTCTTTTCTTTCCTTTTTTTTTTTTTTTTTTTTTTTTTTTTTGTGTGTGTGTGTGAGCGGCTCCAGTCTATGCACAGTTGGCTCCCAGCTGACAGACAGGATGTGGGGTGGGCTTTGTCACCAGCGCGCCGGGCGCTGCGTGCCCGGCTATGCTGGCAATTACACAGTGCCCAGAAACCTGCTGCTCATGTCAGGGTGCAGGCAGCCCGAACACATAGAAATTGGGTAGCTTTATTTTTTTTTCCTTTATTTTTTTTTTTTTCCTCTTTCTTCCCAGCAAAGGTTATATAATGAGGGGATTGCTGCTAAAGTAAAAGGGAAAATGAAGTCTTTGTTAAATGCCTTCACAAAGAAAGAAGGTAAGCGATGCAAGCAGAACACTTTGATGTTTCAGACTGGTGTTTTCTTGTGTACATTTAATATGATTGGCTTAGTGACTCTATAATTAATCAGTTCCTGCAGTTTCGTTTTCAAAATTATTTTATGCTAGACAATCCATTAAGGCAACTGCTTATGAAGGTTGGATGTGACTTTATTCATTTAAGGTTTTCTCTGAAGTAGTTATAGAAATGTTTTGTTCCCTAAGAAAATCATTTGAAGACACGTAAGGAATTTCCAGAGTGAATATTTGTCAGTGGCTGCTGCTGAATTACCCCTTCAGATGTATGAAATACCAGGAATAGAAGAATGCTGAGAGCTGGAGAAATAATTAAATGATGCTTTCAGGCGTGCTTTTAGAGATGATAATTTTAAAGTTTAGGGGCATGAAATTAGTTCAGTCATTTTCATGTCATTTTATATCAACTGTTTTTCCCAAACAAGTTTTGCAACAGTTATTCTTACAGTTGTGAACATAGTGAGATATTAGGGAGTGACAGTGTCCAACAGGGCTTAAAGCATGGACATTTGCATTCCATCATTTTGTGTTGTAGTTGTTTTTTATTGTACAAATAATATAAATAATGACTATAAGAGGAGCTAAAAAAATATCCACCCACTTACAGTTTGCAGATTGCTGGGGAAAAGAAACAGTTGGGTGGAATATTAATCATTTTAGGCATGGAAATGCTTATTTTTAACTCTTTCTATAAAAGATTTGTTAGACACACGTCAATTGGTGTAATTAGTTGTCCCCTTTCCTGTTTATTTTCAGTAGTAAGGGCTGATTTTGCTTGTAGTTCTATCCTTAAGAACAGAGCATTAATAGCAAATCAAAAACTAACTCCCAAATGTAAAATCTCTTTCAGATGTGTAATGGAAAAAGAGCTAATTTAATGTGATACCTGGAGAGCATGCATACATACAAAACACACACTGTTTTCCATTAGGAGTGAATGCACTGTCCTGTGCTTTCTCAAACCTGCCGGCACGAAGGTGCTTAGCAGCTCCCTGCTGTCCTGTCCCTGTCCTGAGCACCCTGCCCTCCTGCTGCCACCACTGTGCATCCTACCAGCTGCAGAGCTTACAGCAAATGGTCAAAAATTGTGGACAATTTTTAGTTTCATAGGTCTGTGGCTTAAAGGCTTGGCAACCTGCTTTGAATGTTAGCAGTTTTAAGTGGTGAAAGATTCCAGTCTAAGGGTCAGAGCTCATTTTTACTGAAGTCTAAGACAAACTTTGGTGACCTGAAGGGAACAAGGCTACTCTTTCAGATAGCAGCCCGGTATCTGCTGTGCATTCTCTGGTTTTGTGTGATTTCTCCTGTAAGGAAATTATGACAGTAGCTGTTCTACTTTATTGTTCCTGGGAAAGATTCTTTTCTTCAATGAAATCATTTCCAGAGCCATATTCTTATTGTTGGAAATCCAGAAACGTACAAACAATACATCTATGTCATATATGTTGATCAGAGGATCTGTGTATGTTTATTTTAGAAATAAGTGCTGTGAGTTTTCATTAAGTTAGTACTAACTGTGGCTTTCACCATGGCATTTGAAGCACTAAGGTACTTTCAGAGACAGACTTTGCTGCTTTGAAACCCTACAAAAATATGAAAGACTCGGAATATCCAGAAAATTATACAGTTTCTGCCAGATTCTAGCCCAAATATTGGACTACTAAGCTTTATCCCCTTTAGCAGCTTTTCTAGACTACTTCCCTTATTTCAGCTTTGTTTCAAATAACATATTATGGAAATGAATTTAAAGCCCTTCCTCCCCATGCACAGTGTTCTCTTTTGTTTGGTTGTTCTGATATTGTTGAGCTATTTACCAGAGAAAGTTTAGAAATATGAAGGATGCTATTTTAAAATTCTCAGAATCACAATTAATCATATAAGAATTCTGATGAAAATAATATAAACCATTCTTTTACTTACAATTACACCTTTATTTTATGTTATAAATATGCTTTCAGTTTTGCTCTGGAACCTTGAATTTTGCTGTGTCCTCTCAATTAAAAGCTATCTGTCAAGGCAGGATAGATTGATTCCTGTGTATATTCATATTTTTGTGAATTTATTTACTTGCAGAGGATGATAGACACATTCTAATTCTGTTATTTTGTGTGGTTTTGAAGGGCATTGAATGTGTAGACATTTGTGACACTTTACAAATGGCACTTGCTGGCACTTTAGACATGTAGGTTATATTCTGTGTAGCTTCTTTCCCAAATGAAATAAGATTTTTGAAAATTACAACAGCTCAGTAAAGACCTCAGAATAATGCCTTCTGTTAGTTATGCTACTGGGACTTTTCAGATGTAAATACTTGTACTTTGGATCAATCCTGCAACCACATGAGTTGCACTGGAATTTAGGAGAGTACTTGCATGAATGGGGACTGGACTAAGCATAAGTTTTCAGGGTCAGATTCCTTACTGCCTTATAAAATAAGTAGGAAATGCTACCCTTTCTAGCGTGAGTTGGATGACTTTTTATTCAGAAATTCTCATTTTAAGTTGCATTTGCAAGTAACTGATCCACTACAGTGAGAAATGGAGATCTAGAAAACGTAGTGTCTGCTTGTCTGAATTCTTGTATGGCTGCAACACTCTACTAATAACACTAATGAAAGGATAGGCCCTCTGGTTTGTATTGGGTTTTTATTGCCCTTGCTTTTGTTTTCTGTTATGACTGTTTCATTAACTAGCATATTGCAGCCTTTGGAAACAGTCGTGTTCTCCCTGGGACACAGCACGTGACGATGTGAGTGTATTACCCTGGGGTAATATGCTCTATATACAATAGTAATAGATGCAGTAGAAATGCCTAGATTAGAAAGAGAGGAATACCAAGGGATTATAGCGGTGTAATAGAGTTCTGCTAGGAGAAAAATCTATGTCCTCAATTTTTAACCTGGAAGATGGGGATAAGGTGACTGTTAACACTACAGATTTCAGGTTAGGCTGAATTTGTGATAGAACTGAATTCTCCCTGTTTGGATGCTGATTGGAGAAGGAGGTTTGTAGATTGTGCACCAAAACTTCTACTGATCAGCCACATTCCTTGGCTTTCTGACTGAAAATGAGGGCACAGAGTAAATATGAACAGTATGACCCTCAAACTTGGTGATAATTAGGTGTTTCCCTTTACTTAGACCATAGTTCAGACTGCTATACACACTCACATTGCTGGCATTGCCCAACTATTTATTAAAACCAGGAAACAGGTTAATACTGGCCAGTTGTTTTCAGTTTTAATGATGTTTTGAAGATAATGAATTTGATTAGATATTCAAGCAAGGTAGAGTTTCTGTCTCTGAAAAGAAAAAACAACAATGCCATATGTTACTAAATCTTTTTATGGGGTTGTAAGCGTGTATAAATGGTAAACTCATCTGTGATTACTCTGTATGTCTTTCTTTACACAGTGCCCTTTAGAGAGGCTCCTACCTACTCAAACAGAAGGCGGAGACCCCCAAGCACCTTAGCAGCACCCCGTATCTTACTTCGTTCCAACAGCGACAACAATCTGAACATCAACAACCTCCCTGAGTGGTCAGCCTCCTCTTCTGCCTCTTCCCACCGCAGCCTTTCACCTCATCTACTTCAACAGATGCAGAATAATCCTAATGGAACTGTAAAAACTGTGGGGAGTTACACTCCATCCTCCCGAAGCCGGTCACCATCCCTAAACAGGTTGGGAGAGGATGCCAAACGGCAGCAGCACAGGCACATCAGGTGAATTTTACATATTTGCACAGTATGAGATCTTTTAATAGCTAAAATAACAATTATATTTAATAGTCATGTAAAATATTTCTGAGATGCTTGGTCCTTGAAGAAAACTATTGGTCATGCCTGCAACCTGTGTTGGATCTGCTTATGGGTGGTGGATCAGGGACTGTTTCTCTTCTGCAGAAGAGTTCTGAACCAAAGAGGAAACCAGAGGGAATAACTGGAGGGAATAAGTGGGGCTGTACAGGAGGCTGACTGAGAGCAAAGGGAGCTTCTTGAGATGTTGGTGATAGGTGTCAGGGACTCTTTTCATGATTATCCTTGCTGCAGGGTTTTTGCATTCCCTAGGACTTTGCTACTTTCTTTCCTCTCAAATTATAAATGTGATTTAGCAGGCACTCTCTGCAAATATCCTGCAGCTACGTCCCACTGGAGGGCAAATCCTGACTAATTAGAGTGATGTACATATTACAAGTAATATAATAAAGTAGATGATTATGTCTATGTTTTGATCACAAATGGGGCTTCAGCTTTATGAAACTGTCCTGTGAACAAGTAATTACAGCTTTTCTTTAAGAAGGATGTGGGAAATGCATCTGTTAAGTGTGCAAGTGATGGAGCTGCATGAGGATGATAAGCCAGAAGGGTTAAAGCTCAGGGCCAGAAAAATGAAGGGAGGCAGAGCCAAGTACTGTTAGTACAAGTACCTTTTCTCCATTAACACCAGCGACAGGACCCGCGGGAACGGGGTTAAGCTGAGGCAGGGGAAGTTTAGGCTTGACATCAGGAGGGGGTTCTTCACAGAGAGAGTGGTTGCACACTGGAACAGACTCCCCAGGGAAGTGGTCACTGCACCGAGCCTGACTGAGTTTAAGAAGCGATTGGACTGTGCACTTAGTCACATGGTCTGAACTTTTGGGTAGACCTGTGCGGTGTCAAGAGTTGGACTTGATGATCCTTAAGGGTCCCTTCCAACTCAGGATATTCTATGATTCTATGATTCTATGATTCTACTGATGGAGAGAATCAGAGATTAAATGTTTTGACGAAACATTGTTTTATTCAATTGTCATTTAAAATATCAGGTTTGTCTACCAAAAATCATCCATTGGTCAGTGCAGAAAAGGCAAGAGTACTGTTAATCAATGCAAATGCTGGTTTCTCTTTGTAATTTGTAGGTATCTGGATCTTTGCTTGCATCATAACACAAGTATGTGTACGTAGTCCAGTGAAGGGCTACAAAGCTGGTGAAGGGCCTGGAACACAAGTCCTATGAAGAACGGCTCAGGGAACTGGAATTGTTTAGTCTTGAGAAGAGGAGGCTCAGGGGAGACCTTGTTGCTCTCTACAGCTACCTGAAAGAATGGTGTGGGTAGCTCTGGGTCAGCCTCTTGCAGATAACTAGTGATAGGACTAGAGGGAATGGCCTCAAGTTGCGCTAGGAGAGGTTCAGGTTGGAAATGAGGAGACATTTCTCCTCAGAAAGAGTAGTGAGGCATTAGAATGGGTTGTCCATGGTGGTGGTGGAGTCATCATCTCCTGGGGATGTTTAGGGAAGGGTTGGACCTTAGAGTTGCTTAGGGACATAATTAGTGGGTGATATTGGTGGTAGGGTGATGGTTGGACCAGATGATCTTGGAGGTCTTTTCCAACCTTAATGATTCTATAATGTAGTTAAAGATACCTTGCATGTTTAGATGCCTAAACTGACAATAATTATTTGCGCTGGTAACAATACTGCTTGAGAGTGGAAATGTGGTGCTTTGTAAGAAACAAAACAAAAACAAAACAAAAAAAAAACATTGTCTGAAATGTAAAAATCCCTGGAAGAAAGAGGACTTGAGTATCTTAAACCAATAGTTTCATTCAGTAGAGCAAGCTACTGTTACTGTGCTATATGTTACAATAATGTCAAAAACTCATTTGGTAATAATTTGGGTGGCACCTCACAGAGAACCATATCAGCTTAAAAACGTGTTGTCCATAATGAAGGTTCACTTAGGTGAGGAGGTTTTTGCAAGATGTATTTTGCAGAATGAGTGCCCTCATATTCTACTGAGCACTGCTGATGCCACCAAAGTGGGAGGATTTACCTTGTACTTGAAGACAGCATTGGCTGGAAGGGATTTAAAGCATGTTTACATTAATATCCCTGTGATAACACATTTCCAAATTCCTAGAGTATAAACAGTTCTTTCAGGGAGGGTAAAATGATTAAAAAAAAAAAAAAGTTTTGAATAAGTATTTGAGTAATGTTTATTTGTTCTGGCTTTATTTAGCCACTTTCCTCTTCCCTTTCTGGGAGCCCATGATTTTGAAAACTTTCATGAATGATAGTGGAAACGAATTTCCTACCTGAAATGTTGTGGTAATAAAATGGTGATCTTTCTCTTAATGTGTCGGTATGACAGGTGCAAAAACAGCTGTCCAGCTGAAGATCTCTCTGTGATAAGTACCATCAAGACTTGTTTCAGAGACGTCCAGAGCACCCACAAGTACTCGGAAGAGAACTGGAAATCTCTAAATGTAAAGTCAACCAAAACCATCTTATATACAATCTCTTCCTGCAGGCAGGGCTTTTTCTTGCTGCAGGCCTGTTTTATAACCCTGAATGGCACCTTACATGACACTTTCCTCACAGATTTTATATAACTGTAAGACTACCTACTTACTATCAGCTAAATGTGGGAATTGTTACTGTCTCTGCTTATTATTTGCAAAAGATACATTCACCATGAAGCTGTTGCTCCCCTTAGCTGACAAAGACCTTTTTGACATCACCACAGATTGGATTTTGAAGCAGCAGCAGCAGAAGGGGCAGGGTAACAGAGGAGGTCAGAGTGCAGAAGGGGGTTTGCATCACCAGTGGGTTAATGAGGTTTCAGAGGGCTGTTTGCCTGGTGGAAAGGAAAGAGAGGGAGAGTGGTGCTGCAGGGGTCCTTGTGATCATTGGCAGCCTGTCACTCAGGTGTTTATCTTCTCACCAGGCTGCTGCTTTCCACACCAAACTGGTGTTGTGAGGGGCTGAGAGAGGCTTGGGAACCAGTACCAGGATTAGTGAAAGGAGGTGCATGCACAGGCTCAGTCAGGGCTGAGCTGTCAGGGGTGGCCACCTTCTGGGTGAGAGGGGAGCACATCTGCGTATATTCTGAAATCCCCACATCATCCTTCAGCTCCTTCATGGCATGGGACGTGCTGGGCTGGGAGCCCAGGCCTGGGGCATGGGGGGGGGCGGCCCCGGCCAAGAGATCTTTTTAAAGAAGTAATCACTCCTATGTTGCAGCCATGATTTCCTTTAGTAAGCCTGTCTCATGAGAGAAGATGCCTTCAGTGCAAAGCTTAAATGTGCCAGTCCCCCCCCCCCCCCCCCTTTCAGTAAGAGAGAAAATGAACAGTCTGTGATAGGAGGTAAATACAATGCTGCTACCTGGTTGCTACCACATTAAGCAGAAAATGCAGCTTGATACTGGTGGAAGCCAGATGTATAGCAATACTTTATCAATCTGGATTGTTAGCAGTTATGACTTTCTTCACCTAGAAGGAAAAAGAACAGAAAACCGAACATCTTTTGCTGTCTTGCTTTATGCAACTGTGAGAGTCAGCTGAGGTTTCTGATGCAAATTCCTTGACAGACTTGCAACCACTTTTAAACATTTAAGGACTGCACATCTTTACTAGCACCTGTTCACAGTAGTAGAAATTCATGACAAGGTAAAAGGAAGACACTGTTTCAAGCAGTGAAGAAGTTAGTGCAGTTAAATGAAAGTTTCCTGATAAGAAGGATCCACTATGCTTTTTAGTTTTGAGGTTTTTGTGTATGTCTATTTTTGTTTTGTTTTGTTTTGTTTTTTTACCAGACAACTTCTTTACCTGTATTGAGAACCTCACTGACGCCTGTTTTGGTAGGTGATTGGTCACAAAATAATGAAGGGTGAAAAACAGTAAACACCATCCTTCACACTGCATTTGGCTTATAGCAATTTGAGTTCAATTCTTTCTTCTTAAAAGAACATAGAGTGTTGCAATGCTTGACCACCAATTACTTGTCTTCTTTTGGTACTCTTTTTCTTCAAAATCTTTATGAATATTCTTCTTTCTCACAATTAACTTCTGTTTCTAGACTTCATGTAAGACCTCAAGTTTTTGCATTTTTCTTGTAAGTTAAATAGCAGGGTATTGTTTTTTTTTTTGTGATATATCCTATAAGTTTTCCACCTTATAATATTTATAATATTCCACCCTCTTTCTCATGCTTTATTTTTCACAGTTCACTCATTTTTCTGGGGTTCTAATAATGATCTCATATATTTTCCACCAATTTTCAATAATTTATATATACCGTAAGTAGATTGTGTGTTTTTTGATGACCTACGATTTATCTGGGCATAGCACTCTGAAGTCATTGTGAGAGCTATTGATTACCGCAAATAAATAATGATCTTTTGCAGAATATGTTAGCCATAAGAACCTTGCTTTGTGCACATTCAAATCTGCCATTTAGCTGCAGGCCTTGGAGTGATAAAGTAACTTGATTATTTGGTCCATAGTAGAGTATGAAGAACTTAAGTATTCAGTCTGTTCAGTCAATAATTCAGTTGTCTCAATTGTTCAATTAACATTGCAATGTTACAGAGATTTCCATTCCCAGCAAAAATTGCAAAGATTGATGTTTAAAAGTGTTTCTGATAAATTGTGGTTCTAGTAATGTATGGTTTGCAGATGAATTTTAAAATTCATCTGGATCTGGAATGTGCAAGTTCAATTTGTAGAAATAAAAAACTTTAGTGTTATTTGTTTTATTTTATAGACCATCATGTTCAGATGCGTATTTATCATGTTTCAGACAGAAAGCTTTCAACAGTTGAAAGCATATGTTTAGGATGAAAAACATGTATTTTTTTCTGTAGGTTTAGATGTCTTACTGGAAGATGATTACGCTATTCACTGCTTAATTTAACCCTGACAATGTGATGGAAGATAATTAACTTTGATCATTTTAAATAACTTTTTTTTTTTTTTTTTTTTTTTTTTAACATATATGTAATTTCAATTTCCAGTGCCGTTTACGGTCCTAGTGCCAACAAGGATACTCTGTCTGCCTTGGATTATCAGGGTCCAAAGCGCAAGCTTTACAGTGCTGTACCTGGAAGACTTTTTATTGTTGTAAAGCCATATCAACCTCAAGGAGAAGGGGAAATTCATCTGCACAAAGGAGATAGAGTAAAAGGTAAGTAAGTAATTTTGAGTAAGTACTTTCTTCTGATAGATGTAAATTTTATTTTAACATTCTTTTCTATTTTAGGAAAAAAGTCTGTCTTGTGTTCAACAGAAATACTGTTATGCATTTCTTTCTTTAGAGGGTATTTTGCTCCTAGTTCTCTTTTGTAACCAATGCATTCTTGGGTACCATTTCAACTGAGATTTCAAACTATTATTAAAATTCAAAAATCTATGCAGTAATAGCAGCATTTTACACAGAACATGTAATTGACTTCTGTAGTCATTATAAAAAGATAACATCAGAGCTTCAAAACTTTGTAAAATTGACTGGTATCCAAGCAGCTCAGGAAGGAAACAGTGGGGGTCAAGTTTGTCTCAAGCCCTTTCCTCAAGGAACAATTTATTGGTTATATAGAAAGAGTCTCCTCCCAAGACTTACAATAAGCAGGTAGGAAGAGTCTAGTTGTAAATATTCTAGAGACAAAGTATAGTGGTGCACATGCAGTTTCTGGCTACTGTTGCACTTCCCAGACAAGATGTTAAAATCAAGGTCAAAGTTTGTGTTATTACTTTGCAGGCAATAAGTAATTCCAGGTTTATACTGAGAGACTGGGAATGCAGTTTACAGGATTCAGCTTCCTAAGGGTGTGTTCTTAACACAACTTCACCTGTGGTATTGCACATCCACCTAAAACTGGAATTAAAGGACTTTCTGCCCAATCCATACAAACATAATTACTGTTACGGAAGGAAAATAAAAGAGAATAATTTCATTATGCAAAAAATGTTAAAGAGGAAATTTTTCCTGCAACTGAAACTAATCTTTCAAAGGAAAATATTTCTTCCTTCTGATCCTATGAGTAGTAGTTAGAAATCATCAGGGAGCCATTAGAAAGTATTTTTTCTGTTTTGTATTTTTGGAAATGGCTGATTCTTGAAGCATTTGAGGGTTAAATAATTTTTGTTAACTGAGATCTACAGAAAGCATAGAACAAATCTCAAGAATGCTGCACTTTAAAGATAAAGCATATGCAAGATGTATTTTAAATGCAAAGATGAAAGAGAAGGGTTAAATTTAGGAGAGGTGGTGATTGCTATAGGGCTGAAAAGATAAAATTTCGGGGAGATTGTGCTCTGATCTGGTAGGAAGCAGTGATTATGAGAAAAAAAAATAGCACACAAGAAAAAAAGTTTGGAAGAACCAATATGAACATTTGATAAAACATTGTAGAAGTTGTCAAGTAATGATTATCTAGGCTAGAGTAAACTTAATAAAGTCAATCAAAGCTTTGAAGTTATAGAATTTCTTGGGAATGCCAAATATCAAATAAATAAAGTTCAACTCACAAAAAAACAGAACTGGCTTCAAATTCAAACAAAATTGAAAATGCTCTGCATGGTCTGGGAAACAAATTTATAAGTATTCAGTATATGAGAATAAATGCAAGAGAAGTAATACATAATATCACTTCACAAAAGCCTTCAAGTGTCAAAAGAATGGGTACAACCTAGAGAAAGGTAAAGTTACATTATGAGTAACTGTCACGCAAAACAAATTGAACACAAATGTGATCTTTGACACTTTTACATAAGAATACTGAAAATGTGAAGGCCTCGGGTCTTGTATGGAGTTTGTTCATGCTGAAAGGGTAGAGGAACAAAACAGTGGAGAAAGGTGCATGTTGGTGAATTACAAGAAAATGAAAAATTGTTGCATATAGTGGAAAGAAAATGATAACAAAAAATTGATACTTAAGCATGCCCCAGAACTCTTTGCTTATGCATAATCTCAGAAAATTTAATACCGTGAGGAAAAATTGCTGGTTGCTACAAAAGGTGAAATTTTTGGAGTTATGAGTGGTACAAAATACCTTTCAGCATCAGGCGTGTTAGTAGGGTTCTACTACATGCCAACAAATAAAGAATGAATACGGTTTGCTCTTTGGGGGCCTTTGTCCCTGTGCAATTGTGTTCAACTGAGTTGCTGGTTTTAAAGATATGGTAATATTTTTCTTTATGAAGAGGATAAACATAGACCATAGATTCTTGTAACCAGAATGAAACAACAGAGACTCCAGGCAGTTCTTGAGGGAGGTAAGACAGAAAATGTGTCCTCTGACAAAAGTGGAAAAAGTATAACACATTGCTTAGGATGTTGAAATTTGTAGAGACATTCATTACAAGGCTGCTTTTTTACATTAGAATTTAAGACTATTACATATATAAAAATACACAATGAACAAGGGATTTAAATTTCAATGAAGGGTTTAATATTTAAATAAATTATTTTTTTTTTTCTAAGTAACTTTGTTCTAAGTAACTGTGACAGTAGCTGGAAAACAATGCAGGAAGAAATTTGTTCACTTTTCACATCTTCTTACAATAGGATGATCAAAACTTAAACCAGTGATTTTGTGAATGTCAAAATGGTGAACTAGAAAATGGGGAAAATTATGTTTACTGAAAGTGACTATAAATTATTTATTACTGTTACAAAAAGCAGGACATATCCATCTAACATCTAATCATTCCTACAGGGATGTTTTAGCTTCAAATACATGATTTGCACCTTGAACTAAAAGCTTGCAGAGATCTAGCATTTGCAGACACACTTGTTTTAGAATGTTTTATAGAACTTTGATACAGTGAAGTCTAGTGAGACTTTTTATACATGTCAGTGCTTTTAGGAAAAGCTTGGAAATAGAAAAAAAAATAGTGCTACTAAGGATAATGTCTTTCTGAGTGTAATTTAAGGGTGTTTGCACAGAAAAGCTGGAACACCATATCATAGTTTCCCATTGCTAATCAAAGGAACAAGTTTCAGGAGCAAGGAAACCATATTTTGTGTTACCATGTCAATGGTTCCTCAGGTGTCACACAGAAAATGTCAGAATGCACACAAGGTCATGTAGAGAATGAAGAGTCCAGATATAAAGATGGTGATGCTTTAAAAAGGTCTCAGTTGGACAACAGTATGGAGGAAGAATTAAAACTTAACATATTTGGCAAAAATACAGGTTCAGTTAAACCTGGATTGACATCATTGTTCCAGTGAAAAAGTAATTACTAATACAGAAAAAAAAAGTGTTCCAATGGGAGAGATTGATCAGCTCCCTCTCTGAAAGCACAGGCATTGGGGCTCTTAAAAAACTCAGTATTTCTTGTGTGGTGGCTATCAGATCCGCCTTTATGACTAGAAGATCCACTCAGTATCCAGCATATTTTCTATCATTTAGAGACTTGCTTAGCAAGACCATAGTCCAGTCAGCACTGAGGTTTTGTACAGGCCACAAAATATCCTATTAATACAAGACCATTTTGTTTATTTTGGGGGTACACATAGCTGTTTGAGGTTTAGTGACTAGTTTAGTGACACAGCTGTATGCTGTGGGCTAGGGAACACCCTAGCCTCACTTTTAAAAAGTAATAAAGCTTTGTCTTAGCCTTCATATACCAACTTGAGAGCTTCACTCTTCTTTTTAAAACCTCGACGCTACCCCAAGTGTTTCTTGGGTTGTGTGGGAGGTATACAGACCTGTATGGGAATTCCCCAAAAGATTCTGGCCCCTGTTCAGTCTGACAATGGAGAGATTTTCATTGCTGAGTGTCCCATGAAACTGATAGCGGTAAGGATGTAGTAAGGCAATTACCACAGGGACAACAACCCAGAACAACATATCAGAGGAACAGATAAATTAGGAAATGCTTTTATAGATTTTTTAACTTGCTAAAATAAGGTGGGACACAGAGGGGGACGATTTCCTAAGCTCTTGATGAAAAGCACTTTTATCAGGTGAATATAAGGTAGACTTTTTTTTTTTTTTTTTTTTTTTTTTTTTTTTCCTAAGACCTCTGAAAAATGCATGAGTGCCAATAGATCACAGTAGGTGATATGATATATAAAAAACTGCTCAGAAAAAGTTATGAATGGGCAAGGTCCAAAGAAAATGTAAACTAAACAAAATGGTCTTGTATTAATAGGATATTACATAGCCTGTACAAAAATATCTGCTTTATTTTTAGTTGTTAGTCATACACACTGACATCATTTGTGTGTCTGCCACTCATGAGAGAAGGACCATGGTTGTTGTAAAAATAAACCTAATAGCTTTATTTGTACAGGTTTTATTATGAAAACATAAATGAGAGAGCTAGCTTCATTCCCCATTGAAACATTTTAAACATATTTTGTTTCTTTTTAATTTTATACCTAAAAGTTCACAGCAATAAACCTGGCTTAATCCAAACACACATACACACATATATATAATGTAAAGTGCCTGCAAAATTTATTTTAATAATCTTTTTCGTTGCTAGATATAATTCTTAAACTGTAAGTCAAACAGCATTTTTGAAACTAAACCCAGAGATATGAAGAGAAGGCAATTTTTGTAAGGGCTTTGTGAGTGAAGAATGAATAGTTTTCTGTATCACAAAGACAAAGCAATAAGGAAGAAATCTATGCATTCCTGAGAAGGTTACCTGTGATTCAAATCTGTACTTGCATACCTTGTTGTGAGGTTAACAGATGCTACTTCTATTCACAACTCAACTAGGAGCAGACAGTCTTCAGTCTCTTAGAAACAAAACAAAACAAAACAAAATTTCTTAAAAAAAAAAACACAAACTGTTATATTAGAGCACATCTGAAATGGACACAAACGATTCGTTACTGACCTGGAAAGAAGAAAAAATGCTAAAAAAAAAAATCAGATACTTTGAGAATTTCTGATTCCTCACCCTGCTCACAGTTTTGCTCTTTATGTGTTTCTATTATTATGTGCTTTTATTACATTTTCTTTCATTTGCCACATGATGTCTAGTAATTCCTTCTAATTTTCATGTTCCCAAGCTGTGCTCTAATGTGTCCTACAACTGTAGGACACTGGTTTTTTATATTTACATTTATCTCTTATTTTTGTTGCCTGCCCTGATATCACCATATCTTCTGTTTCACCTAGAAGGCAGGGGCCAGTTTTGGAAAATGTTCAGTTTCTTTAAATGTTACTGTGATTAAAGAAATTTTCTAGTGTTCACTGTCTAGTGAAAAATGGGGAGTTATTTTGGTGTCTCAAATATGCTCCAATATAGACTTTTTTTGGGAATCTAGTCAGATGTCTCCTGTGCAGGCACAGTTTACCACATCCAAGGTCTGCTCCCAGCTACATTCTCTTGTGTGAGAGAAACAGAAGTAATTCAGTAGCGGTGATTCAAGCATCTGTTCTATCAGAAAGTCAGCAGTTCTCCACATTAGAAATACTGACCCTTGCTACACCACTTTTATTTCAGCATGCTCTCAGCCAGTAGGGCAATCCAAATATATCACTAAGATTTTCATTTCTTGTGAAATCTATTTGTAAGTCATTTTGAAAAAGAAAGATTATTAAACTCCTGCTGTGCTTGAAAATATTGCCAACAGACAGTGTTTGTGGGCAGTAGAAAAGTTGGTCTCCAGAGCTTTTGCACTTGTTAGATTAGTAAATAAAATACTGGAAAGGGAAAAGCTACAGAAATGCTTTGTTTCTTCAAGAGCATTTTGTACCTTATGTGAATAAGCATGGCAGCAGAATTTAACCTAAGAGGTTTGCATAAGTATTGCTTTGCTATAAAATATGAAGGATGAAATTAATGTGAACTGAAACATTAACCTTACTCAGATTCATTGGTCTATTTACCTTCCTTACTGCCTCCTGACTTGATTAGTTTGACTGAAACTTCTAACAAATAATTATGACTCATCACAGGTAATAACCTAATTTATTTATTCCAGTTGTTTGTACCTGAAGAACGGGAGAAAGAGTTGTGCTTGTGACCAACACATCAGAGTGCTGGGACAAACACAAAGCCTTGCTGCTGCTCCAGCAGGAGTGCTCGCTTTGCTATGTTGGCCGCAGGAAGGTAGTTAGGCCATAAGACCATCTACAAATCCCCATCATCTTAGCTCATGCCTACTTAAATGCAGCCTACCTTCAGTAAATAGAAACTGGCCCAAAATATTCAATAGACACAGAGTACCAGCATGAGGAGCTATGAACTGGATATGTGCATGCTATTATCATCTGACAGAGCACTATGGACTCTAGATCTGAGTTGGTTTGGGATCTCTTTCAGATTAATTCTCTCTGCTGTGTTCCTCCAGCCTGTAGTTTGGGCACTACTGTGGAGAAGAGCAAACTTGACTCTGCCAGCACCTTCCTCAGCAAAGGTGGTGATAAAAATTACAAACTCGTAGATTTTTCCAATGCTTGATTTGAATTTCTCTTCAATATTCAAAACAGGGTGGAAGAATTGTTTCTCACATTTTTTTTCATCTCTCCTTCCCTTTCTCCAAAATATTGAAGAAACACCTGAACAACAGGAAAAAAGATTAAATTCACAGAAAGTTTTTAACAAAAATATAAGAGGGAAAAAAGATATACAGGGCCAAATCTTGACTTGAACAGCACAGCTCATTCAGTTCCATTTCAGTTGAGCTCTCTTTCCTCAGATTTAGAGGATTAAGGGAAGATTATTGTATATGTAGGCTTTGGCGTAGTGAATGGTTGTTCTGTTACCAATCCATCGTTGTTAACTACTCGTCAACCCAGGGCCTGTTCCTGAACATCACTTGTTTTCTTTCTTAAGAAAATACAGATGATAAAGGTAAAAAAGCTGCTTTGAGTCAGGATCCAGCCTGACATCAGCTGTAGCCATGGTGACTGTGGCTGTGACATGTACCCAAAACCTTAAGTTAAGGCTCCTCTACCTCACTGTCCACTTGTGGTGTGCATGGAAACAGAGACTGATGGACAAGATGTGCAGTAAGATCAACCAGGAGACGTACAGTAAGATCAGGGTCTTGTAGTTAGACTGTTACTAGAAATCAGACAATTTAATACCGAATTACAGGTAGGTAAGGTAGTTTTTCAGATAAACCAGTGGGGCCATTTGGATTATAGAAATTTGACTAGATTACCCAAAAAGTCACAGCTGATCACACATTGGTTTTGGAGGCAAAACTGGAAGTTAAATGTAAGTTTTGAAAGTGAGGAATATTTCCTGTCCATGTTATTTACCTAATTTCAGTTCTCTGTGTAGTTCTACAGCCAGAGATGGGGAAGAACTGCTGAATTTGCTTCTCCACTAAAAGAAATGTCTGTGGAGCCACAGTTGAATTTGACTGTTCAGGTCAATCATGCAAAATCATTAACTGCGGATATACAAGGCTTTCCTTCCAGATTGTACGTGGACTGCACAGGAACATTTTCTACATGGCAGCTGGGGCACAGTCACTTGTTTGCATGCTGGAGGCCTTAACATGGTTGTCATCAGGACTATAGACAATTACTTCCTTTCCAGTCATGTTGCACTGATCTCAAGTTATGTCAGTCTCTCTTGATTATGTATTTTAAAGCCAAAACCGATCTGTCCATAAGGCAGAACAGACAGATCCTGTTCATCATTAATCACAGGGTGGGAATGAGGGATACATGTCAGGAACAAATAGGGATAATAGGTAAAGAAATGGAGAAAAAATTAAACTAAAACCACATTTTCAGAAAAAGCTCTATCCTTAAGAGAAAGCAAGATTAAGTTGTAACTTGTGCTGACCTTCATTTATTTGGCTTGTAAAATGTGAGTCAAGGTGCACTTCAGATGCAGAGAACTGCCACCCTGCACGGTACTTGTCTATTAGTTTACTTTTCTATTTACTTGGTCACATCCAAACATAGGTTAAACACTGACCTTTTTGATATTGAAATGTATTTGAAGGAAAAAAGTTGCCATTATAACACAAGACTAAGAAAATACATTTTTGGTTGTGACCTTTTTAAGGACTGTTTTAAGCAAAACTTTTCTTTAGTGAAATATGTATTCTTGGATCTTGTTATTGTATTCTCGTCATTTGGAAGCCATCCTTACTAAGGGCAGATAATTCTGAAAATTTACATCAAGCAACAGTTATTTCTAAAAGAGAAAAGACTAAGTTAGAATATTATATATTTCTGAAAGAAGTTGGGTCTCTGCCACTGCAAAAAATACATAGTTTAATTAAAACAAAACAAAAAACAATAACAACAAACAAATCCAGAAGATAGATTGTTATGTCAAGAAACACAACCATAGCTCAGGTTTGCACTGAGCCTTCCTATCTACAATTCATATAAAAGACCTTTATGTTTCATTAGGTAAATGAAACTTTTTAGCAACAACTGAACAATGGAATCAAGGTACATAACATGTTCAAACTGCAGTTTGAACAGGGACACTATTAACATCCCTTTCAGATTAAGAAAGAAATTCTGAATTTTTCTGCTTTCTACTGTGAGTTCCAGAAGGCTTTCAGTTTACATAATTCCACCTCTCACTAAAAGTATTATATTCAGCTGCTCATGATTTGCAAATATACTTCCTTTTAGCTCTGATGGCTCTTAGATCAGCATAGGCTAGTTCATATTTTTCAGCATGTTTTTTTCAACTTTGCATTATTGCCATTGTGTTCATTTATTTTTTTCCCTTGGTTGTAGGTTTTTTTTTTTTTTTTCCAGAAGATGATCTGTCATTCCCAATCTGTATCATCATTTCTTTTCCAGGGGAAAAAAGAGTGCAGTTTATACAAGCACCAAAAATTGATTGTAGATACTGTGAACCAGTTTCAGATATGCCCTGTAACAGCTTTAGAAAGTGGCTTGTATTTAGTTGTAATTTCCATTAAAACTTCAGCAAATAAAGATATCTAGAATAATTAATTAATTGAAATTTCAATATTAAAAGAAATTTGGAAATTGTTTGCACCAAAAATTGATGGAAAAATATTCTTACACCCTATTTCATGATTATTGCATAATGATAACATTATTGCTATAATGTGGAAGAAAACAGCTTTTTTGTTGTTGTTGTTTGGATTAATGTGAATTTTGGATAATATGTAGTTAAGCTGTTTCAGATAAGGATGTCATATTAAAATTAGTTATAATATATACACCATCAGTAAACTTAGAGAAGAGATAAAACACCTTATACTAGACTGGCACTATATATAATTTCCTTATTATTTTATTATTTTTTGGACTTTGGCAAAGCAGAATCTGGCTGGTATTAGGTATAATACTTTAATGACATTAAAGTATAAGATCCTGATAGACATCTGCTTATGCATATTTTCATGTTATTAAACTTTTTGGTATTTATCAGATTTTGATTTGAACTTTTGTTCATATAATTAAACATAATTCTTCTTTTTAAACTATAGTTTTGTTGTGAAAATACATACCAGAATTCACAGTGTTATTAGAGCATTAATTTTACTCTTGTAACATCAGATTCTTTTTTGTAATTCATATTGTGTGTAAAGAGACTGTGGCCTCCTCTTGCCATAGCAACCACATCTTTTGTTTCTACTAAAAGAAAAAAAAATAAACTTGAAATGCTATAGCCTAATTATTAATTTTGGGAAAGTTATCCTTTGATTTACTATTGTTATATCCTTCAGAGAGGAAAATGTTGATTAGAAAGTCTCTTGCTGATACCAAATTATCTATTACAGCATATCTCATATGCACAACTTTGAGAGAAAGTAAAGAAATTAAGGCCACATTCTGAAAAAGCTTTAATGGTTATAAAAAATATATATATATTTTTTATTTATCCTTTAAGTTCCCCATTACCTACATTGGAATGCATGAAGTGTTGCCAGTTTTTATAGATATGTAGATTATTATCGTTTTGGCTCCTGCTGAAGAATTTCTTATTAATGTTGAAGAATTTTCTTATTAATAAAACGTGAGATTTATTTAAAAAGATTATTTCAAATTTCAATTTTTGGTAGGACAGAACCTACATCTTTATCTCAATTTTTGCATTTTGGGTGTTAGGTTAAGTATGTGTTTTTCCTTCATCTCACCAAAATTCATCTTGTCTCAGTACATCAACCATATTGCCAGTTTTTCCCCACACTTACCCCTTGTGTCATCTGTGTGCCTCTTGCAGTTCCATCAGGTTTTCACCTTACTTGGAACCCATAATGCTGTTCTTCCTTAATAACAAGTCCAAAGGCCCAGTTATTTTCTTTGTAGATGTAATTCTCTAATCTTGAACCGGAATGGTGAAGGCTGGCTGCATTCTGGCAATACCTAATTTTCTCTTCTTTCTCTTTTCCATACATGTTGTCTTCAGGCATGTCTAAGGGTATTTCTGCTTTGGTCTTGATGTTAGCAATTGCTAATATTTAATAGTCCATGCAATAATGATCTAAAGTGGGAATGTTTTTGCTTTGCATGTCCACTTTTCGCCTTGCACTCACATATAGACTTAAAAAGTACATTCCTTCTCCCATCTTGACTGGAGTGTTTTATCAGCTGCTACCATAAACTTATGAAATTACTCTATGGGTGTGATGTACCCAACTTCTTTCTGACAGTACAAATGCTTTTTGGAGATTGAAATATTAATGTAATTGGAAAATCAAAATAGCAGATCTGTCAGATTAATAAAATACTGAATTAGGGAAATCTTTCTTAATTGCTAAGTAGTTCTCCCTATCTTGCCAGTTTGTGGAGTGAAATCAGGACTGAGATTCAGAAATGAGAACTCTCCTCACCATGTGTCTTTTACTGTCTCACATTTTGCAGTTTCTTTCAGCTGGTTGGAATCCTTTATTATTTGAAGTTAATCATGTATTATTTGAAGTTAAATCAGTGTACAATAGGATGCTACAATACTTACAATATCTATATGTATATTATTAATTATGTCTTCCTACTTTATTTTCTTATATGTAAGAAATACACTCTATTCTTATGTGACCAAAGGGTACATTGTTAAAAATTTATTGAAAGCTGATGATTAGTTGGTATTGGGTGTACAAACAGGCTTCTGTTTTATGTAACATTGAGTTACCAGATTTACTTTGGGTAGTACTATACACAACCTTTAACAATTTTCAAGAACAACTGGAATTTATCAACATGTTTTTATTAATTTTCCCCAAATTTATATTTATTAATACTTTGATTTATATATTATTTATTTTATTAAAACCAATAAAGCACAGATCCTGTTTCTTCAGTTTGACTTGCATTTCAATGTAGAGATGCAATTTTCTGCTTATGTCAACATTAGCAATAGGTCTTAGGTAACTAAAAGAAAAGGAATGCTAAACATGTTTTATTTGGCTTCAGTGTCATGGTGGAGTTGTTGCTGTCTTCCAAGGTCACTGCCCTTCCACATTAGCTCTTAACTTCCTAGTTAGCTATAGCTTTCCTCACATACGTGAAGTCTGAGAGGTATTAATGGGTGTTTGCCTTAATGGGTGTTTCCTGGGGTTTATTATCTACTTCTTACTGAAAGTGATCTGTAAGTATGCAATTCATGGAATCTGTGTATCTGAATGTACAGTAGAAAATAGCTTACAATGTATCTATTTAAAAACATTTTTCTGTCAAATTTCTGTTATTAGATATTCATGCTCCGTAGGCAACAGCACAAATAACTTAAGATAGCATTAATGACAAACTAGGTAAATATTTAATTTCAAATGTAGTTTTGTAGATCCTGATTTTTCAGATCAAACTTTTAACTACTCCTTTAGAATTATCAGTGTATATATATATATATTTTTGCCTATCATCAATTTGATTTTTCGTCTGACTCTATAGTAGTGCAAATCAAGTTCAAATTCAAAGCCATCGAGTCGCAGCAGTTCCACTGATACAGAATTCAATTGCAGTCAGGCTTGGGGACTACAATTTTAAAGCTTGATAAGGCAAGTTTTAACAGTGCAAAGAGTGCTCATGTTGGAGCTCATCAAAATAGCTCTGAGCAAGTTAATATCCCTACCATACTGCAATACCCTGCAGAGATATTATTCCAGGGCCTGAAAACCATATGCATATGTTAGGAAAGAGATGAGCTTGGGCTAATTAGCCTTGATTTTCAGCAGGGCCAGTTAGCTTGGCTGCTTAGCTAGCACACTGCTAATGGAGCTGTGCCGCTTCAACTTCCACAGGCTTATTTTTGGTAGCTCAGGGACCTCTAGGCTGAACATTGTGTTTTGTACAGATGTACTCTGTAGACCTGTGTTGTACAACCGAACTGTTCCCAATCAACCTATTTAGAAGAGCTACCTGTATTTTTATTGGTCTATAATATAATATTTATTCTAACAAAATAATGTATAGTGTGTTTTTTAATAGAACATTTATGTTCTTTCCATCTAAAATACAATGATTGGTAAGAACTTCATCTACAGTTGCTTACTAATAGAAACATACATTTTTATCCTGCAGTCTTTTGTTACGTTTGTTGTGTCCTAAGATTACTATCAAGATAACTAGTACTAGAGTAAAAAGCTTTTTCTTCATTTGGCAAATCATCCTGCTCCCTATTGTCATTATCTTCTACAGAGAAAAGTCACTGAAATATTTCAAAAGACTGTACATTGTGTATCACACCTATACAATATTCAAGTATATGCTGTATACTCAAACCATTAAATTATATTACTTGACCTACATTACAAATCTCTGGAGCTACCCACTAAATGAAGTGGTATCTTTGCTTAGGAAGTATAAAACAGATGAGAGCTCTCTCTCTATATGCATATAAACAAAAACCCAGTTTCAGTGTGGGTCCAGTGTTACAACACGTTCAGCACTTCAGGTTAATTTGAACAGGCAAGGCAGAATTTTGGTATTGATGTGGCCATGCGTTTATCCCTGATAAAAGCAGGAATGAAAAAATGAAAATTGAGAAAAATATGTCAGGGTCACAAAAACTTGTGATAAATGGTTTTGGGAAGGGGTTGCAAAGACTGATCAGGAAGAGTCTCATTTTAAGGTTACCCTGTGCCCCCTTTTGAAGCACTGGAATTTGAATTATTGTACATTGTTCAATGTTCTTACAAACACAATAGTCAATTATTATTCAATGTGTTATGTAAATAATCTTGGTATTTATGTTAGAAGAGAAAAAAGGCTAATGCTTCCTATGTGTCTCTGTATTTAGTTTTAAGCATTGGTGAAGGTGGATTCTGGGAAGGCAGCACCCGGGGACATATCGGATGGTTTCCTGCAGAATGTGTTGAAGAAGTTCAGTGTAAACCAAATGAAAGCAAACCAGGTAATCAGATCAAGTTCTTGTTGAATTCTAACAATGACAAATGTGATGTATCCGGACAAGCAGAGAAGCAGCCTAGATGGTAATGTGTTATACAGCAGTGCTTTTATGCAATATTAGAAATTGGAGAATTAAATAAAGCTGAGCTGCTGAATTAAAAAATAAATACAGGTTTATTGATCAGATTTTACTGGATGCTGTCCAAGCAAACAGTCTTTCTCATGAGGGACTATGCTGTGAAGTACTGCAAAAGCTCTAATATAGCAATGTAATCAGACATTTTGTAAAACGTTATGCTGTGTTTTATTTTCTTACAGTATCGGAGAATGACTAATTAGATAAATAATAGAAGGAAAATTGGTCAGTCATCTCCCAGTCTGAGGTAGTCATAGAACGTATTAATCTCTTTTTCATGGGAGTAAGGTTCCTTCTGTTGACCTTTTGCTAAATTTTAGAGGAGGCATCCATTAGGGCATGTCCCACTACAACCTTACTAATAAAAATTGAAATAGAATTCTCTGTTACTGTACACTTCAACTGCCATAAGTAAAGGAAGGAGTTTAGGCAAGCAGTCTTTACTGTTCGTGTATAATAAAAGAAAGAAAATATGTACACTGAAGCATGTTATTTTAAGAATTACCTAACATCTCATAATTTCTCTCCTTTTAAGAATTAAGATATGAGGACATACTCTCTAATTAAAAGCTCATTATAAATGAGCTCTAAGAATATAATTAATGTTCTCCATGAGTGTGTGCAGTTTTAAATTAACTATTGATGTGTTTTGGATCTCTGATGTATTAAGAACTTCCTGGCAATACACAGAAAATACACTAAAATTTATACATAGTATTGTTGATTCATGAACATTATTATTTTATATATGTCATTATAAACTACACAGGCATGCTTGTTTTACTTCTTGCATGTGCACTAAATAGGGGTATATGTATAAACAAGATATAATGAAATAGAATTCACTGGACAAGCTAATTCCAGGGTAGTAAGGATTTGGAAATGTTTGTAAGATTTGATAATAATTTTAATTTCCTTGCTTACAATAGAAGCTGAGGTAAGATGAACATGAAAATGTAGATTCTATAATAAGAAAGCTTTAAAGAATGAGGGAATGAGGCATCGGGAACACTGCTCTAGATAACTATGCGCTGTGTGAAAAGGTTATACTTCCTCTTCCATTTCTCTTTTGAGAATTAAAAAAAAAAAAAAGGAAGAGGGGAAGAGGCAAAACCAAACTTAATGTTTGAGAGAACAGATTTAACCTCTAAAATAGTGAGAATAGTTGTGAAGCTCCTAAAAGGGCTGAAGGAAAAAAAAAAAAAAAAGAATTTAAAGTCATAGAGGAATATTAAACAAAAGGAAGATTGAGGTTGGAAATGGCAAATCTGGGAGCAATGAAGTTCTCAAGTACTAGAAAGGAATAACAAGTTGAAATTCCAGTGTAATTTCAGTTTTTGGAAACACTATAGAAAATGAATAAATCCAGTCTGTGTGGGACTTAAGTTATGGAAGAGCCACACATCAAATGTTCTGAAGGTCTTCAATAACACCTTGTGGCCACTCTATTGAAAGACTTCAGAAAGATGTCTATATAAGTTATCATAAACATGTTTCTTGATTCATAGCAGCTCTGAATTAAATTTGAGTTCTGCATCTGTGTCCAAGTATGAAAAAAATACTGGGAAGGGGCATTAAGTGAAGTTCTGAAATATGAAAGTTTTGCATCACCTTTAGTCACATGCAGTGGTTTTGAAAAAATAAGGTAATCAAAAAGAAGGTAATTTGTTTGTCACAAATCCTTTAAGCTCTTTTCAAGAAACAGTGTAGGAAGTAAATTCAATATATCATGATTGTTTTAATATGTGACAAGGTTGTTTGCAAGCAAATATTGCTTTGATCAGACAAAGTAAAATGCAAATTAAGAAGAAAAATGTTGTGAGAATAGCAAAAGGATTACCAAATCTGGAAGTGCTGAAAGAATATCAACAGAAACATCTTACAAATTTTCTGACATGAAATTACGAAAATTTATGCCATGTGTCTGAGAGAATTTACTCAAATTTATACTTACTTCATACTATTGTCTTTCTGATTGTTCTTGTATTTGTTTATTGTTTAATGTTAACACTAGTTAAAGTCCTTAAATACAACATTCTTCTTCTCCAAAAAAGAAGAAAATATAATTAAACAAACTTGAATGGGCACATGTTCTAAATCTTTGAGTGCATTCATGTATTTTGGTGGGATGTCTGGAAAAAATTTAGTGTTCTGGCCTGCAGCTAGGGCATAAATGAGGTACATGCTTCTGTGTGTGATGTGATAGAGGCTGGGGCTATGAGTGTGAAATATGTGAAATGCACACTATGCACCATATTATTACTGAAGTATGGTATGGACTGAAAGCAGCTGATCACTGAATTGCTCAGTGCAGTCAGTTTCATTCCTTTTGCATAGGAAACAATGGAAATGAAAGAAGAGAGCTTTACAAGCAAAAATCAGTCTGTACTCCCTCCGAGTACAAATGCAAAAGTAATTTAGAAAAAATGTGTTAAGCATGGTGAAATGAGTAGAAATTAAATTAGGTCTGCTGGGACTGCTGAAAGAACATCAGCTGAGAAACATCGTAAACATGTGGAAGTTGCAAGAATTTGCATCTTGGACTTTGCAAAGCAGCAGAACTCCTTATGATAATGATTTAGTAAGTAGATCGTCTTAATCTGTAGAAAATGAATTTCAAACTCAGCTCTTTTCAGATCAGGACCAAAGCAACAGTTCTTTCCTACAAATGAGATTTAGGAACATTTCTTCAAACAGCTTCCCTTTGCTATTAAGTTTGAATAATTATGTTTAATAGTAGCTTGTCATTTGCACACCATGAATGAAAGAAAGAGAAATAGTTCTTGGATAAAACAAACCACAATTAAACACTACATGCCCAGTAAAACTGGCGGGCAGGTGTTTCGTGTCATGCTGATGTATAATCTCACTTGTAAGACAAGTTCAATTTTCAGGGAACTTCATTGCCATCCAGACTCTTCAGTGGAAGTAGGCAGCACATAACAGCACCTGGTTCCTGTGATCTCTTCAAAGATATCATGCTAGCTTGGCAAGTTCTGTTTTCCAAAAAAAAGTCATATTGACTGGCATTAATTCTATACCCCTTTTTTAATCTTTCATTAATTGAGACTTGTAGGAATTATTCCATTATTTTGCTAGGATTGATGCTAGGCTTATAGGCTTTTAATTATCCAGCCTGTCTCATTACCCTTTAATAGCACTGGCAAAGAACATGTTTTCTTTCAGTCTTATGAAGTTTCCTTGGTATTTCAAGACCTAATGAAAAACAAATAATGACAAAGAAAATAATTATCAGTGGTCTGCTAAATTCCTTTGCTTACTTTTTAAAAATTCTTAGGCACAAAATCTTTGTACCATCTCATTTTAAACAGTGTAGCTTTAGTTTTTAACGTTCACCAGCATCTTTGTTAGAGTCAAAAGTATTCCTTCAGGTGAGATTGATACAGCATCTTATTTTTTTTCTCCCAGAACAAAACCACAGTACAAATGTTACATACTTTTTCTTTCTGCATTGACAGTTTTCCTGTAATTTAGTTATGAACAAATTCCATTTGTGATTTTTTTTTTTTAATTCCTAAATATTTAAAAATATACCATTTTCATGTGTTCCAAAGCGTTCTGGATGGGATTAGAATGATGCTTTGTGCAGGAGAAGCTTCACACATACTAAATCCAAGTTAACTGAAATTTATGGAATTGTGAGGCTCTACCTTGTGTTAACAGACATCTTAACAGGATTTATTAGCTAAGGGGTGCAGCTCACAGAATAACAGGTCATCTTGGATCTCTCGCAGCAATAGTTTGTATCCACCAAGAATGCACTATGACATAGCTTTATTTTTTCTATCTGTAGAAGAGCAAGGCTTCCTTTTACCTATTTACTCTCCTCATAAAATTCATTTTCATTCTTAAAAATATTAAGAATTGCTGCCTAATACCATCCAATGTAAAATGATTTACAGAAAAATAAGTTGTCCATAAAATCAGCTCTCCATCATCAATGGAAGACACGCTTCTCCTTCCTACTTAAGTATTTTCATTTGCTATTCTTCCATCAGAAGGTATTACTCTGACTTAAGAGATTTGCTACAAAAATGCTTTTTATTGGACTTGTGATTTTAGATTCCATGTCTTTCAGCACTCAGATATAGATAACCTGATTGCTTGTAGCTGAGGTGAAGTATTCATTTAGTTTTCAAGGTAGAAGTTATCTTTAATTACATTCCATCTTTACCGTATATTATTCCTTCCTGCTGTGTTCTCTCTCTACTGATGTGCCTGTAGAACTCTTTTTACAGATGATACTGAAATGCAGGCAGACACAGCATGTCTTTTAGTAATTCTCACTTTAGTAATTCTCTTTCATCTCTTGGCCTCCTCAGTGTACCTTTCCTTGAGTTCCTTGCTCATCTTTCATATCCTCTTTGGGGTGATTTTTCACTAAGTAGAAAACTCCATGTGTTTTTCTGTCCTGTGGCCTCAGGCTACACATTATACATAGTTGTAGCATGTCTGATTAAAAGGGTGGTTCATGTACCAGTTGATTTCCCAGCAAGTTGACTTTATTTCTCAAATTTTGTCCTTTTCAAACACACATATTTTATAATTCAGTTTAATAGCCAAGCTTGTCTAAATCCTCTTTTCCTTCCAATTTTCTACAATCCTTTGTTTCTGACTTATATTTACTGCTCAGCTTCTCATTTTCTATCCTTCTTTTTTTTTTTTTTTTTTTTTTTTTTTTTTTTTTCCTTCTTTCTGAAGCTGCTCTTCTAAACAAGATTGAGCATTTTGCTTTGTTTACAATAGCCTTATAGATACTACTAGGTTTTTGTAACCATCTTCTTGGCTGGTGATTTTTAGACACCTGATGAAATGTTCTGGAATGACAACAAGTTATCATCTTTGTTTTTATATTCACAATATTTCTGTCTATTTTACTTTAAATAGTCTTTACTTTTCTGAGGTTGTACTTCACAATGCTCTCTTTGCATGTTCCTACATAAAATCTAGACTGGGACTTCTCACCTGTCAAAGTAGTGCTTTCTCTTCTACTACAGATTGAAGTCAGACTTTATCTACATTAGCAAGTAGTTCAAGAGGTGCAAAGCAAGTTCAAAGAATGAACCCAGCATCCCTAACATGGGAGTCCTGGCTGTTTATTTCAGACTACTTCTCATCCAGGCATGTTGCTTGAACAAACAACAGTGATATCTTTCATTTAATTTCCTCCTAAAAGAATCCAGTTTGCAAACTGAAGCTGCTCAGTCTTGTGGACTACAGCAGAGTAGGCAGCACTTAGAAAGCATGTTCCTGGCCCAGACTAAAATGCTAATGTAAATGTGCCCATGCTGACCTCTAGTGTTATTGATGTTCAGAGCAGATGCTACCTAGCATCTAAGGTGGGATTTCTGCCTCCAAATGTCTGTATCCAAAAGTTCAGCATAGCTTGCTTCTGAGTTTTCAGCAACTTGAAAATACAGTTTTCCGGTAGGTAAGATTTTTCGGTAATATAATAGCTCCTTTACCTGTTTCTTTTTACCTATGTAGCCATGCAATGATGAGCATCCACAAATACAGTGTTCTGTTTTATGGTGAAGATCAGGAATATGCTACCCACTGCATTTTTGCATAAACTGCATTCTGTTTCATCAAAAAATGGGAAAAAAAATTATCTATCCTGGAACAAAAAAGTCAGTGTGAAGAACTAGATCTAAGTTGATCAAGCCAACCCTCAAAAGCCAGCTGATATAGGAGCTTGTTTCAATACTAGTCAACTAATTCTGACAACTCTCTGTAGCTGAGGATGCAGATCAACTCCAGTTTTTGTCTCAAGTAGCGGAAATCTGAAGACTGAACTTCAGCAAGTTTCTGCACTTTAGCTTTGCTGAGCAAAGCATTTGTGTTCTCAGTAATGATAAACAGCAGTTTGGGAAAAGACTTCTAAATGAATCATCCCTCTATAATAATACTAATTCAGAAGCCGAGGTAACTCCAAAGCTGTTTTTGTCTACACACGAGCTATAGGATGGAGTAATGTGCTTCCCACACAACCTGGTAATGTGTCTGATCAAGGGCAACTTAAAAGACACTGCAGACTTCCAGTCCCTGCTCTTCTGACCAAGATGTAACAGAAATTTCGTACTATAACAGTAGTATTTGTAGGAAGGATATCTGTCCTTTGGAAGACTGAGTCTACCAACTGATTTCACTGGTCAGATAATCCCTCTCAAATTACAGTGATTTTTTTTTTTTTTTTTTTTTTTTTTTTTTTTAGCTAACAGTATGAGCTTGGTTTCAAGAAAGAGTAAAATAAAGCATTCCATGATTTATCCAGTTTTTGAGAACAGCATAAAGCAAAAACATGAAATAGTTATTCAAATAAAGAAAATATAAGCCTAGATCTAGAGCTAAGCCTGTCTGCATCTTTATCTCTGAATAAGTAATTTTTAATTCATAATATTTTACTGTTTCATCTCCTCAGCTGACATGTACTTCATCCCCTTTCACTCTGATTTTCATTCTTGCTAAGAGCCACTTAGGAATAACTCTAATCAATTGAAAAGGAGCAACACAATTCTCTAAAGCATTGAAATAGGCTAAAATTAAATTGCACAGCAATACAAAATTAAACTTATATGTTAGGAAACTCAACATTTCAAATGCATCTGGGATTGCTGATGTGTGAAGTCAGACATGCAAGTGCACATTTTTTTCCCTTTTCTGATTCTTGCATCTTTTCTTCTATGTCCATCTAACAATAAAGGATAAAAAAGTGCAAACTCTGTAAAGTGTCTCAAAAAGAAAGCAGTTACCATTATAGTACTTTCCTCTAACTTCCACTGTTGCCTTCACATTTTCTGCTCAAAATTCCAGTCCATCTAACGTCAAGAAGTAACTTTCAAAGCTTGTGAACATATGAAGAAGCCAAAACATTTCTAATGTTACACATTACTTAAGAAATATGAAAAAGATAAAGGTATATAATGAATGATTTATTAAGTGATGCAACCTTAGGAATTTAAGCTCTGTTATTAAAGACAGGATACTTGAGCCTGTGGCAGAATTTGAGAAGCACTATTATGCAGTGTACTGCATAATGTACAGACTAAACCTTTTTTTTTTTTTTTTTTTTTTTAAAAAAAACAAATGTCCAAGGTCAAATTATTTGTGTTTTAACCAATCATTTGACATATCTCCATTGTTAGTAGGTAAAATCCATAGCTTTTTCCTTCTGGAATTTTGCATCATTTCAGATTTTATTAAGAATTAATACATTTATATTAACATCTCTCACCTATACTAATTTTTTTGTTTGTTTGTTTCTTGGATAGAGTTATTTGCTAGTGTCTTACGATCTTACAGTCAAATATATTTGGCCTTTGCTCTTTCTGTAAATATCTTCAATTATAGTTTGTTATATATAGGAGTAGGATTTTAGCTTTTATTTTTTATTCTGCATCCCCCCCCCCCCTTTTTTTGAAATACTGCTTAATAAGGATTTGCTGATACATCTATACATCTATGTATACATCTATGTATACATCTATGTATTATTTATCTCAGAATATAACTTCTGTTAAAATAATTCTTGGTATGTATTTGGATTAAATTAAGTGTGATATTTCATTTAACTCATTTCATTTAGCATAACCTAAACATTTCTTTAGAAAACCATTTGCTTAAAATGGCTGACACAAAGCAAGGCAAATCTTATGTGTATTCTGAAAGTGTTGATAAATCACATTTTCTTCTGTATTCTCTGGTACTAAATGACATATTTAGTTTTTTTGCCCCCCTTATTTTTAATGGTTCAGATTAAAGGCTTGACAAAAGAGGCTGAAAACTCTTTGAAACACTCCCCAGTTATTTAAGATCAAATTCATAATAATTTAAGGAAGATGATAGAGTGTCTGCCTATAGTAAAGGCAGTGCTGGAGATGATCAAGAAAATGATACCTAAATAGCAGCAGCTGGTAGATAATACATAGTCTGATCTTAAATTATGTCACTGCTTTTTGCTTTCATACCTGCCTGCAACAAAAGGGAGAGGAGAGTGGCCTTTTCCAGCTTGCTAATAAATTTGTGAGTGCCTGATGGTGAAAAAATGACTTGATAATATACTGCTTGATGACAGTAACTGAACATTGTAGAAGTAGTGTGAAAACAAGCATGCTATTTTGATTCATTTAAAAAAAAAAAAAAAAAAAAAAAAAGTTATTACATTACATACCAGATGCAGCTTTTATTCTGTAGTGGAAACCATGTAAGTGGAATACCTCTTTTGCTAGAAAGCTGTTAATTTTATTACTGGATTGGTATCAAAGGGAAACTAGCATCTCAACTTGCCTTGTGAACTGTTAACCCCAGCTGCTGAGGTAAGGCTTTTAATTTCTTCTTAAGATCATTTTTTTTCTAACTGGCATACCTTTCTTGGGCTGGATCAGCTCTAGGTAGGCAGCCCCAGACCTTTCCAGTATCTCAGGTGGCCTGGGATGTGGCCACAGAGCTTGCAGAGAAGTTATTCTGCTGGGGGACCTCACACCCTCTCCTTTCAACTTATCTCTGATGCTTTCTCTGTCTCACTCTGACATCTCATGGATGTCTTTCTCTTAGTATCAGCCACTCCATGTTCTGCCTGGAGGGCAGAGTCAGAAGGCACAAGTTAGAAGCTGCAGCAGATTTTCTTTGGCATTGGTTTTAAGGGTTGAGCTTTGAAATGTGCCATGCCAGGGCTGTGCTTACTGAAACAATCAATATTGCAGAGTGCATTTATGTAGTGAAGTGAAAGAATATCACAGTGATATCGATAGCCTCATTTTTCAAACCAGGGAGAGGTTATTTGTCTTCAGTTAAAATAGACAAACCCAAGCAAATGTTACTAATTCTGTACTCAAAAAATATATTGAATTTTAAACGGTAATTGAGCTTAGCTTCATTATTTGTAAAAACAGGTCACATTTGGAATGGAGTTTTGAAATTTGTATCTGCTTACTGATTTGAAATGGAAGATGCCCCCTGAGTTTCTTAACCCTCAATTCAAGCCCTGCATTGTCAGCTGTCTTGGGGTGGAAATTGTTGGGTTTAGACAAAGGGGCATTCATTCATACTGTTGTTTAAAGAAACTGCTGTGACTCCTCATGAAGAATCAAACACTACTCAACTGTGTAAAGAGAGCAATTTGTAAACAACTTAAAGAATGAATTAGTTTTGCAAATACCAAAAAAATAGCTCTAAAGGTCCAGGTAATTTTGATTTACAAGTGAAAAGGACTTCAGTGTATTGTTTTAGGACTTTTTAGTAGCCAAAATTTCTACTAATTAAACAAAAATCACAGGAAACCATAGTCTTTAGTTCATGTTTATAGATATTTTATGCACATTCCAACACTAGTTTAATGATATCTAGAGAGACATTTCAAATAGTTACATATTTTGGCTGCTCTCCTGGCAATAATAAAAGGAATTAAGTTTAATTATCTGTATGACAAATTAGTACTTTAAGAAAATTAAATATGATGTCTCCTTGTCTCATTTATCTAAAAATTCCTTACATTAAAAAAATTAGTTTGTGTAGTAAAGATTAACAGGAAACCTCCAGAAGTTATAATATTAACTTTGGCTGAATAGTTAAAATGTTGGATCATATGAGTAAAGAAAAGTATTTCTACTCTGTTAGATACATTTCTGTGTAACAATATACTTCAGGAGATGGAAACCTGAAGTTAGGTAGCAAGAGTAGAAGTCTTTGCAACCACATTGCAATGAATGTTTGAAAGTATCACTATTTCAGGGTGTGCTGAGAATGTTCATACATGTTATGAAAGACAGGCATGGTCAAACCAAAAATGGACTCAGGAAAACAATTCAGTCAGATACCAACAACATCGAGAAACAGACAGGGATCAGAAAACGGTGGCAGTAGAAAAGATGTGCTTAAAAATGATTCCATGTCATAAGTCTTGGGCACAGTGTATTTGCAGGACGGAAGGGAAAGGAAGCCGTTTCACACTTCCAACACATCTGCACTTAACAAATTACCAGATGTGAAGTGCCTTGACACAAGAACAACCCAACATTTCTGTAAAGTTTTAAATTAACTTAAAATTCATGCAGATATGCTTATACATGGCTATGTGAATGACAATGAAACTTACCACTTTCTCAGTTACTAAGTAAATTGTTATGGTTGTAGTTATGTATCTCCTGCATGTACAGCATTGTCTGTATCTTTTTTGGATGTGCAACAGTATTTTGTTTGTCAATTACAATTATTTTTCATTCACAGTTATCTCTCTACAGTTGTACTGGCAAAATGGTTTTGGCTACACTGTGGACTGAAACAGAGTGCTTTATATATATATCTATATATATATATATATGTATGTGTGTATATATATATATGTTATTTGGTAGGCTGTCCTGTTCTGAGACTCATTTGGAAAAATGGTCAATGATCAGTGATGGGAGTCCCAACTGTTAGTGCAGGGAACTACTGCCTGAGTCATCTGTTCAGTAACACACTGATTGAAGAGCAGGAGTTAACATGTACCCCCTGACTTGGCAGTAATGAGCTGGTAACAATTATAAGGCACTTAAAAACAATTAATCCCAGCTGTGATGCTTTTGTTATATTTATGTAGTTTACGTAGACAGCAAAGCTGTGGTGGGTACAATTTATTCACCTAATTATAAATGTCTACGATATTAATATTTCTACCTGTGTTACCTTTCTATACAGGAGAGGGAAATAGGCACCAAAGGAGGGTGGATTATCTGACATTCCTTTGAAAAATACTTCAAGACAGCGATTTGAATTTTTTTTTATCAGTTGTGAAAACTTATATGCAGATAAATATTTATTTTAGCAGGTCAAAGCTTTGGACTGACATGCACTCTGAAGCTAGTCTGAGACACAAACAAAATATAGTTTCCTAGCTACATATAATTTAAAAGCATAGACAGTTGTTTCTCTTAAAGAAGAAAAAAAAAGAAACAAACAAACACTTGTTGAGTAAATTCAGAAAACTCATGGTGATGAGTACCATCAGTGAGTTGTTGGCATAATGCTGTCTGTTGCTACATTCTCTTCAGTGGGTGTAAATAAACTTTACCTTTTCTTGACCTAAGTTTTAGTATGTCTATGTGCTTCAGAAAGATACAAGATAAAAGATCTCTAAAGAAAAAATAGTTATCTAAAGATAAAAGATACCTAAAGAGAGAAAAAAAAAAAAAAAAAGAATTTCAGCTGCTAGTTCCATTCTAAATGTTTTCTCTCTCAGATAACTTAGAAAAACAGTTTATTTTACATGTTATGATAATGTTTGTTGGCCAATGCTTAAGAAGAAATACAAGAAAGAGTTATATTCCTGACTGTAAAATCCTGTAGATTAAATTTTTTCTTTTATTTTCTAGGACAAAATCTGTGCAATGCCCTGGTCTCATTTAAGACTTTGAAGTGAATAGTAGGCTTCTGATTGAGAGGAAATACACACAGAAACAGGAATTGTGCATGGCACTTTTACAAGAATCAGAAATATATTTTGCTAAGATTCTGTCATCCAAGAGCATGGATACAGTTATGTGCAATGAACAAAAGAGCATGAAAAAAGGCAATGCCAAGATTTATTTATTTTTAAGAACCAAAGTATGTTTAAAATGTAATAGAAAGAATGGTGATTTTTGCTAAGTACTTGCCCTGGAAGACAGAAGGGCAATTTATAGACAAGTGCTCTGATTAGTAGTGTAGAAATAAAAGCTTAGATAAAAACCAGAGGAGAAGTACAACACAAAATTAGAATAGAAATGTAATCCTTTGATTTTTTTTTTTTTTTTCTGCTTGCATTGTAAGTACTGGTATGATCCTAGATGTAGGCTGTTAGCTGCTGATAAAGTAATGCTCACAGACAAAATGAAAATCTGGCTGAAGAGTAAGAAAGGGAGTTTCTTGAGATAAGAAACTCTTTTGTCTGGAAAAGAGACTTGCAGTGTTGCTGTAGTTCTTTGGTGACAACAGCTTAATATCCAATTTAGTTTTAAACTCTTAAGACTCTCTATCTCCAGATAGTTCTGGTATAAAACTGTAAAATGAAGATTAATTTTTGTTGTAAATGATCAAGGCTTCTGTAGCTGTGGGTCAGTTCTAGGCCTTATTCCCTCCATTCCTGTAATCACCATATAGCTCAGCTTTCTTCAGTTCCTTCTCATGAGCTTTGCTCTTTGAGGACTTTTCTCCATTCCCCTCTCTGTCCCCAGCCTATTAACTGGCTCTGGAGTGGGACTTAACCTCCTAAACATCTAACCTTTATAATTATTACCAAACATCCAGATATCATTATTACAGGTAAGAGAATTGAAAATTATATATTCTTTCTAGTGTTCTTCTGGTTTCATCTGCATACTCAAACAAGGAAATAAGGTGAAAATCTTTTAGAAATTAATTTAACAGTTTCTAAGACTAAGTTACTGTGAGGAGTTTCAACATAGCACACTGTATTTGAAGTGTGCACTGCACTGCAAATTCAGGAAATAAAAAAGTTAATAATTAGGAAAATACAAGTCAGGTAAAATTTTTGTGCTCTCATTTGTGCTTCTTTTTCAAAAAGAAAGGTATAAGGGTTTAGTTTGTTTTCTTATGAATATTTAAAATATTTATATTATTCATATTTATATTATTCTCATTTGTTTTAATTCTTTCATCATATGTAAATGTGATTTGCATGAGGTATACTACTGACACTGAGGTACTACCTGTTTTCTGGGCAGCAGATGGACAGGTGAAAAGAAGACTTTTTTTTTTCTTGTGAATGTCTTTTTTAATGGGAACAATGGCAGAGTTCATAGAAAAACAGTAAGTGATTGTCAGAAGGATCATACATTCTTGCTATACAGTTAAAAGTAGCTAATCCACAGTTTTCATCTTTTCTAATTTATCCCTATGAGTTATTTTATCAAAGTGATAAAATATTTCTGAAGAACAGCTTAGTGCTTATTTTGTCTCCGTATCTCCTCATCTTCTGAGGATGCCTTCTATGCTGCTTTATAGAAGATCCTATTTTTAGGAACGGATGTGCTCAGGTCCCCACTCCCCCAAAACATATTGCGATACTGTTAAAAAGTGCAGATGCTTGGTAGTACATGTAGACTCAGTACTAGACCTTGACACAAGGGCTTCGTAACTTTAGGTAGCTTGGAGTGGGAAGTGTTTATAAGACTGGTAAGTAGAGAAAATGTACACCTGGGAAGCAAAATAGCTGATGTTGCAAGCGCTGTTAGTTCCATATATTTTGGTGCACTATTGCCTCCAGCTTCCCTTCTGTTTTGGGTGTGTATTTAACAGTGCACTGAGATGCTGCCAGCCTGTGAAATATATATATATATATATACATATATATATATATATATATATATTTATGTTAGTTTGTGTGTAGAACTCTATTTAACTTGTTCCTAAAATAATAATAATGGCTGATGTTTCTAAAGTTTAAGTTTAAGTAAAGTTTAAGCTTCTATTTATACGGAGAGTTATCTAAAAGTACTGAATTTATTTTCCTCACTAAGCAGGAATTGAGTTTGTTAGCATGTATCTTCTTAGCAATCTAAGTTGCGCGGGTAATGCTGATTATCTAATTAGAAGATTTACCTCTAAGAAGGCATTTTTACTTACTGCTTTTGATAGATATTGAAGGGTTCAGTACTGAAAAGATAACAATTTAAAATAAACAAACCTGAAGGTGAACTGTAATAGTTTACATGAGCTACACTGGATTTGGAGATTTGGTGAGGTATCACCATGCAGACAGAGCAGGAAGATTTAAATGTGTTATAATATTCATCTTCAAAAGTAAATCATTAGGATTTTTAAAGTCCTAAGTATACTTTGTAGGATGTTGCAACTTACGTGCCATGTTTGAAAGTTAATTGGAAGTGCTCAAGTTAACGGATATTAAAGCATCAGCCAAGTATTTAAGAAGGTTCTTAGAGAGCTATTTTGATCAAGTAGGTAAGAAATTGATCACATATTTTTTAGACCACACTGAACTAGACTTTCTTTCTGGAAAATGTATGCCTAATGTAAGTACATTTCGTGCATCCTTCTAACATATCACAAACGAATGCTTTATAGTATGAAGATAATTTAGTTACAGGCTCCAGTTGGCAATAGTCTTGAATAGCTACACTCTTAAATCACAACAAATGCAGATTTGTAGCTGCCATGCCTGTTTTATAACATTAATATGTACTTATTGTGTATTTCCTGAAAAATAATAGTCATGTTTTAAAATAATAATAAAAAGTGTGTATATATATATAAACTTTTATTAACAAATGACACAATATGAGAATCTTCCTGCTGTTTTCATCCATTTTATTACTGAATCTTTTAAAAGTAGAGATTTAACAGTAGAGTTTGAGTAAATAGTTGATTATCTTCTTTTCTAGATCAATCATAATAACAAATAGAGCAGAGTACAAAAGCTATCATCTGATCCACTTAGAATCAAAATAAATTCTTTAAAAACAGTATCTAGTTGCTTAGGTTGTTCTATATTAAAACAATATTGAAGTATGAGTTAGAAAGCCAATAAGTAGAAGTACTTTAGGGATTCTCCCCATGTTTGTGAGTACAACTGTAAAAACATGGTTATATTTCATGTTGTCATGTTATTTACAAGACACAAACTGTTGAAGACAAAAGTAGATCTTCTGACAATACTATCTAATTTTAAAGGTATATGTGGATATATTTCCATGTATTTGTACTCTTTGATTTGTGGTATTTATTTATATTTATTCTCAGAAGAGATACAGTGTTTGTATTCTGACTTCTCTAGTCATTTTTGTTGAAGCTTTGTGAGCAAACAAAAGCCAGATATGGATAGTTTCTCTTGATCTGTTCCCACTTCTTACTTTTTAAGGGAAATATTCACATCTCTGGCATCTGTGATATAATTACGTGTATTTGTTCCCTCTTTTTATGTATAGAATTTAAGGGTACTTTGTCTTGTGTTCAAGTAGACATCAGGGAAAACTAATTCTAACTAGCAGCTGAGAGAGGAAAGTCCTATTTCTGCGGTGACCTGTTGTGGAGACCCTGTTAATGTCTGAGCGGCATCCCCTGGCCTACACCTGCAGGCCATCACCGAGCTGCTTCTACTGCACTCCTGTTGTTGCCTGTCTGGGAGGGAAATTCTGCATGGAGGAGGAGGAGGAGGACATTTTTCTTCAGAGCTCTTTGAGCTGAGGAAGGTGAGGGAATGCTGGCGGGTGAAAACAGGGCCCCCAGGCCTGATTTTGGCCACATCTGAGGTGAAGTACGGAGCTAAGTGGGTGAGGAGAAGTGGGATGGGGAACGAGAAGGAAGTTGTAAGGGGCGCACAGGGCTCCTCTCGGGCCTGGGGTAAGTCTGTGTCAGAGCAGGGCATGGGCTGGGCCTTGCATCTGGCTCTGTGCTGAGGCCTTGGCATCCAAATGGCTACACACAAGGGTTGCACCTCTGTGTTGAGAAGTACTGCTGAAGGAGTAATGAGAACTAGTGAGTGCACGATATTCTCCTCAGCCAAACAAGGAAGAAAAACATTCTTTAAATGTAATTAAGTACTAAAACATGCAGTGGAGCAGTGGTGTCAGCCTGAGAGCATGTACGCTATAAGCTCCTATGAATTATGAGTTCATGTGACTGTAGAGTGGTAGTCCTGACAGGCGTCCCCCAGGTAAACCTAAACCCAGCTGAAAACAGGCTGTTATCTAGTGATGGCGTCATCCTTGTTTGAGAATAAGATGTGAGGAAGAAATGGATTTGTTTTCTCTAGAAATGTCTCTCTTAAGGATGGAAGGTTGTTTTCCTGAGACAGTGGTCAGGTCAATATGAATTACTGTTGAATCCAATACTAGTAAAAAGCTTAACTGTTGTCCCTTTCAGTACAGTTGGGCATCTCTGAAATAATCTGAAAACTTGGAGGTAGTATCGTAACTTGTGAACATACAGCAATTACTTGTTGGGACTCATAACTTCCTAGGATAAGCTAGGCTGAATTGTCACCTCTCCTGACAGCAGCTCTGTGTCCACATCTTCCCTTCTGTGCCATCATCACATGGCTTTGGAACAGGCAACAGGGGAAACTTAGGTTCCTTGATGTTCCAGTCAGTTCTGCCTGACTCAAGCTAAGAATACACAAGCCTCACACAAAAACTAATTTCTGGCAAGGCAATCAGAGTATTTCCAGATGCACTACATGATTCTGGGGGAGAGCTCTGAGGGACTTTGCCAGCAGTACTGATTTGGTTTGCACACTTACATCAGCCTTGCACAATGTACAAGAAATAATAAAAGCAATGCAAGATTAACCACCAGGTTAACTTGCTGTGTATTTTCATATAGTCACAACGACTGTGCCAATATGTAATTTTTATGAAAATCCGCATGCAGATTTTTTTTTTTTTCTACTATGATTTGTTTTGAATTAATTAAATGATATGTATTTCCCTAACGTAAGGCAGACTATTTGAACTCTGGTATAAGACTTACTAATGAATTAGTGTTTCAGACTCCTGTGTGCATAGCTGATAGGCTACTACCATCCATGTTTTGGTCAAGGTGATGGTAGAATAGAAAAATATTGCTGCCAGCAGTACCACAGGAAGTCTGTTGTACACTAGGAGAAAAAAATAATTAAATTGAAGCTTTCTAAAAAGATTCACAGCTAACAAGGCTTTTTCCTTTATACCCAAATTTCATATTTCTCAAACAGATTGCTTGGATACTGAGATGAGTAGGCTTAAAATACCATTTGTCCCTACTGGAATCTCATTCTGGGAAGAGACCAATGTAAGAGACCACTGATTTCCTGGGAACCATATTTCCCAGAACTAAACAGCACTTATTACTTATTTTCTTTTTCTTTTTCTTTTTCTTTTTCTTTTTTTTTTTTTTTTTTAATATCGCTGATATTAAGTATTAAGACACTTTAAAAATTATACCATTGCTAATAAGAGATATTTTTTAAAATTAATTTTATAAGTGGACTATTGCCAAAGTCTGTCTGCATTTAGGGAAAGGCTTTAGCTTACAAAAGGGGGGAGGGAATGCTTATATTCCAGTTTTTCTAAAGAAGTAGTGCTTGTGTGTTCTTGCTGTCTGTTCACCCATTGCCGTTTTATACTTTGAGGTCAAAAAGAATAGTGAAGTTAGCCAACTTTATAACTAAATTCTTTTTGTACAGAGATGATTAAGAAGTGGCATGACACTTTAGAAAATTTTAATCTAAAATTTATTTTATGAGAATATGTAACAAATGATGCATTCAAACACTAAACTATTCACAGACACTGTTTTGAGTAGTAAGGCTGAGGTGATGATAACTGTGTCCTGGATGTAGTTATTTAAACTAGTTTTTGGTTCTTTAAGTTAACTCAAGGTTGTTTTTCGTTGCTGTTTTGGTTTTGCTATTAAATAAGCTTAATGAAATAAACAATTGAATAGAAATTAGAAGGGCCTTGCACAGCAGAAAATAACCACAGGAGAAATGTTTTCATAGATATAGCAGCTGCAAAGTTCCATTTACTTCTTGCAACTTCCTTGCGTGTTCAAATGTCAACTGGAAGACAGCTGTGCAGATAATTTAACTAGTTTTAGGTTTTCATTTGTGTTCACACAACTACCTAACTACATGCTAGTCTTTCATGATTTTTTTCTTCTGTGGCACTTTTTAAATGCTTATGCAAAATCTGCACAATATAAAGTTGTGATTCCCTCTCCTATGAAGCCTATTCATACCATATGTTCTTAAACTTTTTTTTGATGTCTTTAGTTAGGTTTTGTTAGTCACTTTGCAGTATTCATTTTGTTTTTGTATTCTGACATAACTTTTATGTGCATATAAATGTACCACTGATTTGTATTGTTTTTTTTCTGCCTTGTTATTAATCAAGACTGAATGTAGAGACATCTCTAAGTTTTTTTCCCTACTGGTCTTGGCAAGTTATTCTAAAGTACAAAAAGAAACAATACTCTTCTGACTATCCTACAGCTGTATGTAACATATGACCCTGTGATCATTAACATAACTCCTTCATAGGTTTTTTAACATTTCAGAAACAATAACATATTTTGAATTGTTATCACATGCATTTGGTGAGCATTTAAGTCAAGGCTCCTTGAAGTTCAAATATTGTATTACACAAATCAGTTAACTTCATTAATATGTTACAGTCTCAAGCATCTGTTTAGAAACGCATTTCTCAATAAATAATACTGTTCCGGTATCTTCATCTGGAATATCAATATTCAGAAGCCTTCTTACATTCTTAACTTGCTGATTGCATCTTTTCCTTACAGAAAATCAATTACTCTTACTTACAGCAGCAAAATTTTAAAAAGATACAATCAAAGCTTGAATTTCATTCTCCAGTTTAACTTCTGGTTGCTGAGGGTGTACATGTCTTTTGTGCCCTTTGTTTAAATTCCCTTTGAGTTTCAGATAAGGTCACGCGTGTTCTGCCTTACTTCAAAAAATGAGAATGCATGCGAAGGTGCATCTTTCTCTGAGACCTCTCATAGCATCCCTTGTAACTGTTTCCCAGAGTCCTGCAGCTGTTGTTTGTGTTTATTTTGCTGTATTGATTATCTTACAAAGCAGTAATACTACAGTATTATGAGTTTCTATGAATGGAGAGATATCGATAAAAATAAAAAAATGCAGAAGTATTCAGTACTTTTTTTGATGTTGTTGTCATTTATAACGTATCTGTTTGTAGGAAGTAAACCCCTGTGTAGATAGTCATATTTTGTGTGAGGGGTTTATCTTAATCCACTACCTGGTGATGAAAGAGGACGGTAACAGCACTGTTCCTGGAGTCTGTCTGGTGCTGTGCTTTTGTCTGTACATGGAACTAGTGGAACTATCTAACTTTAATGGTGAGCTTTTAATGGTAATTATTAATTAAAAGTTGGCATAGGTTGTAGCTTTCAATCACACTATGCAAAAGCCTTTTTTAAAATATGTATTTCCTAATAGACAATTTCATCAAGTATGAAAGGGCTTTTAAGGAGTTCATATTTGCCATCAAATTATATCTAGAACATGACCTTACTCAAGTTTTCTAATGATATTTCCCTAATGAAGTTAGTTTTTCCTGTGATCAGCTGAATGTGACTTAACCCTATGCTTATTGCTCCTAAAGTTTGTGAGTAAAATCATGCTAGTCCAGCCTGTACTTCGAGGGCAATGGTAGCAGTTGCTCATCTCTGTTTCTGTTGACTCCCTCCAAGATATTCCTTTTCCAAGTACAGGCAAAATTAATCTGAAAATGAGTATTGTAAGTATTAGACTAAATTAATCAAAAGCCAAATCTGTTTTCCAATATTAGGAAAAAAATGCTAAAAAAAAGGAATGTTTTTCAAATAGTGTACATTTGGTAATATATTTTAGATGAAGGCATTCTGTTTTTCTGAACTTCTTATACAACTGCAATAATACAGTCTTCAGTAACATGTCACAAAATACACCCTTATCAGTGAATGACTAGGGTGCTAATACATTTCTTTCAGCTCAGTATTTGAGACACAGTATTGTTACGGGCACGCAAAGCCTTCTATAAACTTTATTACATGGTATGAGGGCTTGTTGAAAAGTCTTACCTTTAAGATTTTTGTAAAATGTGTTTTGTGTTCAAATGTGTTATAGAATCATAGAATATCCTGAGTTGGAAGGGACCCTTAAGGATCATCAAGTCCAACTCTTGACACCGCACAGGTCTATCCAAAAGTTCAAACCATGTGACTAAGTGCACAGTCCAATCTCTTCTTAAATTCAGTCAGGCTTGGTGCAGTGACCACTTCCCTGGGGAGCCTGTTCCAGTGTGCAACCACCCTCTCTGTAAAGAACCCCCTCCTGATGTCAAGCCTAAATTTCCCCTGCCTCAGCTTAACCCCTTTCCCTCGGGTCCTGTCACGGGTGTTAATGGAGAAAAGGTCTCCTGCCTCTCGACACCCCCTTACGAGGAAGTTGTAGACTATGATGAGGTCTCCTCTCAGCCTCCTCTTCTCCAGGCTGAACAGGCCCAGTGACCTCAGCCGTTCTTCGTACATCTTCCCCTCCAGGCCTTTCACCATCTTCGTAGCCCTCCTCTGGACACTCTCCAAAGTGTTGCATGTTTCTGTGCAGGCAAGATGTCACACTGTCTGTCTTTTATAATAAAATGTGCAGTGTAAGCAATATTGTCACAGTAAAACATAGCTTACATAAAGAAAATGCTGGAATTAGTTTTTAATTGATAGGGAAGTAATCTTTTTTTTTTTTTTTTTTTTTTTTTTTTATTAAGGAGAAAAAATGGGGTAGCAAGAGAAAATGGAATTTCATCTGTCTACAAAATGCTGGGAAGCCATAAATACTTCAGTACTTAGCTGTAGACACATATGGAGGCAATTATCCTAAAAATGTTCTGCAAGACAGAAGCCACCTTCTGGATGGAGTAGCTGAAGCACAGAGGAAATGACAAATTTGCAGTTGGAGGTCAGACGTCCTTGTCTGCAACAAGGACTCTTGCTTTTAGAATAAAAATAGTCAGGTTATAATCTTATCCTTTTTGTTTCTCATTTAAAAAAAAGATAACAAAATGAAATGCACATCATGTGAAATGTGTAACATATTATCTCAACAGTTGAAGTGAGATGCATTATTGATACTAATTCTTGTATTCAGTAGATGGTCACTAGATGGCATTCTCTGGGTACAGAATTTAAGGGGAAAATAATATATAATGTTTAATATTAAGCCACATTTCAATCCACTCTTATTCATTCTTGAATATAAAAACTTAAGAAAGGACATGTTAGGGCAGTGGGAGAGATTGGGGAAGGAAGAATTTTGTTGTGTTATTTTAGAGGCTGCACTTTCTAAGCAGTGTGGTTTGCCTTGAATGCTAATAATCTGTAATTTTTTTAATACTTTCCTAGTTAGTGTATATGGAAATATGTTTTTAGATTATAGATGAATAGATGAATTCACAGATCTATGAATCAATTATATTCTTTGCTCACAGTCCTCAGAGGCAATAATCAATCACTATGAAAAGTTGTAGGTCAGATCACATCTTCCAGGCCCTTAAAACTGAAAGCAACTAATCAACAGCATCAGCTCTCTTTGTGGAGAACTGCAGGAAAGCTCTGATAATCAGAGCATGAGTACAGATACTTACTGGTATTGTCTCTTATAGGGTTGGGACAGTGTGTGCTTGTAATGCTGTGATAACCTGCTTCTCAGAAGTCCATCAGAAATTCCATTTAGACCTGAAGACAGTTTCTTGATAAAACTTGTGACAAAACTATCACAGTGCTGCAGAACACAGGGAGCAATTAAAAGTATATTGTCCTAGTAAAAGCTGTAAGAATCAACTGGCTACAGGGCAATTGCTTTACCTCAGTCAGTGCCATATTTTACGATGAATAAATGCAGTCATCATTGATTTCTTAGCTGTGTTTCAGAACTGACTCATCTATTTTGTTCTAATTCAAAATGAGAGATGAAGTATCTCAAGTGGCAATAAACACTGTTCTGTGAGTGCCGTTGAGTAACATCAGTTTACTGCAGGCAGCATTCTCCAGGCTTGTTTGCCACTTGGTTTTATTGCCTCTGTGGCACAGGGGAAAGGGCTCAGTAAGGTGGAGCACTCTGCTTTACATGCTCTCTGCACTACCTGAATCTTTCAGTAGAACTGGTGAGATTTAGGGTATCCAGCTTGCTTCAGATATTTTGATATATTGTTATTTTGATGGCTGTCTTTCTCAGATGTGCCCTCATCATAACCTAGCAACCTTTTAGTTTTAAACCAGTCACTAGCAAGGCTTTTCAGTTTAATATCAAAATAATTTCTGTAGCAAAGCAAAATGGTGTTTGACACTCTAAACCTTAAAGATTTAGATACTTTATCGAGTCTTTATGTTTAAAGAAGAGAATAAATCTGTAATCAAAATTCTCATTATTTGAAGGCAATGTTAATCTCTTTCCTAATTCCATATAAAGACAAGGATAACTCAGTAGGTGGCAGTCCTTTTAAACCAAAGAGGACACAGTGTGAGGGCTGGAATTCAAATGGAGAAACTCTGTCAAATATTCCTGTGTCATCTCAAGTCAGTGTAGCATGCATCTTTTATTTAGATTCCTCCTGCCCTAGGTGTTGACAGTTTGTTTTTCTATCTTAAACTGTTCTGTAAATTTGTGGTAATAACCATTTAAATGTATCTGAGGAGCTGCACAAAATGAAAAAAAAAAAAAAACAAAAAAAACTACTCAGGTGAGTTTCCATATTTTTCTACCTGATTTGTAAATATGCAAGCTTACATCCTGAATATTGTTCCTATGTACTATTTACAATTCTCTGCAGACAATTTCTTGGTAGAAATAATTGTAACAGTTCTCATACATCAGTCCCTGGCGTTCTTCTGACCAAACCATATACTTCCTGTAGCTCTTGTCATACTGTGGTTTATCGCTTTGCCTGGCCCACAGGCACTTACACTTTACCAGTTTCAAAACACCAGCTGCCTTTCCAGACCCTGCTGTCTGTCTCTTCCTCTCGCTTGCTCTCCTCTCCCACCAATTTTCTTCAGATGTTAATGCTCATCATGCAGACTTTCAGACATATTCGTCAGAAAACTTTTCTGTCAGTATTTTATTCTCCTTTGCTTGCTTCACACACAGAAAGGAAGCTCTTACATTCATGTTACCCAGCATTTTCATCCGAATTTTATGTAGGATAATCTTTAGAACAGGCATCCATCATTTTCTCTCCAAAATAAATGTCCTGTGCAGCTAAACATCTCCTCCTCCTGTGCAATTCTCTGCCTCTAAACACTCTGTGCATCGTCTCAGCTTGATAGCAGAAGTGAATACTTCTTCCTGTTCTACTTTCTGCCTGTGGCAAAGATGCTCTGTCATATTGCTTTAACAAATTGTTTTCTTCAGGCTAGTCTTCGTCATCGCCAGTGTGTGGGACCTTTCTTTGGTTACTAAGGGAGAGATGAGATACTTTTGATTATCTTACCTACGTGATAGATTGTGTCCTCAGCAGTATGCAAACTCTTTGAAAACTGTAACACAAAAATACACTCATTTCAAAAAATAAGCAAAAGCATTGCTGGTATAAAACAGCGTGTATTCTAAGCATGTTAAATATAATTCATATTGCCTTCGTCTCACTGTGTACTTGCTTCACTCCCAGTCCCTTTCAAGTAGGCTACAGTCACTCCTCCTCTGCATGGAAGGAGTGCGCTCATAAAATAGATATCTTAAAATAAAATCAAAGTAGTTGCTTATTTTCATGTAACACAGAAAGTGTGGGTGTTAGAGGCAAAAAGCTCTAATAACTTGCTTAAGCTGCTTAAACAGTGTTGGTGGAGACACAGAAGGATCAGGTAGAACGAAGTTTTTTGGTTAAGTTGTCAGTGAACCTGTCTAGACCTCCTCCTACTTATTTGGCCAGATGTAGGATATGGGGAAATTGTGGCAAAACCAAAAATATCACATGGAGGGCACTGAAACCTAGACTAAAGGGCCACTGGAAGGTGTTTGAATTAGATGAGTAAATGGTTAAGGGAGACCATGTTGATGAAATATGATGAAAAGTGTACATACACATAAACTTTGGGTTCTTGATCTGCTGTCTGCCTGCATGCTTCTGTGTTTGTGTCAATAGTTCTTGTGCAATGGCAAGGATTGTTGGTTTGTTTCTGCCCAGGTATAAATCATACATCTTGATGTTTTCGTGTGTTAACTTAGGGATGAAATAAACTGCCAGAAATAATAATAATAATAATAATTGTGTCATTGGAAACACTTGGAGTAAATGAACAAAAAGTTGAGTAGGACTCCACGATCCTCCACAGATTGTTATATGGTGTATTTATATACGTGTTTGTAGGTTTTTTGTTTGCTTGTTTAAATTATGGACAATATAGCATAGTTGTGAGCCTTTCTGTTGAGGGCCTTTCTGGTCCATTCCCCTTTCTTCTCAAGCAGGGGAAAACCTAAACTAAACCAGAAATGTTTCCTTGCCATGATTTTATTAGATCTTGGTGTGATTGTGTTGATTCAGATTGTATTTCTCTTTTATTGTCCATTATGCATCAGTGGGGTCTCTGCATTCCTACAGACATCATCTCCAGGAATGATTTATTTATTTTTATTAATGTAAGTTCTGATTTTTCTAACTTTGTTTTTGGGAGTATAATCTACTGTTTCCTATTATCTTCAGCTATAAGCAGACATTTAGGAAAGGAATACATGGGTTCCTGCCTAAAATATACTGCAACTGTCGTGATATTATGAATTAAAAATGATTAAGGCATAATAATAAGGCACGGAAATAGGGAAGGAAAAGTGTATATATTAGGGGATTATTTATTTGTGTTCCTTAAGCCTGTGATAGACATCTCTCTATATTAATTTGACCTGAGAAAGTTCTCTTAAAAAAAACATATCACAAAAAGCCCTCTTCAGAGTGGGTCTGTTGTGCCCTTTAATCCATGATATAGGATCAGAGGTTCTAAGCGTGGGGTGAAGATACTGGCTGTGTTGTAGTTGTCTAGCATTAATAGTTGCATGTTATTTCTGGTAGTCTTGTCCACTAATAAATAATAAATATGCTTTTTATAAAGAATAACATCTCGTCACTTTGCAGAATTTACTGAAAATATAGTTAGTGAACCAGAAATAATTAAATGAAAAAAGATTGGTAGATTAGTCTTTAATCGCTTTACGTGCAACATAAATGCCAAAGTAAAATATGCAATACTAATAGCTACTTAATAATCATGCAAGATACAATGCAGCAGGGAAATAACTGCAAATGAATAACCCGTACTGGAATTTTTAATTTTATTTTATTTTAAAAGCAAGCGAGTCACATAAGTTTTTACTGTATGACACTATAAAATAGATTGGAATATGGCATAATCCTACTGTGCTCAGCAGAGCAGAAATAGCACAAAGTCACTTACTGTTATCGTGATGAGAGTCTTTGAACTCTGGTGTTCAAAGGCATACTCTTGGGCTTTCCAGTGTCCATAACCTTGCTTTTGATAGGGGGAGAAAATAAATTGTGCACTTCTTTGTCCCTAGCTGCAACTCCATGTTGCACAGCAGATCACATCTTTCAGCAAATGCTGTTTTCAAATAGTTGCATGCATACAACTGAGTAAATGAAGATCTGAGCGTCTATTCAAAATATGCAAGAAACTATGCACATTATCATCACAGTCACACCTCAAAGGTATGAAAAGTATAAATAGCAAACGTCTTTTATACAAGGGTAGATCCTCAGAGGGAAATACTGTTTTCTATCAGTGACATTGAAGTTTAGGTATTGTCAATGTAAGGAGGAATTTCAATTCCTTCCAATTACTCACATTTCTGAGTTGATTTGCTGTTATTACAACAGAATAAACCCCAAACCCTGAAAACTACTACATACAGTCTGTAAAATGGAAAAAATCATATCTAGTCATCCTTGTTTTTCCTATACAATACTTTCAGCAGTGAACCATATGTAAAGCCTAGTGAAGAGGTTTCAAAAGTTTTTTTTTTTTTTGTCTTAGTATACTCAGGGCTAGCTCTTGCAAGAACCTGTGAACCCTGAGAAGGGACAGTGGCCTCAGAGCACTCTGAAGGATGGTGTCCTGAAAGGCTCAGTCCTACCTGGCTGCTCTTTGCTTTTCACCCTTTTTGTGGAAGAGAGAAAATACTGTGTATTAGCTCATAGTAGTCTCAACAAGCTTTTAAAACATCAGGAGACTATCAGTCTGAGAAAATCCTGAGTCCCAGCTTTCCTGACTGTTGGTTGGAAAAGCTACCCAGACATTAAGAAAATCCTCTTGCACCATATAAACTATGGCTGTGGGAAGGGGAAGATTTTTTTTCTCTTCAACAGAGATTCAGTTTTAATAGTATGTATTCATGAAGTAATTAGAATCTGTCCTGATATCAATGTATTTTAACTGCTAATGGACAAATTGACTAATGAAATACCCTCTTCATTTAACTTTTTTTTTTTTTTTTTTTTTTTTAACGTAACTTCCTATTCAACCAGTATCTGCAATAATAATCTAGTTTTACTGTGATACTAGGACTGCCCACAGTACTCAAGGAGTGGGCATACAGAAGTTTTAGATAGAGATGAAATTACATCCTTTGTCTTGTTTTCTTCAGAGCATAGTTTTGCTAAGCAGTTTATGGAGATAGTTTTATAAAGTTTCAGATCAAATGAGCAATGGGTGATGTCTCTGAAATGTCATGTGTGTAGTTTTACTTGCTTGGTTTATTGGACTTTTCATTTTTAGGAGCTCTTTGGAGTTTTGTGAGGGTTTATTTGTGATTTGTTTGTTTGTTTTTCACATAGACAACATATATATTTTGGTCCTGATGTCACTCTTGGTTTCTTTCACATGAAGATGTCCAAAAAAAATCATGCTATTGATTTTGTAAGAATGTTTGAAGTATTTCTTCATAAACACAGTGTGTCTGGAATGGAATTGATTTTCCCAAAAGAAAGATCTTATTAGTTGTTGGCTGTTACAGTGTTGTTATTACTGGTATGTACTGCAGCTTGGAGGAAATCCCTGCTTGCTCCTGAACACTATAAAGACCTCAGTGTGGCAATCCACGTCTTGCTTACTGACTGTTCAGAGCTGGAAAGCAGTGGCATGTCTTGCACCTTGTGCAGCACTGTGCTCATCCTAAGAAGTTTTGCCACTTCTCATCCTAAGAAGTGTTGTGTGCAGGAGTTATTTTCTTTGATTTCTGTCAGTTGTTAAAGGTATGTATTGGAAGCTACTCCTGGAATGCAGAAGTGGAGGGGAAGTTGTTTAGCTGCACCTCAATAACTCTATATGAGCAAAATAGGAGCTTTGAAATGTGTTCGTATTTATAAAGAAAATATTGTATGTGTTAGTACTGTCTGCACTGAAAGCCTGCATGTAGTCTGCTTACCAGCTATAGCACAACATTCTGCATCTGCAAAGTCAGTTCCTCAGACTGGCAGTTGGGTATGGAATGTGAAATGACCAACACAGCAAGTAAGACAAGACTGCCTGGTGTTTACATTACCCTTGACATTTGGCACATTTACCAAAGACATATGGCCACTCAGGTCACAGCTCAGGTGAGGAAAATCTAGCAAGCCCTTAAGTAATGTGTCTGCAGTTAAGAGAACTTCTAATTGTACTTCTTCATGCAACTATGCCTCATCTCCTTTCATTACTGTTGTTTCTTCCAAGTGGTTCTTGTTGCTTCTGCATGCCAAGAATGCCAGAAGTTGCACCTACTTATGCAGGAAATATACTAGAAAACTAATGTAGAAAATATAAGTTTTCTAAAATGTCTTTAATGTATCTCTCTTCCAGAAGAGGTCATCTTAAAATGTTGATCATGTTCATTCCAAATATCCATAGTGCATTTATATTGAACTTGACTTAAGAAATTTACAGGAACTTTTTCCTCACTGTAATCTGTATTTTCTACACAACTGATGAGACCTCTTCTCCCCTCCTGCTAATTTCTGTTCTTCAGCCTTTTTGGTAAAGTCTATTTCATTAGGCTTTTGGTTATGTATTTAGGAAACTACTAATTCCTTTTTTTTTTTTTTTTTTTTTTTTTGGCTAATGACCATTCTGCTTCACTTTATCTCGGAGCAAAATGTATGATGGCTTCTGTTACATCAGGAATAAAACAGATCGCCTTCACCACAATATCTGGGGGGAAAAAAGTCCGATCTCTGAAGCTTATTTAGTAAAGTAAATATTGATAACATGAAATTAGATTAGTTGCTTAACCAAGAATGTCTCTGGATTGAAGACTACCCATTTTGAGTGTTTTGTATATACAGGCAGAATTAGAAATAGCTATGGATAACTAGCATTTCAGTTTATGACATTTCTTTGGTAAAAGGCTTTGAGCAAGAAGTGTTATTACTACTTTAGTTCTGGCAGGAACACCCCGCTGATCAGTCCTGAAAACACCCGTGTGGAGTTGGCCTACTGCTCTCAGCATTTAACATCTGTCAATTGAGTTTGTGATTGCGAGTCAAGAGAAATAAGGACTTCAGGTTTAAAAAAAACAACATCACTCTGAATCCGTGGTAGTTTCCATCCTATAGCGTTCTGAGGTTTTGTAGAAGTATATGGAGTTTTATTAATAATCTGAGTTATTATTAAAATCATTTTTTTGATAACAAAATACACTTAAAGCTGATGGAACTAAATGTAGTTACAAATAATAGACTGTGAATAGCAAGTCTACTTTTGGCCACCTTATTCCTGTTTCCCATTTCTAGATAAGACTTTCTTAAACAATATTATCTTAAATTTTTGACGTAATAATGTTAATGAAAGGACATTATTGAAGTTTTCATCTTCAGATTATGTGACAGGGAAGAAACTTATTTAAAGGCAGATATATGCCCTTTCCTAAAATGAGTTTTATGTATGTGAAAGACTTGTAGTGCTCTAGTAGTCCTGTAAAGAGTAATTAGCCAGTGATGTATTAAAGCATAATTGTTTAACCAGTTGGATCATTTTGAGTGTGAAAAGAACTCTTCAGACTGTACAGAACGTTATCACCATTAAGTGATTATTTCTTGTACTGTGTGCTGGATTGTGATAAAGAGAATGAAACAGAATTTATTTATATATTTATTTATTAAGATATATATAAGAGAGGATTAGATTTGCATGGTCTCTTTGAGGATTAAGTTTCAGTATGCTGAGATTCAATTCATATGTGAGAAAGAGATAAGAAGAGAGGGAAAATGGTGAGAAGAGGGAGTATGATTATTGGGTACAGAGAGATGGCTAATCCAGGTTGGTCTAATATACTCAACTACATTTTTAGAATGGAATAAACATATTAAGTACATAACTCAATTAAGTGCATCCCATGTTTGAGACACCTGTACAGAGCAAAAATTCACTGATTCAAAGTCTCTTTCACTTATTCCCCCCCTCCCCTAATTTTTTCCTCCATTTTTTTTTCTGTCAAATTTCTGAAAAAGTTGTTATCAGGTCAAGGCTACATTTTCAGTGTAGTGTTGCAAGCTTTAAAGTGCTTTGGGAGGTTCACTGAGTCAAGCCTTCTAAGCTACTTTTCTTTAGGATGGGGGAAGGAAGGTGCATTCCATTTCAAGAGAACCCCATCAATCATGATAGGTTAATAGGCTACAGAATTAACTTTCCATTATCTTCTTCATCATTTTGCTGGGGAGAAACTCGTCTAGTCTTCAATGATTTACAGAACTGTGCGGGGTAGGTACAGAACTGTGCAGTCTTCTGGCAGCCCTAGCTGCCAGCCCACTTTGCTGATTTGTCCGTTTGGTTTGGGGTACCAGTACGTGACAGCTGAGAGGTTGGCTTCTTCCCGTATGATCAAGGATCAATTCTAATTACAGCTTTTCCCTTTCTTGGGTGAGAACCTACGAAGCTCACTATCACTCCCCATTCACTGGCCCTCTGGACCAGACCACTGAATTCTTACATTTTCAAGACGGGAATATTTTGAAACCTACAGTTGGTCATAGACTTTTTAAAAATATCTAGAGTTGTAAAGAAGTATGATGTGTAAAAGCTGAATCTTCCCCAAGATCATTAGTTCTCTTCCAGTTAACCATTAAGTTCAGTGGGGATTGTTGTTACTGATTGTATAAAACAAACATTGTACACAGAGATGTGCTGTTGCTTGACAAAGTTAATGGTGCTCTCTACTGAAGTACGACTGTTGCATAGATACAGAGCTGTTGGTGACTGCTGACTGTGTAATATATCTAAATTTCTGTTTTCTTCTCTTGCTACCCCTCCTTGTCGGTCTGCCTCCAGGATTTTTTTTTTTTTTTTTTTTTTTTTTTTTAATGTGGCTAATATGCCCAGAGTATTTGATTTCTTCAGTTATAATATTTTACAAATCTCATAACTAAAAATCTCATAAGTACAAAGATGCAACATAATTAGTTTTTTCTTATTAGTTTATAGGCATTAAGCATGATACATAATGGAGTTTCAGGAACATATCAGTCTTAAGAGAATTCCTTTCCATATTGCTATTGCTTCCAAGAATTAGTCATTTAGACTTACAGAAAACATCTGGAAATGTCTTTTGCCATTCCTGCTTTTTTGGCCTTTGGACATCTTAGAAAATATGTTTTGACATTTCTGTAACAGTTAGAAAATGTACATTTTTATTGTTAGACTTTCAAACTTAAAGCTTGATGCTTTTTCAGCTGAACTACTTTAAAAAAGGTTTATTGCCTTCCCTTTGTCTTCCACAGTAATCTTTGGCATGCTGTTTACACTCCCTGTGCCTCAGTTATTAATTCTCCAAATTGCAATGCTATTCTGAGGAGAAATACCCTGAAGATTTAGACACTCATAGTGACTTTATGAATGTTGAGCTACAGTAATGAGTTTCTCTTTTACTATTCATAGCGGTCGTTTCTGTGATGATCACTTAAAGGTAGAAAATATCATCTGACTGGTATTATTTGAGCTGATTGATACATATACACATATATATTTGTCATATTTACATATTCCTACAATTATATGTTCAAATATTCCAAATCTCTGTATCATAAAATGCTCTTAGCTTTAATTGTCACTTAAGTGAGAATGGATTTTGAACAATAAAAGGAGAAACAACTATTCAGTTAATTCAGTGTACAATTTAAAGCCATGTAATTTTCTAGTGATCTGTTCATGACATTGTATTCCTAAGGGTTTCAAAGTGTGTTATAAATAAAACTTTTAAAGGGTATGCCTTCTGTCATAGAAGAGTTTTAAAATTTTTACTTTGGAAAACATTTTACTGTCACTTTTAAAATAAGTTCCCAATCTAGATTGGACTAAATGTTAGAAAATGAAACTTGAAAGGGTCTATCTTGAGATGTAGATAAAAGATTGTCACATTTGAGAAGGAAGACCTACTTTCTGCTGCTTTTTTGAAGACTTCAGCAAATGAAGAAAAAACATTCAAGTGATTCAAGTGCTGGTGTTGGAGCTAACAAACTAAAAGCTAACAAAGGATAATACGTAATCAAGCTGACTTTTAACATGATCTTTCAGTGTTCTTAATTTACATGTTTGACCCCTCTTTTTTTCAAAAATTGAAATTGGGCAATGAAATTGAAAATGTATGTTAGTTATCACATATAAGATATAAAAGATAGTTAGAACTATATTTTGCTATGCATCCAGACAATGCATTCACTTTTTTTTTTGTCTAATACATGAACTACTTCTGTATATTTTTTCCATGTATCTGTTTTTACCTTCCTCTTCAGAAGAGCCATAGTCACTGAAAAAGTGAAAACAGAAGGAACAAAGACAATATATCTGCCACTTTTCTAATACATTGCTTTAGCATCTAATCTGCAGCCATTTAAAAGGTCTATCCTGAATGAGGAGTAACTGATTTTGAAAATACTGATATAGAAGTAAATAACAAGATGTACTTTCACCACATTTTACCTCTCCCATTTCTCATTATGGGATTTGAGAAACTCAGCTGGTCCAGGGATGAACTGCTAAATCAAGAGCCATTTTTATACTTAACTTTTGCAAATACCCCATACGTGTCAACCTGGGTCCAAGTCAAGCTCTCCCTTGAGGTACATTTAACCAATTTCCTATCAGTAGGTAACTGATACCTTGGAGTTTATTTTTTTAACTGGTTTATTACTTCATCTGTATATTACCTTGAAAGTCAAGTTCCTGTCACTAGCAATTCAGTTGATTATTTAACTGCTGTATTTTACTTTTTCTGGTTTGCACATCTATAGCCTACAGTTTAATGCAAGTGCTTGTGCTTAGTAGCTTTGTGATGAACTATAAATTTACTCTTCCTTAATCACATATTCATTAATATCCATGTGTAGTAATCATGTTTTCGAACGGCAGATCTTTTAAATACACAGAACAGTTACCACCCTTACTTTCAGGTTTGTATACAAAATGCTTGCACTGCACTAGTATTTGTATTATGGGTATCAAAATGGCAGGAATGTGCAGTATACATATATAAAATGACATGAACTTGCTGCTGAGGTTCATTAGACTTGACTGTTCTGCAGTTGTAAGTCTTCCCATAACTGCCAGAATGAGAGAGAGAAGCTGTGTAGAGGAAAAAAAAAAAAAAAAAAAAAAAAAAAGAGGGAAAAAAAGGGGGAAAAAAAAAGAGGAGTTGTAATTAAAAATTGAAGTGATTAAAAGAGAACCTGTAGGATAGCCAGAGACAGTATCTGAATGGCTGAGTTTAAAACCTAAGGTATATTTTTTCTGTGGTTTGATCAACAGCAGATTAGGAACAGTGTGCTGTTACCCTCTATATGAGTAAGGTTTGGAACAAGCAGTGCCAGGTTAGGTCCTGGCCCTGAACAGGATCCAGTCTACTTGACAGACTCTTACATGTCTTGTTTGCCTCATTGCCCTTCGCTTCTTCCCATAGGCCCATTTTTCTCCCAAGTTCTTTCTGTTGATGCTGTTCCCGTCTAGTTTCACATTGCTTTCTCTGCCAGCCTTAGTCTAAGCTGTCTCATTTCCCCCATTCTGGCTTTTCCATTGTATGGATTCAAATTTAACTAATTAGATTTTATTCCCAAAGGTGGTGCAATGTCAGCAAGGAGAACCCTGAGCTTGTAAGAAAAACTGGTTCTCTGCCTCCGGAGTGCTTGCTTCACTATATGTATTCAGTACGTCAGGGTAGATGGGGACTGCTGGGTTGTGCATTGGAAATAGGACTTGCACAAAACAGAGACTTGAGTGCAATTAAAAATTTAAGAAGCCTTTTCCTCTAGAAAAGTGCTTCTTCCTTCTCAGGTCCTACTGCCTGTGGTCTAACTGCAATGTTTGTTGGCTGAAATCACAATGATTTCAAGACTTGTCAAATGGATTAATAGTAGCATGTTCCTGGCATACATACATATAGCGTAGATGCTGCATCTCAAACGTGTGCTTCAGAATTTCAAACAGCACTGTTTATTCACTTGCCTCACTCATATATAATTACAACCGTTTGGGACACATTTTCTGTAAACCTAGCATAGATTATAAGAACTTGCAAAACTGTCTTTAGAATCCCAAAACTGGATCTTTTCAAGTTTTGCCCAGTGTTTCCACTTATAAGTAGTACTACAATAGTTCATTCTTCAAGAGTGAGGGAAGGGGCAAAATAACTCTTTTGTCATACCGTTCAAGTAGTCTGGAAAGACTCTGCCTTTATGGCAAAGCATTTGTTCATACTCAACAGCACAGTTTCTGCTGCAGATCATTAGATGTTTTCCTGTGTGATAAGAGGTAGGAATGCATTGAGTGCAAAGCAGCAGGAGGAAATGAAAGCTAGCTGACATGGATACCAAACCACTTGTGTGCCAGCAACATGGACCAGGTGAGATGTGCATGCTGTTGGACAGAAGTGAAACGTCAATAGGCTCGAGGGATTGGTATGTGCAGTGTAATACAGCCTAAAGTACTCACACACAGACAGAAGAATGTGTGCCCTTACTGCTGTGTACTACCCAAAGTTAATCTGGGTGCTGAATTGCAATTATCTTTGTAAGTACAGACCTACCTAGGCCTGACGTATGCCCTGGTTACAAATACATGTTTAGTAACACATTAATCAGACTTTATATTTACATCTTTTTTTTTTTTTTTTTTTTTTTTTTTTTTCCAAGGATCATTAGATCTTTAATACAGATCCAGGGAAGGATTCACTTCCCTATTGCTCATCAAAATAACTAAAGTGAAGTGTCTTTGACCCATAATGGAACAACAAGTTTTCACGTACACTGGATTTTCACTGCAAAATAAATGTGTTATTAACTACATTTGTGTTTTGCAATTGATATGGTCTGACTTTCTTGTGTGCTTGTTACGTGAAAGGTATTTTTAATGCTTTTTTTCCCCTCTTATAGGCAGTAAAAGAGTGGGTTTAAAAAAATAGAGAAGCAGTTTTGTTTTTAGAACACTACAACAATATATAGAAGTGATAGCTGTGCCACATTTCTAATAGCTGGGTTGAATCATATTCTTTTCCTCTAATGGCATGCGTAATTGCTCTAGGTTTTCAGGCGTCCTTCACCCGCACTTATTTAGATTAGTGACTGATGCATTTCCATGGAAACCTGCATCAGGGAAAAAAATCTCTTGGTACAGTGTGGAACTGAAAGGATGTGGGCTTGGAGTCTCAGCCTGTAACTTGTGTGAAATAAGACTTCCGGTTTGTGGTCATCTTGATTTGGGATTTCTGTTGCTGTTCTTTAAAAATAAGAATTGTTTTCAGCAGCATTTTGTATAAAAATTTAGAACACATGTCAAATCCTACATTTCTTGAAAAGCTTAAACTTTTTAACGTATTTCAGAGAGCATATTTTGAGATAAGTATCTGGGATGTTTTTCTTCGTGAGGATGCAGAAGCATACAAAACTCAAGTCAGCTGGTTAGAAACAATGGCTGAAAAGTCAAGATCTATGAAGAGAGTTCATTTTGGAGGTATTGTGTATAGCTGTAATGAAGAATGATGTTTTTTTTTGAAGTGGTGGTGGGGGAAATGGAAAGGTTTTATATAGAGAGATCAGTGATCTCAGTAAAGTGCTTAGAAAATATGGGTACTTTAAAAAAACTTTGTACAGTCATATCTTGCTTTTCTTAATATCTGGTACATACTTAATATGCACTGCCTAACATACGATACCTATTTGGTAATCTTATTTTTGATTCTTTCTTAGGAAAACTTTATTCTCTTCATTCTCAACAATTTATTATAATTTTTAGGAGTGGCTAAGGTTGCAATAGATCATAGACTTTTGAATGTGTTCCTTTAGAGCAGTCACTATTATCTGTCTTCAGAGTGTTGAAAGGACTGTTTATAGGTTTTCAAACATAGAAATATTTTCAGATTTTGCTGCTTTTAAACTCCGGTCATTGTAATTATTTTGACTACACAGGTAGCTTCTCCAAACCAATGGTCAAATTACAGTTTTAGATGTGGTAGCTGTGGCCTGACTCCGAGACCTGTGATATTTAACTTAGATTGAACAGCCATCAATATGAATCATATATAGCTGTATCTGTATATTATTTTCATACTTTTATTTTTTATATATTGCATATTACATTATTATTTTTATTATTATCTCTGTATATAACTGTATCTATATTTTCTGATAAATTATTGCAGTTCAGTACAAAATGCTCTGTTCTCTATCTTTCTTAAAAGCAATGTGGGGTTCCTCCATAATTTTGCTGCTGGTATCAACCTTTGCCTTTGTGGTGGTTTGACCGTATTAGGCAACTGAACACCACAACCGCTCTCTCACTCCCCCTCCTCAGATGAGGAGGGGAAGAAGTAAAGGGAAAAAAAACAACTCACGGGTTGAGATAAGGATAATTTTAATAAAGAGAGAAATATATTATCAAGGAAATATTATATTAATTAAACAACTATTAACAATATTATTATTATTAACAATATTATTATTAATTAAACAATTCAACTAAAGGGAGAAAAGGGAAAAGGGGAAGAGGAAGAGGGAAAGGGAATAACAAAACAAGTAAAGGCTATGTGGAAATGCAGAGGGGAAAAAAATACTCTCTACTTCCCACAAATAAGCGGTGCTTGACCACGTCCTTGAAGCAGGGCCTCAATGCACGTAGCCAGTGTTCGGAGAGGAGGACAGACGTTTTCGCAACGAGAGCCCACCCCTCTCCTCTTCCTCCTTTTCCCACCTTTTATTGCTGAGTGTGACATCATATGGTATGGAATATCCCTTTGGTTGGTTTGGGTCAGCTGCCCTGGTGATGTTTCTCACTTTTTTTTCCCACCCCCTAGGAGGGCTAGAGAAAGTCCTGATGCTGTGCCAGCACTGCTCAGCAGCAGACACAACACCAGTGTGATACCACTGCTGTTTTAGCTACAAGTGCAGAGCATAGCACTGTATGGGCTGCTGCAGGGAAAGTTACCATCCCAGCTAGACCCAGTACAGCCTTTTGTATGCATTCAGGAGCATGGCAAGGAAGGAGTTCTTCCTGCTGAGCAGGGAACCATGCGCATCTCAGCATCAACTCATTCCACCCTGATCCTTCCCTCCTCGGGCCTGTGTAAACTCCTGTACAACATTGCTTAGCAACATTCTGCTCTGCTAATCTGAGCCATTTGTTCGCACTGACTGAAATCATAATATTAAATTATAAGTTATTCTGAGGCCCTTACAGTAAAAGTTGCTGAGTATTCCTCTGCATGTATGTTGGGTTTTGGTAATGGTAATCCTTTATCCACAGGGGAATTTGAACTGGAAAGCACATGTGAATAATGAAAGCAGAGGTAAAAAAAAAAAAAAAAAAAAAAAAAAAAAAAAAA